>CM051242.1:193538518-193632103 GCA_027917425.1 Gastrophryne carolinensis
CTGTACCTATTACTGGACACTACTGCCTCCTCTGTACCCATTACTGGACACTACTGCCACCTCTGTACCTATTACTGGACACTACTGCCACCTCTGTACCCATTACTGGACACTACTGCCTCCTCTGTACCCATTACTGGACACTACTGCCACCTCTGTACCCATTACTGGACACTACTGCCACCTCTGTACCCATTACTGGACACTACTGCCACCTCTGTACCTATTACTGGACACTACTGCCTCCTCTGTACCCATTACTGGACACTACTGCTTCCTCTGTACCCATTACTGGACACTACTGCCACCTCTGTACCCATTACTGGACACTACTTCCTCCTCTGTACCTATTACTGGACACTACTGCCTCCTCTGTACCTATTACTGGACACTACTTCCTCCTCTGTACCTATTACTGGACACTACTGCCACCTCTGTACCCATTACTGGACACTACTGCCACCTCTGTACCCATTACTGGACACTACTGCCACCTCTGTACCCATTACTGGACACTACTTCCTCCTCTGTACCTATTACTGGACACTACTGCCACCTCTGTACCCATTACTGGACACTACTTCCTCCTCTGTACCTATTACTGGACACTACTTCCTCCTCTGTACCTATTACTGGACACTACTGCCACCTCTGTACCCATTACTGGACACTACTGCCTCCTCTGTACCCATTACTGGACACTACTGCCTCCTCTGTACCTATTACTGGACACTACTGCCACCTCTGTACCCATTACTGGACACTACTGCCACCTCTGTACCCATTACTGGACACTACTTCCTCCTCTGTACCTATTACTGGACACTACTGCCACCTCTGTACCCATTACTGGACACTACTGCCTCCTCTGTACCTATTACTGGACACTACTGCCACCTCTGTACCCATTACTGGACACTACTGCCACCTCTGTACCCATTACTGGACACTACTGCCACCTCTGTACCCATTACTGGACACTACTGCCACCTCTGTACCAATTACTGGACACTACTGCCACCTCTGTACCCATTACTGGACACTACTGCCACCTCTGTACCTATTACTGGACACTACTGCCACCTCTGTACCCATTACTGGACACTACTGCCACCTCTGTACCTATTACTGGACACTACTGCCTCCTCTGTACCCATTACTGGACACTACTGCCACCTCTGTACCTATTACTGGACACTACTGCCACCTCTGTACCCATTACTGGACACTACTGCCTCCTCTGTACCCATTACTGGACACTACTGCCACCTCTGTACCCATTACTGGACACTACTGCCACCTCTGTACCCATTACTGGACACTACTGCCACCTCTGTACCTATTACTGGACACTACTGCCTCCTCTGTACCCATTACTGGACACTACTGCTTCCTCTGTACCCATTACTGGACACTACTGCCACCTCTGTACCCATTACTGGACACTACTTCCTCCTCTGTACCTATTACTGGACACTACTGCCTCCTCTGTACCTATTACTGGACACTACTTCCTCCTCTGTACCTATTACTGGACACTACTGCCACCTCTGTACCCATTACTGGACACTACTGCCACCTCTGTACCCATTACTGGACACTACTGCCACCTCTGTACCCATTACTGGACACTACTTCCTCCTCTGTACCTATTACTGGACACTACTGCCACCTCTGTACCCATTACTGGACACTACTTCCTCCTCTGTACCTATTACTGGACACTACTTCCTCCTCTGTACCTATTACTGGACACTACTGCCACCTCTGTACCCATTACTGGACACTACTGCCTCCTCTGTACCCATTACTGGACACTACTGCCTCCTCTGTACCTATTACTGGACACTACTGCCACCTCTGTACCCATTACTGGACACTACTGCCACCTCTGTACCCATTACTGGACACTACTGCCACCTCTGTACCCATTACTGGACACTACTGCCCCCACAAATGCCCCCTGCTGGCAGATAGCGGTAGCTCTGTGCCCCTCGTTCGATCGCAGCGCTTCCTCTTCTCCGCCATCAAATATTTAGGAAACGGAAGCCGGGATGAAGCCGACGCCTTTATGGACGCAGGCTGAATAATTTACCCAGAATCCCCCGGTGCTCGCCGCTCCGACGCGAACGCACTTCCCTTTTCTGCTCAATTTAGATAAAATCATTTTCCCCGGCAGTAATCTCTTCCTGCCCCCCCCCCCCTCAATAATCCTCTTGCCGGAGTGCGCAGTGCTAATCTCTCAATCCCACGTCCGCCGCCGAATTAATATTTTTAGAAAACGGCGATATTCCTGCGGCTCGCGCTTTTCAGCGGGGACTCGTTTTGTTTTACTCGCAGATAATTTAGAGCGAGGAGCTTTAATGCACCTGTTTTTCGGCGAGAGCGCGCAGGGTGATGTGTCGGGGGAAGGCGGGGATTTAGAGAAAAGGCGCTTCTGCTGAGTGTAGCAACTGGCTGATGGACAGATGTGTCCGACTTTACTTTTCCTCTTCATGTGTGAGGCAGGAAAGCCAGCTTTTTTTTCTCCTCCTGTATCCTCCCTTATACCCTAATAGATTGTAAGCTCTTCCCCCCCTGTATCCTCCCTTATACCCTAATAGAGTGTAAGCTCTTCTCCCCCTGTATCCTCCCTTATACCCTAATAGAGTGTAAGCTCTTCTCCCCCTGTATCCTCCCTTATACCCTAATAGAGTGTAAGCTTTTCTCCTCTTGTATCCTCCCTTTTACCCTAATAGAGTGTAAGCTCTTCTCCCCCTGTATCCTCCCTTATACCCTAATAGAGTGTAAGCTCTTCTCCTCCTGTATCCTCCCTTATACCCTAATAGAGTGTAAGCTCTTCTCCTCCTGCATCCTCCCTTATACCCTAATAGAGTGTAAGCTCATCTCCTTCTGTATCCTCCCTTATACCCTAATAGAGTGTAAGCTCTTCTCCTCCTGTATCCTCCCTTATACCCTAATAGAGTGTAAGCTCTTCTCCTTCTGTATCCTCCCTTATACCCTAATAGAGTGTAAGCTCTTCTCCTGCCATTCTGGTGAGGATTGCGCGCTCTTGCATTGGCCGTTTAATGTAATTTGCCGCTGGCGGCATCTCCGTCGGTAATCATCACCATTTATATCCATAATTTCTGGCTCAACGTTTTTAGAAAAAGAAATCAGATTGTGTCCCAAATGCAAGCGTGCGAAATCCTCCGTCATCGCACTCAGCAATGTCGCCATCCTTCATGCAATTTGTAGCGGCGGCGGCGAGATGCTCCATTTCATTTATTAAAGTGATGCTCCCACACTCCAGTGACCACCACTAACCTGACCCCGAATTGTTACTGTGACACAAGATTCTCTTCATTCCATTTATTACTGCAACACTGAGACAAGCGCTTAGGGTATAAGGGAGGATACAGGAGGAGAAGAGCTTACACTCTATTAGGGTATAAGGGAGGATACAGGAGGAGAAGAGCTTACACTCTATTAGGGTATAAGGGAGGATACAGGAGGAGAAGAGCTTACACTCTATTAGGGTATAAGGGAGGATACAGGAGGAGAAGAGCTTACACTCTATTAGGGTATAAGGGAGGATACAGGAGGAGAAGAGCTTACACTCTATTAGGGTATAAGGGAGGATACAGAAGGAGAAGAGCTTACACTCTATTAGGGTATAAGGGAGGATACAGGAGGAGAAGAGCTTACACTCTATTAGGGTATAAGGGAGGATACAGGAGGAGAAAAGCTTACACTCTATTAGGGTATAAGGGAGGATACAGGAGGAGAAGAGCTTACACTCTATTAGGGTATAAGGGAGGATACAGGAGGAGAAAAGCTTACACTCTATTAGGGTATAAGGGAGGATACAGAAGGAGAAGAGCTTACACTCTATTAGGGTATAAGGGAGGATACAGGAGGAGAAGAGCTTACACTCTATTAGGGTATAAGGGAGGATACAGAAGGAGAAGAGCTTACACTCTATTAGGGAATAAGGGAGGATACAGGAGGAGAAGAGCTTACACTCTATTAGGGTATAAGGGAGGATACAGAAGGAAAATAGCTTACACTCTATTAGGGTATAAGGGAGGATACAGGAGGAGAAGAGCTTACACTCTATTAGGGTATAAGGGAGGATACAGAAGGAGAAGAGCTTACACTCTATTAGGGAATAAGGGAGGATACAGGAGGAGAAGAGCTTACACTCTATTAGGGTATAAGGGAGGATCCAGGAGGAGAAGAGCTTACACTCTATTAGGGTATAAGGGAGGATACAGGAGGAGAAGAGCTTACACTCTATTAGGGTATAAGGGAGGATACAGGAGGAGAAGAGCTTACACTCTATTAGGGAATAAGGGAGGATACAGGAGGAGAAGAGCTTACACTCTATTAGGGTATAAGGGAGGATCCAGGAGGAGAAGAGCTTACACTCTATTAGGGTATAAGGGAGGATACAGGAGGAGAAGAGCTTACACTCTATTTGGGTATAAGGGAGGATACAGGAGGAGAAGAGCTTACACTCTATTAGGGTATAAGGGAGGATACAGGAGGAGAAGAGCTTACACTCTATTAGGGTATAAGGGAGGATACAGGAGGAGAAGAGCTTACACTCTATTAGGGTATAAGGGAGGATACAGGAGGAGAAGAGCTTTCACTCTATTAGGATATAAGGGGGGATACAGGAGGAGAAGAGCTTACACTCTATTAGGGTATAAGGGAGGATACAGGAGGAGAAGAGCTTACACTCTATTAGGGTATAAGGGAGGATACAGGAGGAGAAGAGCTTACACTCTATTAGGGTATAAGGGGGGATACAGGAGGAGAAGAGCTTACACTCTATTAGGGTATACGGGAGGATACAGGAAGAGAAGAGCTTACACTCTATTAGGGTATAAGGGAGGATACAGGAGGAGAAGAGCTTACACTCTATTAGGGTATAAGGGAGGATACAGGAGGAGAAGAGCTTACACTCTATTAGGGTATAAGGGAGGATACAGGAGGAGAAGAGCTTACACTCTATTAGGGTATAAGGGAGGATACAGAAGGAGAAGAGCTTACACTCTATTAGGGTATAAGGGAGGATACAGAAGGAGAAGAGCTTACACTCTATTAGGGTATACGGGAGGATACACAGCGCAGAGACACACCAACTATAACTGCATCCAGCATATAACTGGGGTTACCATGGCGACATCCATTACATCCCGTCAGTTATTATTTCTCAGGACAAAAGGTCGCTGTTGTACTCAGCTTATCGCCGATGTCCAGGGAGGTTGTAGATTGCCGCCACCTGAGCGCAACCGGGGCAAAAAGGGCATCCAGCCAGGAAGCTCTATTATATTCCCGAAAGAGATTCTCCTCCAATCAGATCACAGGCATGTGACTGCTTCTATGTACAGCGCTGTGGTATATGTCAGCGCTATATAAATGTATAATAACAGTGTGTGAGTGTGGGGGAGACATTAGAGTGTGAGCTCTGAGGGACAGGAGGTCATGTGACTGCTTCTATGTACAGCGCTGTGGTATATGTCAGCGCTATATAATGTATAATAACAGTGTGTGAGTGTGGGGGAGACATTAGAGTGTGAGCTTTGAGGGACAGGGGGTCATGTGACTCCTTTATGAGCAGTGACCAATCGGTGAGATGAATGTGTGTAGGTGCTTGCCAGGAAATGTCACCCTAGGGACACTGGCCCCATAACACGTCCCCGTCTCTCAGTTTTACGGGGTAAAGTAGAGAAGTAATGGTCGCCCGTCGCCGTCCATCATGCCAGTCCTGACACATGTGGCGCCGGGTGAGGTGATTGAGCGCCCTCGCTGCCCGGTGACATTGCTGCGCCGTTTCTCTTTGAAGATTGTGCTGGAGGTGAATGAGATTCTCGGATCAGAACTAAACTGGACTGAGGAGCAACATCTGTTTGATGTTTATTTCCTTTATTTGTTACATTGTTTCATTATGTGTCTGAGAGGATCAGCCTGCTTCCTGGTCTGTGCCCTGGCTATCTGCTTCCTGGTCTATGCTCTGGCTACCTGCTTCCAGGTCTGTGCCCTGGCTATCTGCTTCCTGGTCTGTGCTCTGGCTACCTGCTTCCTGGTCTATGCCCTGGCTACCTGCTTCCTGGTCTGTGCTCTAGCTACCTGCTTCCTGGTCTGTGCTCTGGCTACCTGCTTCCTGGTCTGTAGCTACCTGCTTCCAGGTCTGTGCCCTGGCTATCTGCTTCCTGGTCTGTGCTCTGGCTACCTGCTTCCTGGTCTATGCCCTGGCTACCTGCTTCCTGGTCTGTGCTCTAGCTACCTGCTTCCTGGTCTATGCTCTGGCTACCTGCTTCCTGGTCTGTAGCTACCTGCTTCCTGGTCTGTACTCTTGCTCCCTGCTTCCAGGTCTGTGCCCTGGCTACCTGCTTCCTGGTCCCTACTCTGGTTACTGCTTCCAGGTCTGTGCCCTGGCTACCTGCTTCCTGGTCTATGCTCTGGCTACCTGCTTCCAGGTCTGTGCCCTGTCTACCTGCTTCCTGGTCTATGCCCTGGCTACCTGCTTCCTGGTCTATGCCATGGCTACCTGCTTCCTGGTCTATGCCATGGCTACCTGCTTCTAGGTCTGTGCCCTGTCTACATGCTTCCTGGTCTATGCCCTGGCTACGTGCTTCCTGGTCTGTGCTCTGGCTACCTGCTTCCTGGTCTATACCATGGCTACCTGCTTCCAGGTCTGTGCCCTGTCTACCTGCTTCCTGGTCTATGCTCTGGCTACGTGCTTCCTGGTCTGTGCTCTGGCTACCTGCTTCCTGGTCTCTACTCTGGCTACCTGCTTCCTGGTCTGTGCTCTGGCTACCTGCTTCCTGGTCACTACTCTGGCTACCTGCTTCCTGGTCTGTGCTCTGGCTACCTGCTTCCTGTTCTGTGCAGGAAGCAGTTAGCCAGAGTAGAGACCAGGAAGCAAGTAGCCAGTCTGTGCTCTGGCTACCTGCTTCCTGTTCTGTGCAGGAAGCAGTTAGCCAGAGTAGAGACCAGGAAGCAAGTAGCCAGTCTGTGCTCTGGCTACCTGCTTCCTGGTCTGTGGCCTGGCTATCTGCTTCCTGGTCTATGCTCTGGCTACCTGCTTCCAGGTCTGTGCCCTGGCTATCTGCTTCCTGGTCTGTGCTCTGGCTACCTGCTTCCTGGTCTATGCCCCGGCTACCTGCTTCCTGGTCTGTGCTCTAGCTACCTGCTTCCTGGTCTGTGCTCTGGCTACCTGCTTCCTGGTCTGTGCTCTGGCTACCTGCTTCCTGGTCTGTAGCTACCTGCTTCCTGGGCTGTGCCCTTGCTACCTGCTTCCTGGTCTGTACTCTTGCTCCCTGCTTCCTGGTTTGTGCCCTGGCTACCTGCTTCCTGGTCCCTACTCTGGTTACTGCTTCCAGGTCTGTGCCCTGGCTACCTGCTTCCTGGTCTATGCTCTGGCTACCTGCTTCCAGGTCTGTGCCCTGTCTACCTGCTTCCTGGTCTATGCCCTGGCTACCTGCTTCCTGGTCTATGCCATGGCTACCTGCTTCCTGGTCTATGCCATGGCTACCTGCTTTTAGGTCTGTGCCCTGTCTACATGCTTCCTGGTCTATGCCCTGGCTACCTGCTTCCTGGTCTATGCCCTGGCTACCTGCTTCCTGGTCTGTGCTCTGGCTACCTGCTTCCTGGTCTATACCATGGCTACCTGCTTCCAGGTCTGTGCCCTGTCTACCTGCTTCCTGGTCTATGCTCTGGCTACGTGCTTCCTGGTCTGTGCTCTGGCTACCTGCTTCCTGGTCTCTACTCTGGCTACCTGCTTCCTGGTCTCTACTCTGGCTACCTGCTTCCTGGTCTGTGCTCTGGCTACCTGCTTCCTGGTCACTACTCTGGCTACCTGCTTCCTGGTCTGTGCTCTGGCTACCTGCTTCCTGTTCTGTGCAGGAAGCTGTTAGCCAGAGTAGAGACCAGGAAGCAAGTAGCCAGAGCACAGACCAGGAAGCAGGTAGCCAGAGTAGTGACCAGGAAGCAGGTAGCCAGAGCTCAGACCAGGAAGCAGGTAGCCAGAGTAGTGACCAGGAAGCAGGTAGCCAGAGCACAGACCAGGAAGCAGGTAGCCAGAGTAGTGACCAGGAAGCAGGTAGCCAGAGCTCAGACCAGGAAGCAGGTAGCCAGAGTAGTGACCAGGAAGCAGGTAGCCAGAGCACAGACCAGGAAGCAGGTAGTCAGAGTAGTGACCAGGAAGCAGGTAGCTAGAGCACAGACCAGGAAGCAGGTAGCCAGAAAACAGACCAGAAAGCAGGTAGCCAGAGTAGTGACCAGGAAACAGGTAGCCAGAGCACAGACCAGGAAGCAGGTAGCCAGGGCACCGACCAGGAAGCAGGTAGCCATGGCACAGACCAGGAAGCAGGTACACACATTTAAGTTGGCGTAGTCGGCAGGATGCAAAACCTGAAATTCCAGTTACAAACCACTGACCTGAAACAGGTGGGCAGCGTACATTAAATGCAGTCAACGAGCCACATTTAGGTCAGTTAAATTGGCGTAGTCGGCAGGATTCAAACCTTCACAGTGAAATTGGAGCCCCGCCTACAAGCTACTGACCCGAAACAGGTATGCGGTGCACCCTCTGTACCACTCGGCAGCAGAAATATAGGATTACCCAGTTTTAAGTTGGCGTAGTCGGCAGGATGCAAAACCTGAAATTCCAGTTACAAGTCACTGATCTGAAACAGGTGGGCAGCGTACATTCAATGCAGTCAACGACCAACAATTTAGTCAGTTAAAATTGGCGTAGTTTGCAGGATTCAAACCTTCACAGAGGAATTGGAGCCCCGTCTACAAGCCACTGACCCGAAACAGGTGGGCAGCATACATTCAATGCAGTCAATGACCCACATTTAGGCCACTGACCCAAAACAGGTATGCGGTGCAACCGCTGTACCACTCGGCAGCAGAAATATAGGATTACCCACATTTAACCCTTTAAGTGCCAAGCACGTAGGTGTTAAGTGCTTGACTTTCCCCCCTGCTAGTTAAAAAAATAAAAAAAATAATAATACTCACCTGACCCCTCATTGGATCCGGCCGGGTCTCCTCTTTAATTTGGTGCCATCCGATCCCCCGTGGGCGCTCGGATGTCTCCAGGAGATCCCCCGGAATAGCCCTCCCCCCCCCCGCTTCGGCAGCAGCAGCTGCTAACTGCAAAGAAAAGAAAAATTAAGAATGACATTTACTTACCTGCAGTCGGGTCTCCTCTTCACTGGGGGGGGGGGGCTCCGATCCCCCCCCCCCCCAGGCTGCTTAGTCTTCAGGAGAGGGCTCAAAATGCCCTCTCCCCCTGCCTTCCGATGGGCGCCGCCATCTTGACGTCACTCGCGGGTGTTGTCCCGGCTCTCCTCGGCTCAGCTGTCAGATGCCCTGGTGATCGCTGGACAGAGCAGTGGAGGGGCAAGGGATGCTCTGATCCCCTGCCCCCCCTCCTCTGGCCAGTGATCACCAGGAGACCCCTTATACCAGTTCACAAGGCTGGGAGCTGGCAAGTCACCTGCGGCTAGCGGGTGACTTGCCATTAACCCCCCGCACCCCCAATTACCTGCCTTCCTAAAGGCTGGGGGGGGCACAAGAGCCCGTCCCACACAGGCTATGTGGGCTTGTAGGCTGCAGGGTGGGGGACCACAAAAGCTGGCCCCTCCACTCTGTTCCTACCAGCCCCCATAGCTGGTCCCGGGCTGGTTATGATGGGTAGGGGGGACCCTATGTCATTTTTGGGGGAATTTTTAAGAAGCCAGAGTGATCAGCTTGGGACACAGTGCTCCAGGATGGATAGGAGGTAAGTATAAAAAAAAAAAAAAAAAAAAAACAAATAAAATATTTTTTCTCCATGTGTCTGTGTTTTTTTTTTTTTTTACTTTTAACCCCTTGTGAACTGGTAAGGAGTCCATGAGACCCCTATACCAGTTCACAAGGCTGGGGGCTGGCAAGTCACCTGCGGCTAGCGGCAGGCTAGCCCCTTCGCCCTGTTCCTACAAGCCCCTATAGCTGGTCCCAGGCTGGTTATGATATGATGGGTAAGGGGGGCCCCACATAATTTTTGGGGGGATTTTTAAGGGTTTTTAACCCTTAAAATTCCCCCGAAAAAATGACCCCCCCCCCCCCCCAGGAGGGGGGACCCTATGTCATTTTTTTTTTATTAACCCCTTATGTTTATAGTGTGGATAGTAGTATTTTATTTGTAAATGTTATAAAGTGCTCTTTATAGTTTGGGGGGTCTCCTGGGCAAGAATGGGGGGGCTACCGATACATATGTGGTACCTTTGTAATCAGGAGAAATGGGGCTTTTTACATGCAATATGGTTTTCATTAATAAAACAAATGTTTTATTTAAAATAAAGGGGACAATTGTCTAAAAAATATCATTTTATTTATTTTTTTGTTTTTTTACGCAAAAATATTTAAAAAACAGTAGAAAAATTACAAACAAGACATTTCATGTTAAAGCCTAATATATATATATATATATATATATATATATATATATATATATATATTTTTTTTTTTTTTTCCCTGAAAATTCCGGCAAAAATCACAGTTAAACATGGCGCAAAATGGGGAAAAATGACCTGTCAACAGGTGACAAAACTTCAAGTAGGCTGCCAATTAAAAGGGTTAATAGTACCTATGCATGTTGGGTATTGTTCTGCTCGGGGGACCTTGCGCTTTCAGATTTAGTTTTTTTAATTCATTTTTTTTAGGGAAACCCTGTGCAACCTAAGAATTCTTCGAAAGATTACTTCCAGAAAGGTGAGCCTATTACAACAAGCTGGGTACTCTTAGAAAGCTTAACATGTGTACTTTCAGGGAATATATTTATGGGGGATATTCCAAATGTAAAGAGTTGTTTTGGTTGAAAAATTGCAAGGTGCGCACTTTGTCTGCAGAGCTAAAATTTTCAAGTAAAATTACTGTTACGCGCACGCTTTACTTTGTGGTGTTTGCCAACTCTTCCCTTGACAGTAGCTATGCATGCTGGGTATCGTTCTGTTCGGGCATGTTGCTTTTTGAGATTTTACTTGTTTTTTCTTGTTTGCATATAGTTTTTTTTAGGAAAATGTGGCTTGATTCTTCCTTTTTATTCTTTTTTAGGGAAACTTTGTGCAACCAAAGAATACATTGAGGGATTACTTCCAGAAAACTAAGCCCACATAAACAAGCTTGGTACGCCTAGAAAGCTTGAGGCATGTACTTCCAGATAATATATAGTTTGTGGGGGGTTGTTTTTCTGCAAAAACTGCAAGGTGCGCATAGCGCAGTTGTATTTTATCTGAAAATCTCCTAAAGCTCTGTTTCAGTTTGGGGGAGTCTCCTGGGCAGGAAAGGGTGTCTACCTATACATATGTGGTACCTCTGTGACCGGGAGAAATTGGGATTTCACACGCAATAAAATTTTATTGAAAAACTTACATTTTTTATTACAAAAAAATACTACAAATTGCAAAAAATAGATTTTTTTTTTGCACATATTTCACCAAAAATTATTGAGAATACACTAAAAAAAGGGCCAAACAAGACATTTCATGTTGAAGCCCAGACTTCAAAAAAGTAAAAAAATAAACAATATATAATTTTCCTGGAAAATCCCTGGAAATCCTTTCAAAAATCACAGTTGAACATGTGTAGCGCAAAATTGTGAAACATGGTCTGGCAACAGAGGGTGACAAAATCTGCAGGTAGGCTGGCAGCAAAATGGTTACATTGGCGTAGTCAGCAGGATGCAAAACCAGAAATTCCAGTTACAAGCCACTGACCTTAAACAGCTGGGCAGCATACATTCAATGCAGTCAATGACCCACATTTAGGCCACTGACCCGAAACAGGTGTGTGGTGCACCCACTCGGAAGCAGAAATAAATACCCACATTTAAGTTGGCGTAGTCGGCAGGATGCAAAACCAGAAATTCCAGTTACAAGCCACTGACCTTAAACAGCTGGGCAGCATATATTCAATGCAGTCAATGACCCACATTTAGGCCACTGACCCAAAACAGGTGTGTGGTGCACCCACTCGGCAGCAGAACTATAGGAATACCCACATTTAAGTTGGCGTAGTCGGCAGGATGCAAATCCTGAAATTCCAGTTACAAGCCACTGACCTGGAACAGGGGGGCAGCATACATTCAATGCAGTCAACGACCCACATTTAGGCCACTGACCCGAAGCAGGTATGTGGTGTACTCTCTGTACCACTTGGCAGCTGGAAAACAGGATTACCCACATTTAGGTTGGCGTAGTCGGCAGGATGCAAAACTTAATATTCTAGTTACAAGCCACTGACCTGAAATAGGTGAGCAGCATACATTCAATGCAGTCATCTTATACTTACGCTAACTCTAACCTATGCAGGGTAATGTCAGTGGGCGGAGCTTCTTCCCTCCTGTAACTTTAAAGCGCCAGCGCATCTGTCAATGACGGGAGGAGGCCGTGCCCTAGAATCCTGCGCGATATTGTTCGCCCGTAATATATTTAGATTGCGGCGGTGCATGTTTATTCATGCCGCCGCTCCCCGCGTCTCGCAGCAATAACGCAATACATCTCCGGCTGCTTAACCCTTCGCGCCCGGTTATTACTCGCCGCGCTCACGAATGCCAATATTTACTTACTGTATCATTATTATTATTCTTCGCTCTATTTTTGGCGCCCGAACGTGGAGAAATATATCCTCATTATAATAATAGAGCGGCGCCGGAGCCTAGATGGTGAAGGTGGGGGGAGGGGTTACTCATTTCCGCCGCCGGTAACGCTGCCCGCTAATGTCGCAGAAATTCATCAGATTTTGTTTTTTTTTTCTTTTTTTCCTGGAGTTGGGTCAGCAGGCAGCGCTCCCTCCGCCGCTCCATTATTGCACTCTCCCGCCGCCCGCCACAGCCCGACAATTTGATTCACTGCTAACATTTGTGAAAATTACACCTCATTTCTCACGCCGGCAGCTCCCACCTCAGCCGTGGCGATGTTATTCCTTACACTCTATTAGGGTATAAGGGAGGATACAGGAGGAGAAGAGCTTACACTCTATTAGGGTATAAGGGAGGATACAGGAGGAGAAGAGCTTACACTCTATTAGGGTATAAGGGAGGATACAGAAGGAGAAGAGCTTACACTCTATTAGGGTATAAGGGAGGATACAGGAGGAGAAGAGCTTACACTCTATTAGGGTATAAGGGAGAATACAGGAGGAGAAGAGCTTACACTCTATTAGGGTATAAGGGGGATACAGGAGGAGAAGAGCTTACACTCTATTAGGGTATAAGGGAGGATACAGGAGGAGAAGAGCTTACACTCTATTAGGGTATAAGGGAGGATACAGAAGGAGAAGAGCTTACACTCTATTAGGGTATAAGGGAGGATACAGGAGGAGAAGAGCTTACACTCTATTAGGGTATAAGGGAGGATACAGGAGGAGAAGAGCTTACACTCTATTAGGGTATAAGGGAGGATACAGAAGGAGAAGAGCTTACACTCTATTAGGGTATAAGGGAGGATACAGAAGGAGAAGAGCTTACACTCTATTAGGGTATAAGGGAGGATACAGGAGGAGAAGAGCTTACACTCTATTAGGGTATAAGGGGGATACAGGAGGAGAAGAGCTTACACTCTATTAGGGTATAAGGGGGGATACAGAAGGAGAAGAGCTTACACTCTATTAGGATATAAGGGAGGATACAGGAGGAGAAGAGCTTACACTCTATTAGGGTATAAGGGGGATACAGGAGGAGAAGAGCTTACACTCTATTAGGGAATAAGGGAGGATACAGGAGGAGAAGAGCTTACACTCTATTAGGGTATAAGGGAGGATACATGAGGAGAAGAGCTTACACTCTATTAGGGTATAAGGGAGGATACATAAGGAGAAGAGCTTACACTCTATTAGGGTATAAGGGAGGATACAGGAGGAGAAGAGCTTACACTCTATTAGGGTATAAGGGAGGATACAGGAGGAGAAGAGCTTACACTCTATTAGGGTATAAGGGAGGATACAGGAAGAGAAGAGCTTACACTCTATTAGGGTATAAGGCAGGAAACACAGGGGAGCGCATGCCCTGCTTCTTCTATACATTAGATTAGGGAATTGGGCTGTCTTGCAGAATTGATGGGCAGCGCAGATCATTTGAGCCGGGGAGCATTGCTTGGCTCTCCGCCAGCCCTGGATTTCCTGGCAGGTGCTGCTGAATCGGAGGCACATGAATGAGTTTGTGCTGAGCAGAATTCTTTCCGCTCCGCAGAACAAAGAAGCTGGAAGGTAAAACGCACGGGCACCGGGCCTCCGCCTGCCACCTTTCCTGGCACTGGGTGCCGCAGTGTGGAGAGGGAGCTGGGAGGAGGGGGGCGGAGGGAAGGTCGGCAACACGCATGGGTAGAGTTAGGGACGCTGGACTGGGCTATCAGCTAATGTAACATGGATGTCATCACCGATATGTGCTGCAGTCTTTATTTTTTGTAGCGTAAACATGTTAAAGAGGACCTACTATGATGATCCCCACATCAGGGTGTCCATGGAAGGAACCGGCCATTACGCCACAGTGCCCCCATCAGGGTGTCCATGGAAGGAACCGGCCATTACACCACAGTGCCCCCATCAGGGTGTCCATGGAAGGAACCGGCCATTACACCACAGTGCCCCCATCAGGGTGTCCATGGAAGGAACCGGCCATTACACCACAGTGCCCCCATCAGGGTGTCCATGGAAGGAACCGGCCATTACGCCACAGTGCCCCCATCAGGGTGTCCATGGAAGGAACCGGCCATTACACCACAGTGCCCCCATCAGGGTGTCCATGGAAGGAACTGGCCATTACACCACAGTGCCCCCATCAGGGTGTCCATGGAAGGAACCGGCCATTACACCACAGTGCCCCCATCAGGGTGTCCATGGAAGGAACCGGCCATTACGCCACAGTGCCCCCATCAGGGTGTCCATGGAAGGAACCGGCCATTACACCACAGTGCCCCCATCAGGGTGTCCATGGAAGGAACCGGCCATTACACCACAGTGCCCCCATCAGGGTGTCCATGGAAGGAACTGGCCATTACACCACAGTGCCCCCATCAGGGTGTCCATGGAAGGAACCGGCCATTACACCACAGTGCCCCCATCAGGGTGTCCATGGAAGGAACTGGCCATTACACCACAGTGCCCCCATCAGGGTGTCCACAGAACCAACCGGCCATTACGCCACAGTGCCCCCATCAGGGTGTCCACAGAACAAGCCGGCCATTACGCCACAGTGCCCCCATCAAGGTGTCCACAGAACAAGCCGGCCATTATGCCACAGTGCCCCCATCAGGGTGTCCACAGAACAAACCGGCCATTACGCCACAGTGCCCCCATCAGGGTGTCCACAGAACAAGCCGGCCATTACGCCACAGTGCCCCCATCAAGGTGTCCACAGAACAAACCGGCCCTTACGCCACAGTGCCCCCATCAAGGTGTCCACAGAACAAGCCGGCCATTATGCCACAGGGCCACCATCAAAGTGTCCACAGAACAAACCGGCCCTTACGCCACAGTGCCCCCATCAAGGTGTCCACAGAACAAACCGGCCATTACGCCACAGTGCCCCCATCAAGGTGTCCACAGAACAAGCCGGCCATTACGCCACAGTGCCCCCATCAAGGTGTCCACAGAACAAACCGGCCATTACGCCACAGTGCCCCCATCAGGGTGTCCACAGAACAAGCCGGCCATTACGCCACAGTGCCCCCATCAGGGTGTCCACAGAACAAACCGGCCATTACGCCACAGTGCCCCCATCAGGGTGTCCACAGAACAAGTCGGCCATTATGCCACAGTGCCCCCATCAGGGTGTCCACAGAACATGCCGGCCATTATGCCACAGTGCCCCCATCAGGGTGTCCACAGAACAAGTCGGCCATTACGCCACAGTGCCCCCATCAGGGTGTCCATGGAAGGAACCGGCCATTACGCCACAGTGCCCCCATCAGGGTGTCCACAGAACAAACCAGCCCTTACGCCACAGTGCCCCCATCAGGGTGTCCACAGAACATACCGGCCATTACGCCACAGTGCCCCCATCAAGGCGCCCATGGAACGAATTGGCCATTACACCACAGTGCCCCCATCAGGGTGTCCACCGAACTAACCAACCATTACGCCACAGTGCCCCCATCAGGGTGTCAATGGAACAAACCGCCCATTACGCCACAGTGCCCCCATCAGGATGTTCACAGAATGAGCCGCCCATTACGCCACAGTGCCCCCATCAAAATGTCCACAGGATTAACTGGTCATTACACGACAGTATCCCTATTAGGGTGTCCATGGAACTAACCAACCATTACGCCACAGTGTCCCCATCAAAATGTCCACAGGATGAACCGGTCATTACACCCCAGTATCCCTATTAGGGTGTCCATGGAACTAACCGACCATTACGCCTGCACCCTAAACTAATGCCTCTGGATAAGAGCCAGGTAGCCCCAGGTGCATAAAGGCCTGTTAACTCAAGGACAAAAGAAAACCTAGAGGTCTTCTAGAAGTAGAGTAATAAAAAAGTGCCCCCATCAGGGTGTCCACGGAACTAACCGACCATCACACCTGCACCCTAAACTAATGCCTTTGTACATCTGGATAAAGGCCAAACAGCCCCAGGAGCAAAGAGACCGCGTTAAAGGCATAGTGTAAGAATCTTGTTTAGCTCTATTGGGGATGTTGGGGGTAGCTCTATTGGGGATGTTGGGGGTAGATCTCTTGGGGATGTTGGGGGTAGATCTCTTGGGGATGTTGGGGGTAGCTCTATTGGGGATGTTGGGGGTAGATCTCTTGGGGATGTTGGGGGTAGATCTCTTGGGGATGTTGGGGGTAGCTCTATTGGGGATGTTGGGGGTAGCTCTGTTGGGAATGTTGGGGGTAGCTCTGTTGGGGATGTTGGGGGTAGCTATGTTGGGGATGTTGGGGGTAGCTCTATTGGGGATGTTGGGGGTAGCTCTGTTGGGAATGTTGGGGGTAGCTCTGTTGGGGATGTTGGGGGTAGCTATGCTGGGGATGTTGGGGGTAGCTCTATTGGGGATGTTGGGGTGTAGCTCTCTTGGGATGTTGGGGTGTAGCTCTCTTGGGGATGTTGGGGGTAGCTCTCTTGGGGATGTTGGGGATAGCTCTGTTGGGGATGTTGGGGGTAGCTCTCTTGGAGATGTTATCTTAGTTGAGCTGACAGCATCAAAAGGCCAGAATATATATAACAAGATGCAGGAACTGTGCTTAGCGAGGCTGAGGCGACCATGGTAGCTTTCTTGGGGATGTTGGGGGTAGCTCTATTGGGGATGTTGGGGGTAGCTCTATTGGGGATGTTGGGGGTAGCTCTATTGGGGATGTTGGGGTGTAGCTCTCTTGGGGATGTTGGGGGTAGCTCTATTGGGGATGTTGGGGTGTAGCTCTCTTGGGATGTTGGGGTGTAGCTCTCTTGGGGATGTTGGGGGTAGCTCTCTTGGGGATGTTGGGGATAGCTCTGTTGGGGATGTTGGGGGTAGCTCTCTTGGAGATGTTAGGGGTAGCTCTGTTGGGGATGTTGGGGGTAGCTCTCTTGGGGATGTTGGGGGTAGCTCTCTTGGGGATGTTGGGGTGTAGCTCTCTTGGAGATGTTAGGGGTAGCTCTATTGGGGATGTTGGGGGTAGATCTATTGGGGATGTTGGGGTGTAGCTCTCTTGGTGATGTTGGGGGTAGCTCTGTTGGGGATGTTGGGGGTAACTCTCTTGGGCGTGTTGGGGGGTAGCTCTCTTGGGGATGTTGGGGGAACATTGATTACGTTGTGTTGGTTGCCTTCTTTACACATTATCTTAGTTGAGCTGACAGCATCAAAAGGCCAGGATATATATAACAAGATGCAGGAACTGTGCTTAGCGATGCTGAGGTGTCCGGGGGTAGCTCTATTGGGGATGTTGGGATGTAGCTCTCTTGGGGATGTTGGGGGGGTAGCTCTCTTGGGGATGTTGGGGGTAGCTCTATTGGGGATGTTGGGGGTAGCTCTCTTGGGGATGTTGGGGGTAGCTCTATTGGGGATGTTGGGGGTAGCTCTCTTGGGGATGTTGGGGGGTAGCTCTCTTGGGGATGTTGGGGGAACATTGGTTAAGTTGCGTTGGTTACCTCCTTTACATGTTATCTTAATTGAGCTAACAGCATCAAAAGGCCAGGATATATATAACAAGATGCAGTAACTGTGCTTAGCGAGGCTGAGGTGTCCGGGGGTAGCTCTCTTGGGGATGTTGGGGGTAGCTCTATTGGGGATGTTGGGGGGGTAGCTCTCTTGGAGATGTTAGGGGTAGCTCTCTTGGGGAGGTTGGGGGAACATTGGTTACGTTGTGTTGGTTGCCTCCTTTACATGTTATCTTAGTTGAGCTGACTGCGTCGAGAGGCCAGGATATATATAACGAGATGCTGGAACGGTGCTTAGCGAGGCTGAGGTGTCCGGGGGTAGCTTTCTTGGGGATGTTGGGGATAGCTGTCTTGGGGATGTTGGGGGTAGCTCTATTGGGGATGTTGGGGTGTAGCTCTCTTGGGGATGTTGGGGATAGCTCTCTTGGGGATGTTGGGGGGTAGCTCTATTGGGGATGTTGGGGTGTAGCTCTATTGGGGATGTTGGGGATAGCTCTCTTGGGGATGTTGGGGGGTAGCTCTATTGGGGATGTTGGGGTGTAGCTCTCTTGGGGATGTTGGGGATAGCTCTCTTGGGGATGTTGGGGGGTAGCTCTATTGGGGATGTTGGGGTGTAGCTCTATTGGGGATGTTGGGGATAGCTCTCTTGGGGATGTTAGGGGGTAGCTCTCTTGGGGATGTTGGGGGTAGCTCTCTGGGGATGTTGGGGGTAGCTCTCTTGGGGATATTGGGGGGTAGTTCTATTGGGGATGTTGGGGATAGCTCTCTTGGGGATGTTAGGGGGGTAGCTCTCTTGGGGATGTTGGGGGTAGCTCTCTTGGGGATGTTGGGGGTAGCTCTCTGGGGGATGTTGGGGGAACATTGGTTACGTTGTGTTGGTTGCCTTCTTTACACGTTATCTTGGTTGAGTTGACAGCGTTGAGAGGCCAGGACATATATAACGAAATGCGGGAACTGTGCTTAGTAAGGCCGAGGTGTCCAGGGGTAGCTCTCTTGGGGATATTGGGGGTAGTTCTATTGGGGATGTTGGGGGTAGTTCTATTGGGGATGTTGGGGGTAGCTCTATTGGGGATGTTGGGGGAACATTGGTTACGTTGTGTCAGTTGCCTTCTTTACAAGTTATCTTAATTGAGCTGACAGCGTCAAGAGGCACGGACATATATAACGAGATGCAGGAACTGTGCTTAGTGAGGCCGAGGTGTCCGGATTATCGCGGAACCCCGGAGGCATAAAATGGCTTTGTCCATAATTCATGAGGCGCTCCGTAAAAAAAAAAAAAAAAAAAGTCTCTCTACAATCGGCGATTTCCATTCATTATCTGACCTTTTCACGTTTCAGAGGCAAGGAACGGTTCCCATGGATCCCCCTCCCCCCACCACTACTTTGCACCTATCCCTACCGGTCCTCCCTTTACGGCTTTCTTCCCACTGTACCGTGGCTGACTGTCGCAGCGCGGCGGCCCCGAGTGATAATTCGCTCTCGGAAAGCCGATTTGGGAGCTGGAGTTTTGACAGAGACAGCTGGTGTCATAAATCGCCCTGTCTCGCGTGCGGTGCGCAGAACCGCAACGACTGGGTCTTTGGAGAACACTTAAAACCTATTAAACCTTCGGAGCTAAGCTCTTTCGCTCTAAAATGGCAGCGAAGAGGCCGGGGGGGGGCGGATGTGGCAAAATTGACGGACAGAGGCGGATAATGTGAGTGCGAGGAGACGTTTTATTGCTGCCCCGGTGACTCAGGCTGTCATATCAAACTCGACTTGAGCGACTAATTCCTTCGTTGCTCACCGACTAGCCACCAACTCGGCTCGGCACCAGCGAATGTGTCCGACGCCACGTCGGAGCTCCCAGAACAAAGGCAGCGGAGGACCTTGCTGCGGTTACACGTGCTGCATGTGTCATGGCAGGTTGTCCCCACTCCCGCTGTCGTCTAATGAATTCCGATGTGTCCTCCTTAAGAGGCTCAGCTGTCACGGATCCAGCTGTTCCTGACCACATCTTGACAGCGTCAATGCAGACCGCAAGGAAAATGAGGACAAATATATTCTATTATCTGACGCCGGGTTCCCCAAGTTCTTGAGGGGGTTCTTAATGTCCCCATCATCCAGAGACACCTTGTAACAAAAGCCCTTCCAGGTAGCCATTATTTGGGCAGAAGGGCAATTAACAATGCTCTGTGAAATGAGCAAGCCCAGGCAGATCACAGAGCTCCCCTACTGGTTCCCTCACACCTTTGTCCCGCAACTGCAGCTTCACCGGGACCGACCAGCATTTGTGGGGCCTAAACCTTGCATAACTATGCATCCTCTAGACCCAAGCCAGATACAGAACCAGGCCCCAAAGCTGAACCCACACATAGCTGTTTCATTGCTGTATTGGTCTTGTTCTGATCCCTCCTAATAAAAAAGATTCTTGGACTCCCCAGATACGCATCAATTAGGAGCCTTCTACCCAAGTAGAGGAAGAATGGGGAGGGGGGGGGTTCCATGTATTAGGAGCCTCCTACCCAAGTAGAAGAAGAACAAGGGGTCTTCCATGTATTAGAAGCCTCTTACCCAAGTAAAAGAATGGGGGGTGTTCCATGTATTAGGACCCTCCTACCCAGGTAAAAGAAGAACAAGGGGTCTTCCATGTATTAAAAGCCTCTTGCCCAAGTAAAAGAAGGGGGGGGGGGTGTTCCATGTATTAGGAGCCTCTTACCCAAGTAGAAGAACGAGGGGCCTTCCATGTATTAGGAGCCTCCTACCCAAGTAGAAGAAGAATGAGGGGTCTTCCATTTATTTGGAGCCTCTTACCCAAGTAGAAGAAGAATGTGGGGTCATCCATTGTATTAGGAGCCTCCTACCCAAGTAGAAGAAGAATGAGGGGGGTTTCATTTATTAGGAGCCTCCTTTCCAAGTAAAAGAAGAACAAGGAGACTTCCATGTATTATGAGCCTCCTACCCAAGTAGAATAAGAACGAGGGGTCTACCATGTATTAGGAGCCTCTTACCCAAGTAGAAGAAGAATGAGGAGTCATCCATGTATTAGGAGCCTCCTACCCAAGTAGAAGAAGAATGAGGGGGTTTCCATGTACTATGAGCCTCTTACCCAAGTAGAAGAAGAAAAAGGGGACTTTCATGTATTCGGAGCCTCCTACACAAGCAGAATAAGAACGAGGGGTCTACCATGTATTAGGAGCCTCTTGCCCAGATAGAAGAACAAGGGGTCTTCCATGTATTAGGAGCCTTCTACCGAAGTAGAACAACAAGGGGTATTCCATGTATTAGGAGCCTCCTACCCAAGTAGTAGAAGAACGAGGGGTCTTCCATGTATTAGGAGCCTCCTACCCAAGTAGAAGAAGAATGAGGGGGTTTCCATGTATTATGAGCCTCTTACCCAAGTAGAAGAACGAGGGGTCTTCCATGTATTAGATGCCTCCTTTCCAAGTAAAAGAAGAACAAGGAGACTTCCATGTATTAGGAGCCTCTTACCCAAGTAGAAGAAGAATGAGGGGTCATCCATGTGTTAGGAGCCTCTTACCCAAGTAGAAGAAGAATGAGGGGTCATCCATGTGTTAGGAGCCTCTTACCCAAGTAGAAGAAGAATGAGGGGTCATCCATGTGTTAGGAGCCTCTTACCCAAGTAGAAGAAGAATGAGGGGTCATCCATGTGTTAGGAGCCTCTTACCCAAGTAGAAGAAGAATGAGGGGGTTTCCACGTATTAGGAGCCTCCTACCGAAGTAGAAAAAACAAGGGGTATTCCATGTATTAGGAGGCTCCTACCCAAGTAGAAGAAGAACAAGGGGACTTTCATGTATTGGGAGCCTGCTACCTCAAATAGAAGAATAAAGAGGGGTCTTCCATGTATTAGGAGCCTCCTACCCAAGTAGAAGAAGAACGAGGGGCCTTCTAAGTATTAGTAGCCTCCTATCCAAGTAGAAGAAGAATGAGAGGTTTTCTATGTATTAGGAGCCTCCTACCCAAGTAGAAGAAGAACAAGGGGCCTTCTATGTATTAGGAGCCTCCTACTTAAGTATAAGAAGAACAAGGGGTCTTCCATGTATTAGCAGCCTCTTACCCAATTAGAAGAAGAATGAGGGGTCTTCCATGTATTAGGAGCCTCCTACCCAAGTAGAAGTAGAATGAGGATCTACCATGTATTAGGAGCCTCCTACTCAAGTAGAAGAAGGACGAGGGGTCTTCCATGTATTAGGAGCCTCCTACCCAATTAGAAGAAGAACGAGGGTTCTTCCATGTATTAGGAACCTCCTAGCCAAGTAGAAGAAGAACAAGGGGTCTTTCCTGTATTGGGAGCCTGCTACCCAAGTAGAAGAATAAAGAGGGGTCTTCCATGTATTAGGAGCCTCCTACCCAAGTAGAAGAAGAACGAGGGGTGTTCCATGTATTAGGAGCCTCTTTTCCAAGTAGAAGAAGAACAAGGGGTCTTCCATGTATTAGGAGCTTCTTTTCCAAGTAGAAGAAGAACAAGGGGTCTTCCATGTATTAGTAGCCTCCTACCCAAGTAGAAGAACGAGGGGTCTACCATGTATTAGTAGCCTCCTACCCAAGCAGAAGAAGAACCAGGGGTCTTCCATGTATTCGGAACCTCCGACCCAAGTAGAAGAAGAACGAGGGGCCTTCCATGTATTAGGAGCCTCTTAGCCAAGTAGAAGAAGAACAAGGTTTCTTCCATTTATTAGGAGCCGTCTACCCAAGTAGAAGAAGAGGGGTCTACCATGTATTGGGAGCCTCCTACCCAAGTAGAAGAAGAACCAGGGGTCATCCCTGTATTAGGAGCCTCCTTTCCAAGTAGGAGAAGAACGAGGGGTCTTCCATGTATTAGGAGCCTCCTACCCAAGTAGAAGTAGAACGAGGGGTCTTCCATGTATTAGGAGCCTCTTACCCAAGTAGAAGTAGAACGAGGAGTCTTCCATGTATTAGGAGCCTCTTTTCCAAGTAGAAGTAGAACGAGGGGTCTTCCATGTATTCGGAGCTACTTACCCAAGTAAAAGAAGAACGAGGGGTCTAGCGTGTATAACCACCCAGTATCACAGACACAGCGCACAAACGCGGCCCCTCTCATAAATTCATCCACAGGAACTTTAGGTCTACTTTAAAGTGGATTGTAAGATTTTTTTTTAATGATTATAGATCATAGGTCTTCTCTAATGAAGAGGTGTAATTAGGCCTTCTGGCACTCTGGGCAAAGATTCAAAACGGCGCCCCCCACCTGTGCTCAGGCCCCCTTTTGGTGCCCTCCTACCTACTGCACCCGAGCCCCACCTGACTCCCCCTAGCTACGCCCCTGTTTTTAATGTAAATTGTAATATAATATATTGTAATTTAAGTGCCATTGATGATATGAGTCTTACTACCCATACCTCCCGAGTGTCCCTGATTTGGAGGGACTGTGCCTCTTTGAAGTCCATGTCCCACTGTCCCTCATCCATCAATGACGGGGTGTGGCTTCAGTCATCCCTCAATGAGGAGGCGTGGCTTCATTCACATATTGTCCCTCTTTGAGGTGTAACATGCAGATCTGCAGCAATAAATGTTTCATTTGCTGTTACATGTTAATGCTTCACACATCCGTAAACGAAGGGGTGTGGCTTCATTTACATATTGCTCCTCTTTCCTACCCTGAAAAGTTGGGAAAGTGGAAAAGAGGGACGATTGTTAAATTTGGCCACTTCTCCTCATTGATAGATGGATGAAGCCATGCCCCCTCATTGAGTTATGGATATATAACAGTTAAAACAATAGAAACACTTTGAAT
The DNA here is from genome assembly GCA_027917425.1 of Gastrophryne carolinensis. NCBI lineage: Eukaryota > Metazoa > Chordata > Amphibia > Anura > Microhylidae > Gastrophryne > Gastrophryne carolinensis. Next base: position 193,562,390 of record CM051242.1, read on the forward strand.
AGGAGAATAAATTGTTTTTTGCTGCAGATCTGAATGTTACACCTCAAAGAGGGACAATATGTAAATGAAGCCAAGTCCTCTCATTGAGGGATGGATGAAGCCACGCCCCCTCATTGAGGGATAATTAGAAGATACAATGTAACAGTTAAAACAATATAAACACGTTGAATAGACAAATGAATCATTTATTGCTGTAGATCTGCATGTTACACCTCAAGGAGGGACAAATGAGAACAACAGCGACATGGGCTCAAAAGAGGGACAGTCCCGCCAAATCAGGGACACTTGGGAGGTACGGAAATGTAGTGAAGTGGTGTGACCCTAGAGAGCCTTGTAGGTTAGGGTGAGACATTTGAACTGAATTCTATGTCGTGTTACGACTCGCTTTGCCACGCCCCAACTCTCTGACATGTCGCCATCTTCTCTTGTCAGGTGACGGACGGTGGGACCATCAAACAGAAGATCTTCACCTTCGACGCCATGTTCTCCACCAACTTTTCCCACATGGAGAATTATCGCAAGAGGGAGGATCTGCTCTACCAGTCAACAGTGAGGTAAGCAAGCGATGGACACCCAATATTCTGACCGTTATGGAGGCCCTAGGCCTTAGATTAGATTGCCCGGGCATCATAGATCTTCTATCTTGTGTCAAGTACCACTCATGGCCTCTGCTATCGTAGTGGTGGCCCTGCTCATGGTCACTTTTGTTCAAGAGTTGGTCCTGCTTATGGCCTCTGTTGTTCAGGAGTTGGCCCTGCTCATGGCCTCTGTTGTTCAAGAGTTGGTCCTGCTCATGGTCTCTGTTGTTCAAGAGTTGGTCCTGCTCATGGCCTCTGTTGTTCAAGAGTTGGTCCTGCTCATGGCCTCTGTTATTCTAAAGCTGTCCCTGCTTATGGCCTCTGTTGTTCAAGTGGTGGTCCTGCTCATGGCCTCTGTTGTTCAAGTGGTGGTCCTGCTCATGGCCTCTGTTGTTCAAGAGTTGGTCCTGCTTATGGCTTATGTTGTTCAAGTGGTGGCCCTGATTATGACCTTGGTTGTTCAAGTGTTGGTCCTGCTTATGGCCTCTGTTGTTCAAGTGGTGGCCCTGATCATGACTTCTATTGTTCAAGAGTTGGTCCTGCTTATGGCCTCTGTTGTTCAAGGGGTGGCCCTGATCATGGCCTCTGTTGTTCAAAAGTTGGCCCTGCTCATGGCTTTTGTTGTTCAAGAGTTGGTCCTGTTTATGGCCTCTGTTGTTCAAGTGGTGGTCCTGATCATGGCCTCTGTTGTTCAAGTGGTGGCCCTGCTCATGGCCTCTGTTGTTGAAGAGTTGGTCCTGCTTATGACCTCTGTTGTTCAAGAGTTGGTCCTGCTCATGGCCTCTGTTGTTCAAGAGTTGGTCCTGCTTATGGCCTCTGTTGTTCAAGAGTTGGTCCTGCTTATGGCCTCTGTTGTTCAAGTGGTGGTCCTGCTCATGGCATCTGTTGTTCAAGAGTTGGTCCTGCTTATGGCTTCTGTTGTTCAAGTGGTGGCCCTGATTATGACCTTGGTTGTTCAAGTGTTGGTCCTGCTTATGGCCTCTGTTGTTCAAGTGGTGGCCCTGATCATGACCTCTATTGTTCAAGAGTTGGTCCTGCTTATGGCCTCTGTTGTTCAAGGGGTGACCCTGATCATGGCCTCTGTTGTTCAAGGGGTGACCCTGATCATGGCCTCTGTTGTTCAAAAGTTGGCCCTGCTCATGGCTTTTGTTGTTCAAGAGTTGGTCCTGTTTATGGCCTCTGTTGTTCAAGTGGTGGTCCTGATCATGGCCTCTGTTGTTAAAGTGGTGGTCCTGCTCATGGCCTCTGTTGTTCAAGAGTTGGCCCTGCTCATGGCCTCTGTTGTTCAAGAGTTGGCCCTGCTCATGGCCTCTGTTGTTCAAGAGTTGGCCCTGCTCATGGCCTCTGTTGTTCAAGAGTTGGCCCTGCTCATGGCATCTGTTGTTCAAGAGTTGGTCCTGCTTATGGCTTCTGTTGTTCAAGTGGTGGCCCTGATTATGACCTTGGTTGTTCAAGTGTTGGTCCTGCTTATGGCCTCTGTTGTTCAAGTGGTGGCCCTGATCATGACCTCTATTGTTCAAGAGTTGGTCCTGCTTATGGCCTCTGTTGTTCAAGGGGTGACCCTGATCATGGCCTCTGTTGTTCAAGGGGTGACCCTGATCATGGCCTCTGTTGTTCAAAAGTTGGCCCTGCTCATGGCTTTTGTTGTTCAAGAGTTGGTCCTGTTTATTGCCTCTGTTGTTTAAGTGGTGGTCCTGCTCATGGCCACTGTTGTTCAAAAGTTGGCCCTGCTCATGGCTTTTGTTGTTCAAGAGTTGGTCCTGTTTATGGCCTCTGTTGTTCAAGTGGTGGTCCTGATCATGGCCTCTGTTGTTAAAGTGGTGGTCCTGCTCATGGCCTCTGTTGTTCAAGAGTTGGCCCTGCTCATGGCCTCTGTTGTTCAAGAGTTGGCCCTGCTCATGGCCTCTGTTGTTCAAGAGTTGGCCCTGCTCATGGCCTCTGTTGTTCAAGAGTTGGCCCTGCTCATGGCCTCTGTTGTTCAAGAGTTGGTCCTGCTCATGGCCTCTGTTGTTCAAGAGTTGGTCCTGCTTATGGCCTCTGTTGTTCAAGTGGTCGCCCTGATCATGGCCTCTGTTGTCCTAGTGGTGGCCCTGCTCATGGCCTCTGTTGTCCTAGTGGTGGCCCTGCTCATGGCCTCTGTTGCCCTAGTGGTGGCCATGCACATGACCTCTGTTGTTCAAGAGTTGGTCCGGCTCATGGCCTCTGTTGTTCAAGTGGTCGCCCTGATCATGGCCTCTGTTGTCCTAGTGGTGGCCCTGCTCATGGCCTCTGTTGTCCTAGTGGTGGCCCTGCTCATGGCCTCTGTTGCCCTAGTGGTGGCCATGCACATGACCTCTGTTCAAGAGTTGGTCCTGCTTATGGCCTCTGTTGTTGAAGTGGTGGTCCTGCTCATGGCCTCTGTTGTTCAGGAGTTGGTCCTGCTTATGGCCTCTGTGGTTCAAGTGGTGGTCCTGCTCATGGCCTCTGTTGTTGAAGAGTTGGTCCTGCTTATGGCCTCTGTTGTTCAAGTGATGGTCCTGCTCATGGCCTCTGTTGTTCAAGAGTTGGTCCTGCTTATGGCTTCTGTTGTTCAAGTAGTAGCCCTGCTCATGGCCTCTGTTGTTCAAGTGGTGGCCCTGCTTATGGCCTCTGTTGTTCAAGAGTTGGTCGTGCTCATGGCCTCAGTTGTTCAAGAGTTGTCCCTGCTCATGGCCTATGTTGTTTAAGAGTTGGTCCTGCTCATGGCCTCTGTTGTTCAAGAGTTGGTCCTGCTCACATGGCCTCCGTTGTTCAAGTGGTGGTCCTGCTCATGGCCTCTGTTGTTCAAGAGTTGGTCCTGCTTATGGCCTCTGTTGTTCAAGTGGTGGCCCTGCTCATGGCCTCTGTTGTTCAAGAGTTGGTCGTGCTCATGGCCTCAGTTGTTCAAGGGTTGTCCCTGCTCATGGCCTATGTTGTTTAAGAGTTGGTCCTGCACATGGCCTCTGTTGTTCAAGAGTTGGTCCTGCTCACATGGCCTCCATTGTTCAAGTGGTGGCTCTGCTCATGGCCTCTGTTGTTCAAGAGTTAGTCCTGCTCATGGCCTCTGTTGTTCAAGAGTTGGTCCTGCCTCTGTTGTTCTAATGGTGGCTCTGTTCATGGCCCTCGTTGTCTGGATGGTAGCCTTGCTCATGACCTCTGCTGTCCTAGTGGTGGCCCTGCTCATTACCTCTGCTGTCTTAGTAGTGGCCATACTTTATTCCTCTGCTGTCATATTGGTGACCCTGCTCATAACCTCTGCTGTCCTAGTGGTGGCCCTGCTTATGGCCTTTGTTGTCCTAGTGGTGGCCCTGCTCATGACCTCTGTTGTCCTAGTGGTGGCCCTACTCATGACCTCTGCTGTCCTAGTGGTGGCCATACTTATTTCCTCTGTTGACCTAGTGGTGGCCCTGCTCATGACCTCTGCTGTCCCAGTGGTGGTCATACCTATTTCCTCTGCTGCCCTAGTGGTGGTCCTGCTTATGACCTCTGCTGTCCTAGAGGTGGTCCTGCTCACAACCTTTGTTGCCCTGATGGTGGCCCTGCTTACAGCCTCTGCTGCTCTAGTGGCGGCCCTGCTCATGACCTCTGCTGCTCTAGTGGTGGCCCTGCTCATGTCCTCTGCTGCCCTAGTGGTGGCCCTGATCATGGCCTTTGTTGTCCTAGTGGTGGCCCTGCTCATGGCCCCTATTGTCTGGATGATAGTCCTGTTCATGACCTTTGCTATCCTAAAGGTGGCTCTGCTCATGGCCCCTGTTGTCTGAATGGTTGCCCTGCTCATGACCTCTGCTGTTCTAGTGGTGGTCTTGCTTATGGACTTTGTAGCCCCAATGGTGGTCCTGCTCATAGCCTTTGACCCCCGAGTGGTGGCACTGCTCATGGACTTTGTTGCCCGGACGGTGGCCCTGCTCATGGCCTCTGTTGTGCTAGTGGTGGCACTGCTTATAGCCTTTGTTGCCCTGATGGTGGCCCTGCTCGCAGTCCCTATTGTCCTAGTGGTAGTGACTTTGGCATCTTACACTTCCAAAAATAAAAGGCTCGGCTGTAAGAGTTGTAGCACATCGCCACACAATATTACCGCCGTTCTGGGAGTTCGCGCTCGCGCTCTGTCCGGTCAATTTGCCGCCATGATTGTAGCGAGATTGGATGAGCGCCTTTTTGGCAGGGGGCGAGGGGGAGAAACATGAAAATTGCATTTCAGGAGAATGAGAATATTGGCGCGTTGATTGCATCTCCGATCGATGCGATTCGTCAGCGTTCGATTTGTTGACCGGAGCAAGCGTTCGCCGCGTATCCTGAGCGCTCGGGTCAGCGGGCAGCAATGCGTGCGCGGTCGGCATCGTCGGCTTGAACTAACAAAACTTGGTCAAGGTCATGAGGCGGGTGTGCGCCACAAGCTCAATCCGAAGCCATTAACTTCGCAGGCAGCGCAAAAAGCAATCCCATCGCTTCTGCGGAGGCCAAGGGGGGGCGCCATTAATATAGCGCGGTGGCGGCGGCGTGGGAGGGGGACATGAAAGAGAAAGAAAGATAAAAGACTTTGAACCCAGAGGGGGCGCGTGACGATCTGCTGCCGCTAGAAGAATCTTATCGCTTCGAAGATAAGGAAGCGCTGACCGCGTTGCGATGGCGGCTCCGCGGCGGGGGCGTGGGGGGGGGGGTCATTGCCACCGCCTCGCCGGGAAATAATCACATAGCTTCTTTAGCAGTATTTAAAGGGACAGTCCAGTCTAAATAACTCCTATTGTCTCCTATTGAGATGTACGAGACAAAGGACTTCCCCCCTTCTCCTCTCAATAGAAGACAATGGGGCGGCAGCAGCAGTAATCCCATCATGGCTGCTCCTATGAAACGCAACAGTTATTTAGACTGGACTGTCCCTCTAAAGTGGACCAAAACCCAGGATTTTGACTATCCTGGGTTTTGGTCCTTTCCCCGGGGCACCCCAATTGCAACTCACCTCTTCCCATTCTACTCGTCCAATCAGCGCACTCGGAGACGCTGACGTCATGTCGTCTAAGCCCCCGTCTAAGGCCAGCGGCTCTGAGCGCTCTGGCGGCCGCATCCCCAGCTTCCCTCTAACAGGGAGCGTGCCCGCTGGCCTGGGCACGCACCCTGTTAGAGGGATAGTGGTGATGCAGCCGTGGTTCGCGCATGTGACGTTGGACCAAGAAGCAAGGTAAGTGTATGGGGCGACCTGGGGGGTTTCACACAGTGGGGCATCCCGATTCCGGGAACCTTATAGAATTCCGGGCCAATTGGTGTGGGTTTTGGTCCACTTTAAGTACAGTGTGGTGGCTGTTTGGAGTAGAGGGTAGGGAGGGGAGTGGCGTGCCATAGCAGGATTGCCGCTTTGACTGTAGGCCATATTAACTGATTAATGAATAATCAACATTGCATTTAAAGTGGGCCAAAACCCACGGCTGACGGCCCTGGAATCTATACGATTCCCTCCCTACAGGGCATCCAGATTCGGGATGCCCCACTGTGTGAAACCCCCCAGGTCTGTTTCTTTAAGAATTAAGTTATATGTAATAAAAATCCTGCTGGGAGGACAGAGCTGTGATCAGACACTGCAGACACATAGTGACTTGAGAAGTCTTCCTGTGTTCGGTTTTAGTACATCCAGCAGCAAGCGAATGCGCTAACTTGCCCATTATATATTTTCTGCCTCCATTGGCCACAGTGGTCAGGGGACTCTTCCTGTGTGTGGTGTCTTCATGTCCAGCATCCAATGGACTGTAACAAGCAGGGCTCATGCATGTTTCAAACTGGTTGACTGGGATGTCTGCAACCTGCGTTATTAGATAATAAGAATCCTGCTGGGAGGACAGAGATGTGACCAGACACTGCAGACACACAGTGACCCGAGAAGTCTTCCTATGTTTCGGTTTTATTACATCCAGCAGCAAGCGAATGCGCTAACTTGCCCATAATATATTTTCTGCCTCCATTGGCCACAGTGGTCAGAGGACTCTTCCTGTGTGTGGTGTCTTCACGTCCAGCATCCAGTGGACTGTAACAAGCAGGACAGAGTTCCAAGGCACATGCATGTTTTATACCGGTTGGCAGGGATATCTGTGACCTGCCTGTCATGTATTTTCTGCCTGACCCTTAAAGAACTAAGAATCCTACTTGGAGGACAGAGCTGTGACCAGACACTGCAGACACACAGTGACCTGAGAAGTCTTCCTGTGTTTGGTTTCTGCACATCCAGCAGCAACTCACTCATCATATATTTTCTGCCTCCATTGGCCACAGTGGTCAAGGGACTCTTCCTGTGTGCGGTCTCTTCACATCCAGCGTTCAATGGGGTGTAACAAGCAGGACTGAGTTCCAGGGCTCATGCATGTTTCAAAATGGTTGACTGGGACGTCTGCAACCTGCCTTATTAGATAATAGGATTCCTGCTGGGAGGACAGAGCTGTGAACAGACACTGCAGACTCACAGTGACCAGAGAAGTCTTCCTGTGTTCGGTCTCTGCACATCCAGCAGCAAGCTAATGCGCTAACTTGCCCATCATGTATTTTCTGCCTCCATTGGCCACAGTGGTCAAGGGACTCTTCCTGTGTTCGGTCTCTTCACATCCAGCATCCAATGGACTGTAACCAGCAGGGCTCATGCATGTTTCAAACTGGTTGACAGGGATGTCTGTGACCTGCCTGTCATGTATTTTCTGCCTGACCCTTTAAGAACTAAGCATTATATAATAAGAATCCTGCTGGGAGGACAGAGCTGTGACCAGATACTGCAGACACACAGTGACCCAAGAAGTCTTCCTGTGTTCGGTCTCTGCACATCCAGCAGCAAGCTAATGCGCTAATATGCCCATCATATATTTTCTGCCTCCACTGGCCACAGAGGACACTTCCTGTGTGTGGTCTCTTCATGTCCAGCATCCGATGGGCTGTAACAAGCAGGACCGAGTTCCAGGGCTCATGCTCATTTAAAACCGGTTGACTGGGATGTCTGGGATCCGCCTGTCACATATCTTCTGCCTGGCTCTTTAAGAACTATGCATTATATAATAAGAATTCTGCTGGGAGGACAGGGCTGTGACCAGACACTGCATTGGCTACAGCGGTCAGAGGACTCTTCCTGTGTGTAGTCTCTTCACGTCCAGCATCCAATAGACTGTAACATCCCAGTCAAAACAGTTGACTGGGATGTCTGGGACCCGCCTGTCACGTATTTTCTACCTGGCCCTTTAAGAACTTTAGCATTAGATAATAAGAATCCTGATGGGGGGACAGAGCTGTGACCAGACACTGCAAACCCGAAGTGACCAGGGGACTTTTCCTGTGCACCATCTCAGGAAACATCCAGCGGCATTCTGGTGCATGACCTGCTTGTAACGTATTTTATGCTCACTTTAAAGTGGACCAAAACCGTTAAAATCTTTAAAAAGACCCTAGGACTCCGAGGGGAGGGAGACCATGGGATACATGCAGCATTTTAAGATATGGCCCTTTAAGGGGAGCCCGCATCTTCCTTTGCCTGTTTACCGGGCTAGGATGGGAAGCTCATGATGGCCTGGGGGGGGGGTAATAGTCAGCGGCAGTGGTAAACGTTACAGGCAGGGAACGGCGGCAGCATTAGCGCTGCATTGGAAATGGAGAGACATCTCAGCAAATTTACATATAAATGAAGACATTTAGCGTTTCCGGCATTCCGGCACAGCGGGAGGGTCGGACATTGCAGGAGGGAGAGGGGTGAGTTCCAGAACATCAGTGGACTCTCAGTACCCATCGTGGCTTGTTACATTGTATATTATGCAGATCTGCAAATGAGATATTCATAAGGGTGGGGCGGGGCCTAACGTTATCCCAGAAATTCCCAAACCATGTTGCCACTGCCGATGTAGATACAGACAGCTGCCAGCAATACTGCCTGTGGCCTCGCCATAGAGGGGGGGAATGGGGAAACTCAGCAGAGGGGAGGGCCGGAGTGTCAAGTGTGAGGATGATGATGCAGAATCAGGAACACCAGGCAGGAACTGAGGGAGATCTGTAAAGTAATAGGGAATTAAAGCTGACTCTAACTTAGGGGATCCAGCAGGGAGTAACGGGTAGAATACTACACCACTCGCTGGTTTTAGTGTGGGTAGTCTACCTCCCCAGAGAGTGGAGACTGGGGAAACTCAGCAGAGGGGAGGGCCGGAGTGTCAAGTGTGAGGATGATGATGCAGAATCAGGAACACCAGGCAGGAACTGAGGGAGATCTGTAAAGTAATAGGGAATTAAAGCTGACTGTAACTTAGGGGATCCAGCATGGAGTAACGGGTAGAGTACTACACCACTCGCTGGTTTTAGCGTGGGTAGTCTACCTCCCCAGAGAGTGGAGACTGGGGAAACTCAGCAGAGGGGAGGGCCGGAGTGTCAAATGTGAGGATAATGATGCAGAATCAGGAACACCAGGCAGGAACTGAGGGAGATCTGTAAAGTAATAGTGAATTAAAGCTGACTGTAACTTAGGGGATCCAGCAGGGAGTAACGGGTAGAGTACTACACCACTCGCTGGTTTTAGCGTGGGTAGTCTACCTCCCCAGAGAGTGGAGACTGGGGAAACTAAGCAGAGGGGAGGGCCGGAGTGTCAAGTGTGAGGATGATGATGTAGAATCAGGAACACCAGGTGGGAACTGAGGGAGATCTGTAAAGTAATAGTGAATTAAAGCTGACTGTAACTTAGGGGATCCAGCAGGGAGTAACGGGTAGAGTACTACACCACTCGCTGGTTTTAGCGTGGGTAGTCTACCTCCCCAGAGAGTGGAGACTGGGGAAACTCAGCAGAGGGGAGGGCCGGAGTGTCAAGTGTGAGGATGATGATGCAGAATCAGGAACACCAGGCAGGAACTGAGGGAGATCTGTAAAGTAATAGGGAATTAAAGCTGACTGTAACTTAGGGGATCCAGCAGGGAGTAACGGGTAGAATACTACACCACTCGCTGGTTTTAGTGTGGGTAGTCTACCTCCCCAGAGAGTGGAGACTGGGGAAACTCAGCAGAGGGGAGGGCCGGAGTGTCAAGTGTGAGGATGATGATGTAGAATCAGGAACACCAGGCGGGAACTAAGGGAGATCTGGAAAGTAAGTAAACCCGAAGTCGACGTTGTGTGCGGCGTCCCGCGCTCTGCGATATCCCTCTCTCATCCCGGCATCTCATTGGTTAACACTGGCTCTCCTACCCGTTGCCGGCCGCTCTGTATTCATGTGCGCTCCGGGCCGCCGGCACCACCGCTGTGTATTAATCAAAGCCTCTCGGTGGCGAGCACTTCTCTTCCCACCGGCACTCGCTTCTGGCCAAGAAAACACTCAATTATTGAACTGTCACAAAATAAGTTCGCCGCTTCGATTTTTTTTTTCCAAAGAGAAGAAGAAAAAAAAATATATGAGCTTAAAATGCCGCCGAACTATTTCTGGCGGCATCTGCGGGAGTCAGCGGGGAGCTTGACATTAAGTGGCGATGCAAAGAGGCTTCCGGAAAGAAGAAACTGGAAGCGCGGTGGAAGTTTAAAGGAATGCGAATAAAGGTAAATAAATATAATACTCACCTTACCCTCCATGCTGTGCTGTCCCTGGATACATTGCTGTAAGGGCTCCCTGATGTTACTTGCTACATTGCAGGGGCGCTGTAATGTCACTGGTTACATTGAAGGATCTATGGTGTCGCTGGATACACTGTGGCGAACTCGGAGGTGTCACTGGATACATTGTAGCAAGCTCTGTGTGTTATTGCTGTATACATTGCTGTAATCATTCTGATGTTTCTGGATACACTGTAGCAAGCTTAGTGGTGCTCTGTGGTCACGCTGGATACATTGTAGCAAGCCCTGTGTTATTGATGTATACAATGTTGTAATCACCATGAGGTCTATGGATACATTGTAACAAGCTCTGTGTTATTGCTGTATTCATTCTGATGTCGCTGGGTACACTGTAGCAAGCTTTGTGGTGTCTCTGAATAGACTGTAGCAAGCTTTGTGGTGTCTCTGAATAGACTGTAGCAAGCTTTGTGGTGTCTCTGAATAGATTGTAGCAACAAGCTTTGTGGTGTCACTAGATATATTGTAGCAAGCTGTGTGTGTTATTGCTGTATACACTGTTGTAATCATTCTGGTTACACTGTAGCAAGCTTTGTGTTGTCTGTAGATACCTTGTTGCAGGCTCTCTGATGTCACTTGTTGCAGGGGCGCTGTAATGTCACTGGTTACATTAAAGGATCTATGGTGTCGCTGGATACACTGTAGCAAGCTCAGTGGTGTCACTGAATACAATGTAGCAAACTCAGTGTTATTGCTGTATACATTGTTGTAATCACTATAATGTCTCTGGATACATTGTAGCAAATGCTGGGATGTCACAGGATACAATGTAGCAAGCTCCGTGTTATTGCTGTATACATTGTTGTGATCACTATAATGTCTATGAATACATTGTTGCAAGTTCTGGGGTGTTACAGGATACATTGTAGCAAGCTCAGTGTTATTGCTGCATACATTGCTGTAATCACTAAGATGTCTCTGGAGACATTGTAGCAAGCTTTGTGGTGTCAATGGATACACTGTAGCAAGCTCAGTGGTGCCACTGAATACAATGTAGCAAACTCAGTGTTATTGCTGTATACATTCTTCTAATCGCAATGATGTCTCTGGATACATTGTAGCAAGTTCTGAGGTGTTACTGGATACATTGTAGCAAGCTCTGTAGTCTCGCTCTAAACATTGTAGCAAGCTCAGTGTTATTGCTGTATACATTATTGTAATCACTATGATGTCTCTGGATACATTGTAGCAAGTTCTGGGGTTTCACAGGATACACTGTAGTAAGCTCTGTGGTCTTGCTGTATACATTGTAGCAAGCTCAGTTTTATTCCTGTATACATTGTTGTAATTACTATGAGGTCTATGGATACACTGTAGCAAGCTTTGTGGTGTCACTGGATACACTGTAGCAAGCTCTGTGTTATTGCTGTATACATTATTATAATCACTATAATGTCTCTGGATACATGGTAGCAAGCTCTGTGGTGTCACTGAATACATTGTAACAAGTCCTGTGGTGTCACTGGATACATTAAAGCAAGCTCTGTGGTGTCACTGGATACAATGTAGCAAGCTCTGTGGTGTCACTGGATACAATGTAGCAAGCTCTGTGGTGTTGATGTATACATTGTTGTAATCACTATGATGTCCCTGGATACATTGTAGCAAGCTCTGTGATGTCACAGGATACATTGCAGCAAGCTCCGTGGTGTAGCTGGATACGTTATAGCAAGCTTTGTGTTGCTGCTGTATACATTGTAGTAAGCTCCCTGATGTTGCTTGATATATTGTAGCAAGATCTGTGGCATTTCTGGATACATTGTAGTGATCTCTATGATGTCATTAGTTGCCTTGTAGCATGCTCTGTAGAGTGGCTGATACATTATAGCAAGCTCTGTATTGTTGCTCCATACATTGTGGTAAACCCTCTGATGGTCTCGCAGGATACAATGTAGCAAGCTATGTGGTGTTGTTACATTATAGTGAGAACTATACTGGATGCACTTCAGTAAGCTTTGTAGTGTCTCTGGATTTATTCTAGCAAACTCTATGGTGTCACTGGGTACAATGTAGTGAGCTCAGTGTTGTTACTGTTTATATTGAGGTAAGACCTCTGATGCCACCGGATACAATGTAGCAAGCTATGTGGTGTGATTGGATACAATGTAGTCATGTTAGGGGTGTCTCTGGATACAATGTAGTGAGCTCACTAATGTTGTTGGATACACTGCATTAATCTCTCTGAAGTCGCTGGATACACTGCAGTAAGCTCTGTAATGTTGCTGGATACACTGCAGTAAGCTCTGTAATGTTGCTGGATACACTGCAGTAAGCTCTGTAATGTTGCTGGATACACTGCAGTAAGCTCTGTAATGTTGCTGGATACACTGCAGTAAGCTCTGTAATGTTGCTGGATACACTGCAGTAAGCTCTGTAATGTTGCTGGATACACTGCAGTAAGCTTTGTGGTGTCACAGAATACACTGTAGTAAGCTAATCTGTCTACATTTTAGCATGCTCTGTCACTGTAAACATTGTGGTAAGCCCTCTGATGTCGCTGGATACAATGTAACAAGCTATGTGATGTTAAAGTATACACCGTAGTAAGCTCTATGGTGTGACATGATAGACTGCAGTAAGCTCTGTGGTGGTCCCGGATACACTGCAGTAAGCTCTCTGATGTCCCTGGATACACTGCACTAGGCCCTCTGATGTCACTGAATACAATGTAGCAAGCTATGTGGTGTAACTGGATACATTGTAGTAAGGTCTGTGATGTAATTGGATACATTGTAGCGAGCTTTCTGAGGTTCCTGGATACACTGCATTAAGCTCACTGATGTCTCTGGATACACTGCAGTAAGCTCTCTGCTGGTGCTGAATACACTGCAGTAAACTCCCTGATATCATTGGATACACTGCAGTGAGCTCTCTGATGTCACTGGATACACTGCAGTAAGCTCTCTGCCGGTGCTGGATACACTGCAGTAAGCTCTCTGATTTTGCTAGATACAATGCAGTAAGCCATCTGATGTCACTGGATACAATATAGCAAGCTATGTGGTGTTACTAGATACATTGTAATAAGGTTTGTGAGGTCATTGGATACATTGTAGCAAGCTCTCTGATGTCCCTGGATAGACTGCAGTAAGCTCTCTGATGTCCCTGGATAGACTGCAGTAAGCTCTCTGATGTCCCTGGATACACTGCAGTAAGCTCTCTGATGTCCCTGGATACACTGCAGTAAGCCCTCTGATGTCACTGAATACAATGTAGCAAGCTATGCGGTGTTACTGGATACATTGTAGTAAGGCCTCTGATGTCACTGAATACAATGTAGCAAGCTATGTGGTGTAACTGGATACATTGTAGTAAGGTCTGTGATGTAATTGGATACATTGTAGCGAGCTTTCTGAGGTTCCTGGATACACTGCATTAAGCTCACTGATGTCTCTGGATACACTGCAGTAAGCTCTCTGCTGGTGCTGGATACACTGCAGTAAGCTCTCTGCCGGTGCTGGATACACTGCAGTAAGCTCTCTGCCGGTGCTGGATACACTGCAGTAAGCTCTCTGCTGGTGCTGGATACACTGCAGTAAGCTCTCTGCCGGTGCTGGATACACTGCAGTAAGCTCTCTGCCGGTGCTGGATACACTGCAGTAAGCTCTCTGCTGGTGCTGGATACACTGCAGTAAGCTCTCTGCTGGTGCTGGATACACTGCAGTAAACTCCCTGATATCATTGGATACACTGCAGTGAGCTCTCTGATGTCACTGGATACACTGCAGTAAGCTCTCTGATTTTGCTAGATACAATGCAGTAAGCCATCTGATGTCACTGGATACAATATAGCAAGCTATGTGGTGTTACTAGATACATTGTAATAAGGTTTGTGAGGTCATTGGATACATTGTAGCAAGCTCTCTGATGTCCCTGGATAGACTGCAGTAAGCTCTCTGATGTCCCTGGATACACTGCAGTAAGCCCTCTGATGTCACTGAATACAATGTAGCAAGCTATGCGGTGTTACTGGATACATTGTAGTAAGGTCTGTGATGTCATTGAATACATTGTAGCAAGCTCTCTGAGGTTGCTGGATACACTGCAGTAAGCTCTCTGATATCACTGGATACACTGTAGTAAGCTCTCTGCTGGTGCTAGATACACTGCAGTAAGCTCTGTGATGTCACTGGATACACTGCAGTAAGCTCTGTGATGTCACTGGATACACTGCGGTAAACTCTCTGATGTCATTGGATACACTGCAGTGAGCTCTGTGATGTCACTGGATACACTGCAGTAAGCTCTGTGATGTCACTGGATACACTGCAGTAAGCTCTGTGATGTCACTGGATACACTGCAGTAAGCTCTGTGATGTCACTGGATACACTGCGGTAAACTCTCTGATGTCACTGGATACACTGCAGTAAGCTCTCTGATGTCACTGGATACACTGCAGTGAGCTCTGTGATGTCACTGGATACACTGCAGTAAGCTCTGTGATGTCACTGGATACACTGCAGTAAGCTCTGTGATGTCACGGGATACACTGTAGTAAGCTCTGTGATGTCATTGGATACACGGCAGTAAGCTCTGTGATGTCATTGGATACACGGCAGTAAGCTCTGTGATGTCACTGGATACACGGCAGTAAGCTCTGTGATGTCACTGGATACACGGCAGTAAGCTCTGTGATGTCGCTGGATACACTGCAGTAAGCTCTGTGATGTCACTGGATACACTGCAGTAAGCTCTGTGATGTCACTGGATACACTGCAGTAAGCTTTGTGATGTCACTGGATACACTGCAGTAAGCTCTGTGATGTCACTGGATACACTGCAGTAAGCTCTGTGATGTCACTGGATACACTGCAGTAAGCTCTGTGATGTCACTGGATACACTGCAGTAAGCTCTGTGATGTCACTGGATACACTGCAGTAAGCTCTGTGATGTCACTGGATACACTGCAGTAAGCTCTGTGATGTCACTGGATACACTGCAGTAAGCTCTGTGATGTCACTGGATACACTGCAGTAAGCTCTGTGATGTCACTGGATATACTGCAGTAAGCTCTGTGATGTCACTGGATACACTGCAGTAAGCTCTGTGATGTCACTGGATACACTGCAGCGAGCTCCATTGTCTACATTGTAGCACACTCTTGTCCTGGCACGACCCAAAACTTTTTGGTCACCCCAAACTTTCCGCCCCGTTGATCTACATCTCCCCGTCCTCGCCGGGCGCGCGATCCATCACGCAATGTTTATTAGCTACTTCCTCGGTTTCTGGCGTTTGCGCGGGGCCGCGGCGGCGCCGCATGTAATCGCCCCCCTCAGGGGCAGGCGCGGGTAATGAGTTTTTTCTTTTCTATTCCTATACCATATTCATAATAATTGTTACAGGAATGTCCGGCGCGGCTCTGCCTCTGATTCATTTACAGCGCGCGAATGACAGGTTAATTTATGGCGCGGGATGTATGGCCGGCCCGGCGTCCCCGCGACGCAAATAATTCGCCTACGATTGTTGCCCGTTCGCGGTGCTTGGCGGGTTCCCCCCGGGGGCGGCTCGGATCGCTCACCGCTAAGCTCGGATTGCTCTGGAAATTGCTATTTTTTGACAATAAAAACACAGCGGCAGCAAATAATAAATAGCATCTGAGTTACGGCTCCCCGGGGCGGGGACGCGCATCGCGAAGGTCGGGCCAATCCGACGCAGCGTTTCCTGGACGACGGCGACGTTCGCAACCGCATCCTAAGATGCAGTAAGGCCTCTGATGTCACTGGATACAATGTAGCAAGCTATGTGGTGTCACTGGATACAATGTAGCAAGCTATGTGGTGTCACTGGATACAATGTAGCAAGCTATGTGGTGTCACTGGATACAATGTAGCAAGCTATGTGGTGTCACTGGATACAATGTAGCAAGCTATGTGGTGTCACTGAATATATTGTAGTAAGGTCTGTGATGTCATTGGATACATTGTAGCAAGCTCTCTGAGGTTCCTGGATACACTGCAGTAAGCTCTCTGATATCACTGGATACAATGTAGCAAGCTATGTGGTGTCACTGGATATAGCGAGCACTCTGGGGTTCCTGGGTACACTGCAGTAAGCTCTCTGATATCACTGGATACAATGTAGCAAGCTATGTGGTGTCACTGGATATAGCGAGAGCTCTGAGGTTCCTGGATACACTGCAGTAAGCTCTCTGATATCACTGGATACAATGTAGCAAGCTATGTGGTGTCACTGGATATAGCGAGCGCTCTGAGGTTCCTGGGTACACTGCAGTAAGTTTTCTGATATCGCTGGATACACTGCAGTAAGTTTTCTGATGTCGCTGGATACACTGTAGTAAGGTCTGTGATGTCATTGGATACATTGTAGTAAGGTCTGTGATGTCATTGGATACATTGTAGTAAGGTCTGTGATGTCATTGGATACATTGTAGTAAGGTCTGTGATGTCATTGGATACATTGTAGTAAGGTCTGTGATGTCATTGGATACATTGTAGTAAGGTCTGTGATGTCATTGGATACATTGTAGTAAGGTCTGTGATGTCATTGGATACATTGTAGCGAGTGCTCTGAGGTTCCTGGATACACTTTAGGCTCTCTGATGTCGCTGGATACACTGCAGTAAGTTTTCTGATGTCACTTGTATAAATATATAAATGGATCATACAAAAAATATGGGGGAACACTATTTCATGTAAAATCCTCTCTAAAGACAAGGGGGGCACTGCCTTCTATTGGAAAAAAGAAATTCAGTCTCCGGAGGCGACAATCATTTTTTACCATAAGAACTATAAATCTATGGAATAGCCTCCCACAGAAGCTTGTTACAGCATCAACCGCTGACAGCTTCAAAAAAGAATCAGATGCTTATTTAGAAGAAAATAACATTAACACTTACTATTAGCCGTTATCAGTAAAAAAAAATAAATAAATAAAAAATAAAATAAATAGCTTCCCCTATAAAATAAAATATAAAAAAACTTCTCCGACCCCAACACCCTTGGTTGAACTTGATGGACATAGGCCTTTTTTCAACCGTATTAACTATGTAACTATATAACTATATAACTATATAACTATGTAACTATATAACTATATAACTATATAACTATGTAACTATATAACTATGTAACTATATAACTATATAACTATGTAACTATATAACTATATAACTATGTAACTATATAACTATGTAACTATATAACTATGTAACTATATAACTATGTAACTATATAACTATATAACTATATAACTATGTAACTAACTATATAACGATGTAACTATATAACTATATAACTATGTAACTATATAGCTATATAACTATGTAACTATATAACTATGTAACTATATAACTATGTAACTATATAACTATGTAACTATATAACTATGTAACTATATAACTATGCACCTATATAACTATGTAACTATATAACTATGTAACTATGTAACTATATAACTATGTAACTATATAACTATGTAACTATATAACTACATAACTATGTAACTATGTAACTATATAAATATGTAACTACATAACTATGTAACTATGTAACTATATAACTATGTAACTATGTATCTATATAACTATATAACTATGTAACTATATAACTACATAACTATGTAACTATATAACTATGTAACTATATAACTATGTAACTATGTAACTATATAACTATGTAACTATGTATCTATATAACTATATAACTATGTAACTATATAACTACATAACTATGTAACTATATAACTATGTAACTATATAACTATATAACTCTGTAACTATATAACTAACTATGTAACTATGATGTTGGGTCCGCCTTAAAGCAGAACCAAACCCCGGACCAGGCCGGCCCCGCTTCTCCGGGATCTTCGCGTTCCGGATGGAAGCAGTGTCTTTATTGGAAGAGCGGCCGTTATGGCGAATTGGCATCACCCCCGCCTCCAATCCCGCACGAGCTGTTTTCCCCGGCGCCACGTTTCGCGCTAAATGTATTTTGATTAACCTCCCGCCATGCGTCGTCTCTGAGCTTCCCTGGCTCTGGACGCCAGAGGAGGAGGGATCTGTTGCCAGGCAACTGTGACAGAAATTCGCTGATACATTGTAACAAGAAAATGTCTCCTCTTCCATTATTCTGCAAATTAACCACTTCCTTTCCATTGTGCTGCATATTAACCCCTTCCTTTCCATTGTGCTGTACATTAACCCCTTCCTTTCCATTGTGCCGCGCATTAACCCCTTCCTTTCCATTGTGCTGCACATTAACCCCTTCCTTTCCATTGTGCCGCGCATTAACCCCTTCCTTTCCATTATTCTGCGCATTAACCTCTTCCTTTCCATTGTGCTGCACATTAACCCCTTCCTTTCCATTGTGCTGCACATTAACCCCTTGCTTTCCATTGTGCTGCGCAGTAACCCCTTCCTTTCCATTGTCCTGCACATTAACCCCTTGCTTTCCATTGTGCTGCACATTAACCCCTTCCTTTCCATTGTGCTGCACATTAACCCCTTCCTTTCCATTGTGCTGCACATTAACCCCTTCCTTTCCATTGTGCTGCACATTAACCCCTTCCTTTCCATTGTGCTGCACATTAACCCCTTCCTTTCCATTGTGCTGCACATTAACCCCTTCCTTTCCATTGTGCTGCACATTAACCCCTTCCTTTCCATTGTGCTGCACATTAACCCCTTCCTTTCCATTGTGCTGCACATTAACCCCTTCCTTTCCATTGTGCTGCACATTAACCCCTTGCTTTCTTTTGTGCTGCGCATTAACCCCTTCCTTTCCATTGTGCTGCACATTAACCCCTTCGTTTCCATTGTGCTGCACATTAACCCCTTCCTTTCCATTGTGCTGCACATTAACCCCTTGCTTTCCATTATTCTGAGCATTAACCCCTTGCTTTCCATTATTCTGCGCATTAACCACTTCCTTTCCATTGTGCTGCACATTAACCCCTTGCTTTCCATTATTCTGTGCATTAACCCCTTCCTTTCCATTGTGCTGCACAATAACCCCTTCCTTTCCATTGTGCTGCGAAATATCTCCTTCCTTTCCATTGTGCTGCACATTAACCCCTTCATTTCCATTGTGCTGCATATTAACCCCTTGCTTTCCATTATTCTGCGCATTAACCCCTTCCTTTCCATTGTGCTGCACATTACCCCTTTCTTACCATTGTGCTGCACATTAACCCTTTCCTTTCCAGTGTGCTACCCATTACCCCCTTCCACTACACCCTGCTTCAAATGAACCCCTTCCCCTCCATTGTGCTAAACATTAACCCCTTCCCTTCCATTGTGCTAAACATTAACCCCTTCCCTTCCATTGTGCTAAACATTAACCCCTTCCCTTCCATTGTGCTAAACATTAACCCCTTGCACTCCACCCTGTTACTCATTAACCCCCCCCTCAGATCGAGTCCCCTGACCTGCATCTTAGTGATAGCGCCATGCCAACCCCATGTTTCTTTAGTAAATGATGGTCTGTGTGATGAGCGGCCTTTCCCGGAGTTCTTCCGACATGTTCGGCCCGAGGAGCTGACAGATCGCCGCCAGCCCTGGAGGCTCGCCGTCCGTTTTCTTACGGCAGCTGCACGGCGTCCGGGGGACCTTTTTATCCATCAGGTTTGGTGTTGAAGCGTCGCAAGCGGCCGACTGCGCCGTGACTCGCCATAGATCACCCAGAGCACGGAAAAGGATCCTGCCACCGTGCCACGATCCTTCCTGCAGCGCGTCCCCGATGGGGGCCCGGAAACATGATGCACATCTCCCTGTGCCGCCATCATTTACCGGGCTGAATAGAACCAAGACGGCGCCAACACTAATATAACCGGAGATGCCATTTATATCAAGTGACTGCTTCTATGTACAGCGCTGTGGTATATGTCAGCGCTATATAATGTATAATAACAGTGTGTGAGTGTGGGGGAGACATTAGAGTGTGAGCTCTGAGGGACAGGAGGTCATGTGACTGCTTCTATGTACAGCGCTGTGGTATATGTCAGCGCTATATAAATGTATAATAACAGCGGGGTGAGCAGTACAGAGCTACGCGCGGCCTCTTTGCCGCCGTTCGGCAATGGCGGCGGAGGATAGACGGCGGGGTCGCGGCGGGTCACGCGGAACACGCCAGTAACAAACACCTCGGATCGGTGTTGTAATTGAGGTCGCTTGTAGCACAATTAGAGGCACCCGCTGGGGCGCTCACCCTCTTACTGGCGGACGGCCTGGTTATACGCGTTACAGCGGCAGCGAGGATTAATGTTGGTGTGACAGTCTCCCAACCGCATCACTTATTTTACATCTTATTCTCTATAAAACTATGATGTCATCAATCCGAATAAAAACCATAGGAATATACACATTAGTAAATGAGTCTATGGAGTATTGTGATGTCATCTGCTCCTTAGTAGACTCTATGAAGAATTGTGATGTCATCTGCCCCTAGTAGACTCTGTATTGTGATAGTTAACTCTATGGAGAATTGTGATGTCATCTGCCCCTAGTAGACTCTGTATTGTGATAGTTAACTCTATGGAGAATTGTGATGTCATCTGCCCCTAGTAGACTCTGTATTGTGATAGTTGACTCTATGGAGAATTGTGATGTCATCTGCCCCTTAGTAGACTCTAAGGAGAATTGTGATGTCATCTGCCCCTTAGTAGACTCTAGGGAGAATTGTGATGTCATCTGCCCCTTAGTAGACTCTATGGAGAATTGTGATGTCATCTGCCCCTTAGTAGACTCTATGGAAAATTGTGATGTCATCTGCCCCTTTGTAGAATCTATGGAGAATTGTGATGTCTTCTGCCCTTAGCAGACTCTATGCAGAATTGTGATGTCATCTGCCTCTAAGTAGACTCTATGGAGAATTGTGATGTCATCTACAACTTAGTAGACTCTATTGAGAATTGTGATGTCATCTACCCCTTAGTAGACTCTATAGAGTATTGTAATGTCATCTGCCCCTTAGTAGACTCTATGGAGAATTGTAATGTCATCTGCCCCTTAGTAGACTCTGTCTTGGACCATGTGGATCATTGTGATGTCATCTACTGCTCAGTAAACTTTGTCTTGGACCATGTGGACCATTGTGGTGTCATCTGACCCTTAGTAGACAACTTGGAGAAGTGTTGTGTTATCTGACACTTCATAGACTTTTTTCTGGACTATTTGGAGAATTGTGGTGTCTTGTGACCCTTAATAGATTCTATTCTGGACCATGCAGAGAATTGTGGTGTTCCTTAGTAGACTACTATTGTGGTGTCATCTGACCCTTAGTAGACTCAATCTTGGACTATGTGGAGAATTGTGGTGTCATCTGACCCTTAGTAGACTCAATCTTGGACTATGTGGAGAATTGTGGTGTCATCTGACCCTTAGTAGACTCAATCTTGGACTATGTGGAGAATTGTGGTGTCATCTGACCTTTAGTAGACTCTATTCTGGATCATGTGGAGAATTGTGGTGTCTTCTGACCCTTAGTAGACTACTTGGAAAATTGTGGTGCCATCTAATCCTTAGTAGACTGTTATCTGGTCTATGTAGAGAATTGCTGTGTCATCTGACCCTTAATAGATTTTAATATAGACTACGTGGACAATTGTGTTGTCTTCTGACCCTTAGTAGACTTTAATATAGACTACGTGGACAATTGTTCTGTCATCTGGCCCTTAGTAGACTCTGTTCTGGACTATGTAGAGAATTGTGGTGTCTTCTAACCCTAACTAGACTTAAATATTGGCTACGTGGACAATTGTGGTGTCATCTGACCCTTAGTAGACTTTAATATAGACTACGTGGACAATTGTGGTGTCATCTGGCCCTTAGTAGACTCTGTTCTGGACTACGTAGAGAATTGTGGTGTCTTCTAACCCTAACTAGACCTAAACATTGGCTATGTGGACAATTGTGGTGTCATCTGACCCTTAGTAGACTTTTATATAGACTATGTGGACAATTCTAGTGTCATCTGATCCTCAGTAGACTATGTCTAGAATTGTGGGGTCATATGGCCCTTAGTAGACTCTATTCTAGACTACTTGGAGAATTGTGGTGTCATTTGACCCATAGTAGACTTTAATATAGGCTATGTGTAGAATTGTGGTGTAATCTGGCCCTCAGTAGACTATGTGGAGGGTTGTGGTGCCATCTGGCCTTTGGTAGACTCTACTCTAGACTGCTTGGAGAATTGTGGTATAGACTTTATTCTACGTAGTAGAGTATTGTGGTGTCATCTGCACCTTAGTCGGCTCTAATTTGGAATACATGGAGAATTGTGGTGTCGTCTGACCCTTAGTTGACTCTTTTTTAGACTACATGTATAATTGTGGTGTCATCTGACCCATAGTAGACTATTTTCTGTTCTATGTGGAGAATTGTATTGTTTTCTGGCCCTTAGTAGACTATGTGGAGAATTGTGGTGTCATCTGACCCTTAATAGACTCTATTTTGGACCATGTGGAGAATTGTGGTGTCTTCTGATACATACTCTACTCTAGACTAATTAGACAATTTTGATGTCATCTGATCCTTAATAGACCCTACTCTAGACTACTTGGAGAATTGTATTGCTATCTGACCCTTGACTACTTAGAGAACTGTTGTGCCATCTGACCCGTAGTAGACTGTTTTGTGGTCTATGTGGAGAATTGTGATGTTTTCTGGACCTTAGAAGACTATGTGGGGAATTGTGATGCCCTCTTATCCTTAGTAGACTCTATTTTGGACCATGTGGAGAATTGTGGTGTCTTTTGACATTTAGTAGACTCTACTCTAGACTACTTAGAGACTTTTGATGTAATTTGACCCTTAGTAGACTCTACTCTAGACTACGTGGAGAATTGTGGTGCCATCTGAGCCTTAGTAGACCATAGTCTAGACTACATGGAGAATTGTGATGCCATCTGACCCTTAGTAGACCCTACTCTTGACTACTTGGAGAATTGCGGTGCCATCTAAGCCTTAGTAGACCATAGTCTAGACTACTTGGAGAATTGTGATGCCATCCAACCCTTAGTAGACCCTACTCTTGACTACTTGGAGAATTGCGGTGCCATCTGACCCTTAGTAGACCATACGATAGACTACTTAAAGAACTTTGGTGCCATCCGACCCTTAGTAGACCCTACTCTAGACTACTTGAAGAATTGTGGTGCCATCCGACCCGTAGTAGACCCTACTCTAGACTACTTGGAGAATTTTAATGTCATCTGACCTTTAGTAGACTCTACTCTAGACTACTTAAAGAATTGTGGGTTCATCTGACCCTTAATAGAGCATACTCTAGACTACTTGGGGAATTGTGGTGCCATCTGACGCTACTCTAGATTACTTAGAAAATTTTGATGTCATCTGATCTTTAGTAGACCCTACTCTAGACAACTGAGAGAACTGTGGTGCCATCTGATCCTTAGTAGACTCTACTCTAGACTACTTGGAAAATGTTATTGTCATCTGACCTTTCGTAAACTCTACTCTAGACTACTTGGAGAATTTTAATGTCATCTGACCTTTAGTAGACTCTACTCTCGATTACTTAGAGAATAGTGGTTCCATCTGACCCTTAGTAGACTCTTTTCTAGACTATGTGTAGAATTGTGGTGTCATCTGACCCATAGTAGACTCTTTTCTGGTCTATGTGGAGAATTGTGATGTTTTCTGGCCCTTAGTAGACTATTTCGAAAATTGTGGTGTCATCTGACCCTTAGTAGACCCTACTCTAGACTACTTAAACCGGACCTTCAGCGTGATTTAATGAAAAGCCCAAACTCTTAAAAAATGGTTCCCCAGCATCTAGAATTTATATATTTTACGTTTTTAGTCACTAACTTATTATTCTTTCCCCCACTGGGCTGCAACTCTGTTCAGGAATTTAGGATACGGGCGCCGCCATCTTGACTCAGAAGCATCACACTTACTGAGGAGAGGAGAGTGGGATAAGGTACAGGGGGGTGGGTTATAGCTGTGCTTTGCTCAGACAGAGCAGAGCTGGGATCAGGTAACGGTCAGCAGTCCCAGAATGCAGGCTTCCTGATAAGATGGCGGCTTCCATAAGCCGCCATCTTGGATGTTTAAAGGCTCATAACATGCAGTAGATGCAGGTAGGATGATTTTTAATGTGGACAATCTGTATGTACAGGGTGTGGGAAACATATAAGATAGACTATTATTCAGAGTGAAGGTCCGATTTAAAGAACTGTGGAGCCATCTGACTACTTAGAGAACTGTGGTGCCACCAACCCTTAGTAGACCCTAATCTAGACTACTTGGAGAATTTTAATGTCATCTGACCTTTAGTAGACTCTACTCTAGACTACTTAGAGAATTTTGATGTCATCTGACCCTTAGTAGACCCTACTCTTGACTACTTGGAGAATTGTGGCACCATCTGACCCTTAGTAGACCATACTCTAGACTAATTAAAGAACTGTGGTGCCACCGACCCTTAGTAGACCATACTCTAGACTACTTGGAGAATTGTGGTTCCATCTGAACCTTAGTAGACTCTTTTCTAGACTACATGCAGAATTGTGGTGTCATCTGACCCATAGTAGACTCTTTTCTGGTATATGTGGAAAATTGTAATGTTTTCTGGCCCTTAGTAGACTATTTCGAAAATTGTGGTGTCATCTGACCCTTAGTAGACTCTATTTTGGACCACATGGAGAATTGCGGTGTCTTGTGAGTAGACTCTACTCTAGACTACTTAGAGAATCTTGATGTCATCTGACCCTTAATAGACCCTACTCTAGACTACTTGGAGAATTGTGCAACTTATTGAACTCTGTTCTAGACAATGTGGTAAGTTGTGTTGTGTGTTAATGGACATGTCATCTGTTCCTTAGTAGTCTCTTTGCGGGACTCAGCCTCGGTGGCCATCACAGTAGTGAGAAAGAAAATAAATCACAAAGCTTCTCTGTAAAAGCAAAAAAAATATTCCAGCAGCAAATCTTAAAGACTATAAAGTATTTATCTGTCGTTGGCAGATATAAAGCATGTTTTTGTGCGACACAACATTTGGGGAGCTATTATCCGGCAGTGGCTGGTGGCATTGGGCCATCACCCCCCCCCCCCCCCCATTGGCGCAGTGGTAGGAAAGTTGGATAAATGGCAGCACAGTCGTTGCGCGCCGCACTTGGCGGGGGAAGATAGCGGCAGCCGGAGATGAAAGCGATAGAGAGCGGCGAGGGTGATAAAAAATGAGACGAGCTGCGATAGCGACGGAGAGAGCTAAAGACTCCGGCGCTCGGGTTTTGGATGCATAATCAGATAAAATAATCCGGGAATGACAAATGGGAGCATCGGAGGGGGAGCGTGCTGCCGCCTCGGCATCCCAAACATCGCTGATTTATAAAGTGCGGTGGGGGCGGCGGAGATAAGTCATCTTCAGCTCTCATTACGGTTCCCAGGCGCGGAAGAATCCATGATGGAGCGCCAACATGCCTTCTACCGGGATACCAGCACCGGAGGAGCATTACCCAGCATGCATCAGCTTCTTTCCGTACTAGCTTTGTAAGTTATACAAGGGTCCTGGTTCACAGATGCACTAACGTTACCTACCCCCCTCACACCATCAGTGTGTCCTACATGAAAGGTACTTGATGGATTGAGGAGGAATTGGGGTCCCCTCTAAATTGAGGGGTTCTTTGTGTAGTTGTTGATAGTCCCCTATAGAATGAAAATATATTCATCTGGCTGTAGTACTTCTAATGGACTAAGGGGTTCCTGTGGTCTCTTCTGTGACTAAGGGGTTCCTGTGGACTCTTCTGTGACTAAGGGGTTCCTGTGGACTCTTCTGTGACTAAGGGGTTCCTGTGGACTCTTCTGTGAGATCCAATGGAATGTGGACCTCGGTGGACTGAGGGTTCCAATGGACTAAGGGGTTCCTGTGGACTCTTCTGTGACTAAGGGGTTCCTGAGGACTCTACTGTGGAATCCAATGGAATGTGGACCTTGGTGGACTTAGGTTTACAGTAGACTGAGGGTTCCAATGGACTAAGGGGTTCCTGTGGACTCTTCTGTGCCTAAGGGGTTCCTGTGGACTCTACTGTGGGATCCAATGGAATGTGGACCTTGGTGGACTTAGGTTTACAGTAGACTGAGGGTTACAATGGACTAAGGGGTTCCTGTGGACTTTTCTGTGACTAAGGGGTTCCTGTGGACTCTTCTGTGAGATCCAATAGAATGTGGACCTCAGTGGACTTAGGTTTACAAGTGCGGCGGAGTCCATGATGGAGAGCCAACATGCCTTATACAGGTATACCAGCACCGGAGGAGCATTGCCCAGCATGCTTCAGCTTCTTTCCGTACTAGCTCTGTAAGGGTTATACAAGGGTTCTGGTTCACAGGCGCACTAACGTTACCTACCCCCCTCACACCATCAGTGTGTCCTACATGACCGGTACTTGATGGATTGAGGAGACATCGGGGTCCCCTCTAAATTGAGGGGTTATTTGTGTGGTTTATGAGTGTCCCCTATAAAATGAAAATGTATTCATGTGGCTGTAGTACTAAGAGGTTCCTGTGGACTTTTCTGTGACTAAGGGGTTCCTGTGGACTCTTCTGTGACTAAGGGGTCCCTGTGGACTCTTCTGTGACTAAGGGGGTCCTGTGGACTCTTCTGTGAGATCCAATCGAATGTGGACCTCGGTGGACTTAGGTTCACAGTAAACTGAGGGTTCCAATGGACTAAGGGGTTCATGTGGACTCTTCTGTGCCTAAGGGGTTCCTTTGTACTCTTCTGTGACTAAGGGGTTCCGTTGGACTCTTCTGTGACTAAGGGTTTTTTTTTACTCTTCTGTGGCTAAGGGGTTCCTGTGGACTCCTCTGTGACTAAGGGGTACCTATGGACGCTTCTGTGAGATCCAATGGAATGTCGACCTCGTGGGCTTAGGTTTACAGTAGACTGAGGGTTCCAATGGACTAAGGGGTTCCTGTGGACTCTTTTGTGACTAAGGGGTTCCTGTGGACTCTTCTGTGACTAAGGGGATCCTGTGGACTTTTCTGTGAGATCCAATAGTTTTACAGTAGACTGAGGGTCCCAATTCACTAAGGGCTTCCTGTGGACTCTTCTGTGACTAAGGGGTTCCTGTGGACGCTTCTATGACTAAGGGTTTCCTGTGGACGCTTCTATGACTAAGGGTTTCCTGTGGACGCTTCTGTGAGATCCAACGGAATGTCGACCTCGGTGGACTTAGATTTACAGTAGACTGAGGGTTCCAGTGGACTAAGGGGTTCCTGTGGACTCTTCTGTGACTAAGGGGTTCCTGTGGAATATATGATTCCAATAGACTGAGCGTTCCAGTTCTTGGCAAGAAGGTCTGTTAAACAGTACGTAGGTTGGGGTTGGGGGTATTTGCCTTAGGGGTATTTTATAGACTGAGAGGAAGTCAAGATATTTAGCCTGTGTTGGGAACAGGTTAGGGTTCTGGTGGACAGATGGTTCAATTGAACTTAGGGTTCTAGTTGTCTAAGGGTTCCAACTGAGGGTCCAGTGCACTGATGGTTTCAATTGACTGAGGCTTCCAGTTTTTGTCAAGAAGGTCTGTTATACAGTAGGGGAAGTCAAGATATTTAGTCTGTGTTGGGGACAGCTTAAGGTTCTGGTAGAAAGAGATTTCACATGGACCGAGGGTTCCGATTGTCTAAGGGTTGCAATGGACCGAGGGTTCCAATTGTCTAAGGGTTCCAATTGTCTAAGGGTTCCAATGGACTGAGGGTTCCAGTTGTTTTAGGGTTCCAATGGACCGATGGTTCCATTGGACCAATGGTTCCAATGCCCTGAGGGGTATTTTTTGTCAAGGAGATCTACTATACAGTAGGTAGGTTGGTGTTAGGGGGTGCATTTGTCTGAGAGGTATTTTATAGATTGAGGGTTCCATTGAACTTAGGGTTCTAGATGTAGTCCACTAGGAGAATGTTGGGTGGCTTGTAGTCCACCTGGAGAAGTTCGGGTGGCCTGTGGCCCACTCTGAAAAGGTTGGGTGGCTTGTAGTCCACTAGGAGAAGGTTAGATGGCTTGTAGTACACTAAGAGTTTAAGTGGCTTGTAGTCCATTTAGAAAGGGTTGGGTGGTTTGTAGTCTGCTACGAGAAGATTGGGTGTCTTGTTGGTTACTTGAAGTCTGGGTGGCTTGGGGGCTACTAGGAGGTTGGGTGGCTTGTGGCCTCTAAGAAGAAGGTTGGGTGGCTTTTGAAGGAGGAGGTTAGATGTTTGTACCCCACTGGGTGAAGGTTGGGGCGGCCTGTGTTGCCTGCCGGGAGAAGGTTGGGGCGGCCTGTGTTGCCTGCCGGGAGAAGGTTGGGGCGGCCTGTGTGGCTGACCAGGAGAAGGTTGGGGCGGCCTGTGTTGATGGCTGGGAGAAGGTTGGGGCGGCCTGTGTGGCTGGCCAGGAGCAGGTTGGGGCGGCCTGTGTGGATGACCAGGTGAAGGTTGGGGCGGCATGTGATGCTGGCCGGGAGCAGGTTGGGGCGGCCTGTGTGGCTGAACAGGAGAAGGTTGGGGTGGCCTGTGTTGCTGGCCGGAAGAAGGTTGGGGCGGGCTGTGTGGCCGGCCGGGAGAAGGTTGGGGCAGCCTGTGTGGCCGGCCGGGTGCAGGTTGGGGCGGCCTGTGTGGCTGGCCGGGTGCAGGTTTGGGGCGGCCTATGTGGCTGGCTGGGAGAAGGTTGCGGCGGCCTGTGTGGCCGGCCAGGAGAAGGATGGGGCGACCTGTGTTCCTGGCCGGAAGCAGGTTGGGGCGGCCTGCGTGGCTAGCCGGGAGAAGGTTGGGGCGGCCTGTGTGGCCGTCCGGGAGAAGGTTGGGGCGGCCTGTGTGACTGGCTAGGAGAAGGTTGGGGCGTCCTGTGTGGCTGACCGGGAGAAGGTTGGGCCGGCCTGTGTTTCAGTTGTCTTAGGGTTCCAATGGACTGAGGGTTCCAATTGTCTAAGAGTTGCAATGGACCGAGGGTTCCAATTGTCTAAGGTTTCCAATTGTCAAAGGGTTCCAATGGACTGAGGGTTCCAGTTGTTTTAGGGTTCCAATGGACCGAGGGCTCCATTGGGCCAATGGTTCCAATGCGCTGAGGGGTAATTTTTGTCAAGGAGATCTATTATACAGAAGGTAGGTTGGTGTTAGTGGGTGCATTTGTCTGAGGGGCATTTTATAGATTGAGGGGAAGTCAAGATATTTAGCCCGTGTTGGGGACAGGTTAGGATTCTGGTGGACAGAGGGTTGCATTGAACTTAGGTTTCTAGATGTTGTACAGTAGGAGAATGTTGGGTGGCTTGTAGTCCACTAGGTGAAGGTTGGGTGGCTTGTAGTCCACTAGGTGAAGGTCAGGTGGCCTGTGGCTCACTACAAAAAAGGTTGGGTGGCTTGTAGTTCAGTAGGAAAAGGTTAGATGGCTTGTAGTACACTAGAAGTTTAAGTGGTTTGTAGTCCACTAAGAGAGGGTTAGGTGGCTTGTAGCCTGCTACGAGAAGAATGGGTGTCTTGTTGGCTACTTGAAGGTTGGGTGTCTTGTGAATCCCCCCTAGGAGAAGTGGAAGGTTGGATGGCTTGGTGCCTGCTAGGAGGTTGGGTGGCTTGTGGCCCCTTAGAAGAAGGTTGGGTGGCTTTTGGAGGCGGAGGTTTTAGATGTTTGTTTGTACCCCACTAGGAGAAGGTTGGGCAGCCTGTGTGGATGGCCGGGAGAAGGTTGGGGTGGCCTGTGAGTTTCAACTGAGGGTCCAGTGCACTGATGGTTGCAATAGACTGAAGCTTCGAGTTCTTGGCTGGAAGGTCTGTTATACAGTTGGGAAAGTCAAGATATTTAGACTGTGTTGGGGACAACTTAAGGTTCTGGTGGACAGAGGGTTCCAATGGACTGAGGATTCCAACTATCTAAGGGTTCCAATGGACCAAGTGGGCCAATGGTCCCAATAGACTGAGTGTTCCAGTTTGTGGCAGGAAGGTCTGTTATACAATAGGTAGGTCGGAGGTTAATTTGGCTGAGAGTTATTTTAAGGACAGGGGAAGTCAGTTGCTACTTTACAGACGTGAAAGAGGGAGAATTGAGCTTATCCACCGACAGATGTTTCTGAATCTTGAACCTTTCTTGGGCTTCCCCGTTGTGTGTGTTTCGGGGGCCTCCCCAATAAGTGTCAGCTTCCATTTCGCAGCTCGCGTCCTCTCTCGGGGGCCTTACGCCTGATGCGAGCTCCTCGCCGCAGACGTCATGCCATCTTCCCGGGAGGGGAAATGTGGCATATGTTCGGGAACGCTGATCCTCCACCGAGGCTCAGAGGTTTCCTCCATGAGCGTGATTACAGCTGTCACCGCACAGAGCCCCCTCCATCCATTTCCTGATAATTCAGCGCCGGGGGGAGGATGGGGCACCTCTGTGGATGAAGCTGCTGGACTCGTCTCCCCTCCGCTCAGGGACGAAGCAATTTTCTACCTCTAAAGGAAAATGGATCTGCTCTCCATATCTCATCTTATGAATGAAATTAAAGAGATTATTTTAATGGGAGCCTAAGTGGCTTTTCCCTGCGTCCTATCACAGGCCCGGAGAATTAAGCGGCACAGGGCCGGCACTTAGCCATTCTAGAGTCAAGCGGCTCTCCCAGCTCGTCAGGGAAATATGGGGCCTCCATAGCTTAGGGTCTCTTTAGGCAATGCTCTCTGCATTACTTATAGGAAACCTGTGGTGCGGGAAATATGGGGCCTCCATGACTTAGGGGCTCTTCAGGCGATGCTCTCTGCATTACTTATAGGAAACCTCCATGAAAGATTCCATGTTTTAGGGGCTCTGCAGAAGATGCTCTCTGCATTACTTATAGGAAACCTGTGGTGAGGGCAATATGGGGCCTCCATGACTTAGGGGCTCTTCAGGAGATGATCTCTGCATTACTTATAGGAAACCTGTGGTGAGGGCAATATGGGGCCTCCATGCCTTAGGGGCTCTTCAGGCGATGCTCTCTGCATTACTTCTAGGAAACCTGTGGTGAGGGAAATATGGGGCCTCCATGACTTAGGGGCTCTTCAGGAGATGATCTCTGCATTACTTATAGGAAATCTGTGGTGAGGGAAATATGGGGCCTCCATGACTTAGGGGCTCTTCAGGCGATGCTCTCTGCATTACTTATAGGAAACCTGTGGTGAGGGAAATATGGGCCCTCCATGACTTAGGGGCTCTTCAGGCGATGCTCTCTTCATTACTTATAGGAAACCTCCATGAGGGCCTCCATGACTTAGGGTCTCTTCAGGCTATGCTCTTTGCATTACTGATAGGAAACCTGTGGTGAGGGAAATATGGGGCCTCCATGACTTAGGGTCTCTTCAGGCTATGCTCTTTGCATTACTGATAGGAAACCTGTGGTGAGGGCGATATGAGGCCTCCATGACTTAGGGGCTCTTCAGGCGATGCTCTCTGCATTACTTATAGGAAACCTGTGGCGAGGGAAATATGGGGCCTCCATGACTTAGGGCTTCTTCAGGCGATGCTCTCTGCATTACTTATAGGAAACCTGTGGTGAGGGAAATATGGGCTTCCATGACTTAGGGGCTCTTCAGGCGATGCTCTCCGCATTACTTATAGGAAACCTGTGGTGAGGGCAATATGAGGCCTCCATGACTTAGGGGCTCTTCAGGCGATGCTCTCTGCATTACTTATAGGAAACCTGTGGTGAGGGCAATATGAGGCCTCCATGACTTAGGGGCTCTTCAGGCGATGCTCTCTGCATTACTTATAGGAAACCTGTGGTGAGGGAAATATGGGGCCTCCATGACTTAGGGGCTCTTCAGGCGATGCTCTCCGCATTACTTATAGGAAACCTGTGGTGAGGGCAATATGAGGCCTCCATGACTTAGGGGCTCTTCAGGCGATGCTCTCTGCATTACTTATAGGAAACCTGTGGTGAGGGCAATATGAGGCCTCCATGACTTAGGGGCTCTTCAGGCGATGCTCTCTGCATTACTTATAGGAAACCTGTGGTGAGGGAAATATGGGGCCTCCATGACTTAGGGTCTCTTCAGGCGATGCTCTCTGCATTACTTATAGGAAATCTGTGGTGAGGGCAATATGGGGCCTCCATGACTTAGAGGCTCTTCAGGTGATGCTCTCTGTATTACCTATAGGAAACGGAAACCTCCATTAGGGCAATATGGGGCCTCCATGACTTAGGGGCTCTTCAGGCGATGCTCTCCGCATTACTTATAGGAAATCTGTGGTGAGGGCAATATGGGGCCTCCATGACTTAGAGGCTCTTCAGGTGATGCTCTCTGTATTACCTATAGGAAACGGAAACCTCCATTAGGGCAATATGGGGCCTCCATGACTTAGGGGCTCTTCAGGCGATGCTCTCTGCATTACTTATAGGAAACCTGTGGTGAGGGCAATATGGTGCTTCCATGACTTAGGGGCTCTTCAGGCGATGCTCTCTGCATTACTTATAGGAAACCTGTGGTGAGGGAAATATGGGGCCTCCATGACTTAGGGTCTCTTCAGGCGATGCTCTCTGCATTACTTATAGGAAATCTGTGGTGAGGGCAATATGGGGCCTCCATGACTTAGAGGCTCTTCAGGTGATGCTCTCTGTATTACCTATAGGAAACGGAAACCTCCATTAGGGCAATATGGGGCCTCCATGACTTAGGTGCTCTTCAGGCGATGTTCTCTGCATTACTTATAGAAAACCTCCATGATTGCCTACATGACTTAGGGAAAAGCCCGATATCTAGATCCCTAGGTCTCATTTATAAATTACCTTTTTATAGGTGTGTATATATGAAGGTCTGATCTATGGCCTTTTCCCTTAAAATTAAAAAAGGTCCAGGATTTCCTGGACCCCATAAAACTCATTTTAGGGCTCCCAGGGGACCCCTTCTATTTATCCACTCACTGAATTGCAGAATAAAATGGCAATCTCTGTGAAAAGCTTCACGATGCCCATCCTTTCAGGAATCAGGTCAGGTATTGGGGTAAGGCTTACGGGTTATTTTGGGTGTAAAAAGGTTACAAGATGGTCTATATTGTAACCCTAATCTCATTACCCCAATACCCCAAATAAAGTTACAGGCAGGATAGGTTGAGTGTTAAGGTAACAGTTACAGTATGGGCTTGGGCGATACTGTAGGTTGGATGTTATGGTAAGGTTTGGGTGATACTGTAAGTTGGGCGTTATGGTAAGGTTTGGGTGATACTGTAAGTTGGGCGTTATGGTAAGGTTTGGGTGACACTGTAAGTTGGGTGTTATGATAAGGTTTGGGTGATACTGTAATTTGGATGTTATGGTAAGGTTTGGGTGATACTGTAGGTTGGGTGTTATGGTACAGTTCAGGTGATACTGAAGGTTGGGTGTTATGGTAAGGTTTGGGTGACACTGTAAGTTGGGTGTTATGGTAAGGTTTGGGTGATCCTGTAGGTTGGGTATTAGGTAAGGTTTTGGAAATACTGTAGGTTGGGTGTTATGGTAAGGTTTGGGTGATACTGTAAGTTGGGTATTATGGTCAGGTTTGGGTGATATTGTAGGTTGGGTGTTATAGTAAGCTTTTGTTGATACTGTAGGTTGGGTGTTATGGTAAGGCTTTGGTGATACTATAGGTTAGCGGTTGGGGTAACGTTTGGGTGATACTGTAGGTTGGGTGTTATGGTAAGTTTTAGGTGATACATTAGTTGGGTGTTATGGTAAGTTTTAGGTGATACAGTAGTTGGGTGTTATGGTCAGGTTTAGGTGATACTGATGGTAGAGATTACAATATACAGTAAGAATAGGTGTTAGAATAAAGGTCTGGTGATACTGTAACTTTAACTCCCCATATACACAGCATTGGGCGCGAGGGGAGAAAACACACGCCACCGCTTTCCACCCGTTTCCATGGAATGTAGCGGGACGGGGCGCGGGGGCAGGGGGGGGGAAGGTTCCGGAAGGTGAGAACGCCGGCGCCTCGGCATTGGAAGATATATTTGTCGTTTTAATTGCTTTTCCTCTTCCAGTTTAAATAACCTCTTTGATCTCCGAGTGTGAAATCGTATAATTGTTAATTTAAAAATACACGGAACGCGTAGCGCGGCTCGGCCGGAGGGGGGGGGGAGCCAGAATAACCGGGAGCGCTGGAATATTTATCCGCTCCATCGCATTCCGAACCTTGGATTCCGTCTCTGTTGGGGGGGGGGGGGGGGGGTGTGGAGGGGTAATCATGTGACACGGGCGATTTAACAGGCATCGGGGAGGGGATCCGCCCATGGTGAATGGGTGTCGGTGTTCTCCCTGAAGAACACAAGTGACAACCCTTTTTCCTATTCATTTATCGATAGAGTACCCCCACTCTCCAGGATGGTGGTGGTCTCCCATCAAGGAGGTACTACATCAACCAGCCAGTCCAAGGTGTCTCCAGGAGGTTAGTCATCCTTCTGCAGTAACCTTCACACTGTCTCTCTCTCTTCCTCTG
Organism: Gastrophryne carolinensis; assembly: GCA_027917425.1. Taxonomy (NCBI): domain Eukaryota; kingdom Metazoa; phylum Chordata; class Amphibia; order Anura; family Microhylidae; genus Gastrophryne; species Gastrophryne carolinensis. The sequence continues at coordinate 193,596,928 of CM051242.1, forward strand.
TGTCCTGCCCAGACACATCCAGGCTTTTATATAAAGGACTGGAACCAACCAACTGGTTCTAACTGGATCCCCCTGCTCTGGGCCCTACCACCTTTCCGCCCTGTCCTTTCCTTTCCAGCCAGTCCCAGTGTATCCAGGGGGTAAGTACAGTGTGATTCTCCAGTTTTTAGGCCTCAAACCGTGCTCCAAGGCCCCAGGGAGAGCGCAGACATCGGCCCTTCTCCCTGTCCTATTAACGGAGGGGATCCTCTCCTGTTTCTAAGGTAACCCTAACACTCTGTCTCTTTCTCTCTGCCCAGACATGTCCAGGCTTCTCTATAAAGGACTGGAACCAACCAACTGGTTCTAACTGGATCCCCCTGCTCGGGGCCCTACCACCTTTCTCACCAGTCCTTTCCAAAGGGGGGCACTATTCCGGCAAGTGAGTCCCGAAGTGTCCCTAGGAGGTTAGTCCAGTGTACTCCTTCTGTAGTAACCTTCACACTCTTGGACATGTCCAGGCTTTTATATAAAGGACTGGAACCAACCATCTGGTTCTAACTGGATCTCCCTGCTCTGGGCCCTACCACCTTTCTCACCCATCCTTTCCAAAGAGGGCACTACTCCAGCCAACCAGTCCCGAAGTGTCTCCAGAAGGTTAGTCCAGTGTGATTCTCCAGTTTTTAAGCCTGAAACCGTGCTCCAAGTCCCCAGGGAGAGCAAACATCGGCCCTTCACCCTGTCCTATTAATGGACTGGAACCAACCAACTGGTTCTAACTGGATCCCCCTGCTCTGGGCCCTACCAACTTTCTCCCCTTTCCTTTCCTTTCCAGCCAGTCCCAGTGTAACCAGGAGGTAAGTCCAGTGTGATTCTCCAGTTTTTAGCCCTGAAACCATGTTTCAAGTCCCTTGGAGAGCACACATCGGCCCTTCACCCTGTCCTATTAATGGACTGGAACCAACCAACTGGTTCTAACTGGATCCCCCTGCTCTGGGCCCTACCACCTTTCGTCAAGCTTTTAAGCCCAAAAACGTGCTCCAAGGCCCTGGGGAGGGCGCACATATCGGTTCTTCACCCTGTCCTATTAAAGGAGGGTTTTCTCTTCAGCTTCTGCAGTAACCTTCACACTCTGTCTCTTCCTCTGTGTCCTGCTCAGACATGTCCAGGCTTCTATATAAGGACTGGAACCAACCAACTGGTTCTAACCGGATCCCCCTGCTCTGGGCCCTACCACCTTTCTCCCCTGTCCTCTCCTTTCCAGCCAGTCCCAGAGTGTCTCCAAGAGGTTAGTCCAGTCCAGCCCAAATCCATGCTCCAAGGCCCCGGGGGGTGGGGCAATAACGGGGCTCCATACTGTCGTTTTAACAGAGGGGATCCTCTCCTGTTTCTAAGGTAACCTTCACACTTTCTCTGCATCCTGCCCAGACATGTCCAGGCTTCTATATAAAGGACTGGAACCAACCATCTGGTTCTAACTGGATCCCCCTGCTCTGGGCCCTGCCACCTTTTTCCCCCTTCCTTTCCTTTCCAGCCAGTCCTGAAGTGTCTCCAGGAGGGTAGTCCAGTGTGATTTCCAGTCCCTCAGCCCAAATCCATGCTCCAGGACTCCAGGGAGAGAACACGTCAGCCCTTCTCCCTGTCCTGTTCACTGTGGGGATCCTCTCCTGCTTCTGCAGTAACCTTTACACCCTCTATTCCTCTGTGTCCTGCCCAGACACGTCCAATCTTCTATATAAAGGACTGGAACCAACCATCTGGTTCTAACTGGCCCCCCCTGCTCTGGGCCCTACCACCTTTCTCCCCTGTCCTTTCCAAAGGGGGTACTACTCTGGTAGCCAGTCCCAAAGTGTCTCCGGGAGGTTAGTCCAGTGTGATTTTCCATTCTCCGAGCCTGAATCTGAGTTCCAAGTCCCCAGGGAGCACGAACACATCAGCCCTTCTCCCTGTCCCAATCACAGAGGGGATCCTCTCCTGTTTGTAAGGTAACCCTAACACTCTGTCTCTATGTCTCTGCCCGGACATGTCCAGGCTTCTATATAAAGAACTGGAAGCAACCAACTGGTTCTAACTGGATCCCCCTGCTCTGGGCCCTACCACCTTTCTCCCCCATCCTCTCCTTTCCAGCCAGTTCCAAAGTGTCTCCAGGAGGTTAGTCCAGTCCAGCCCAAATTCATGCTCCAAGGCCCCTGGGAGAGTGCACTCATCGGCCCTTCACTCTGTCCTATTAAAGGAGGGGATCCTCTCCTGTTTCTAAGGTAACCTTCACACTTTCTCTGCATCCTGCCCAGACATGTCCAGGCTTCTATATAAAGGACTGGAACCAACCATCTGGTTCTAACTGGATCCCCTTGCTCTGGGCCCTACCACCTTTTTCCCCCTTCCTTTCCTTTCCAGACAGTCCCGAAGTGTCTCCAGGAGGTTAGTCCAGTGTGATTCTCCAGTCCATCAGCCCAAATCCATGCTCCAAGGCCCCGGGGAGAGTGTACACATTGACCCATTCATGGAGGAGTTCCTCTCTTGCTTCTAGGGTAACCTTAACACTCCAGCCTTCTATATAAAGGACTGGAACCAACCAACTGGTTCTAACTGGATCCCCCTGCTCTGGGCCCTGCCACCTTTCTCCCCCTTCCTTTCCTTTCCAGCCAGTCCCAAAGTGTCTCCAGGAGGTTAGTCTAGTGTGATTCTCCAGTCCCTCAGCCCAAATCCATGCTCCAAGACTCCAGGGAGAGCACACATCAGCCTTTCTCCCTGTCCTATTAATGGAGAGGATCCTCTCCTGTTTCTAAGGTAACCTTTACACTCTCTCTCTTCCTCTGGGTCCTGCCCAGACATGTCCAGGCTTCTATTTAAAGGACCGGAACGAAGCAACTGGTTCTAACTGGATCCCCCTGCTCTGGGCCCCTACCACCTTTCTCCTCCATCTATTCTTTTCCAGCCAGTCTCAAAGTGTATTCAGGAGGTTAGTCCAGTGTGATTCTCCAGTCCCTCAGTCCGAATCCATGCTCCAAGGCCCCGGGGAGAGTGCACACACCGGCCCTTCACCCTGTCCTATTAACAGAGGGGATCCTCTCCTGCTTCTGGAGTAATCTTCACACTCTCGCTCTTCCTCTGTGTCCTGCCCAGACATGTCCAGGCTTCTATATAAAGGACTGGAACCAACCAACTGGTTCTAACTAGATCCACCTGCTCTGAGCCCTACCACCTTCTCCCCTGTCCTTTCCAAAGGGGGGTACTACTCAGGCCAGCCAGTGTCAAACTGTCTCCAGGGGGTTAGTCCAGTGTGATCCTCCAGTCTCTAAGCCTGAAACCATGCTCCAAGGCCCCGGAGAGAGCACACATCGCCCTTCACCCTAATGAAGGGGATCCTCTCTTGTTTCTAAGGTAACCTCCACACTCTCTCTCTTCCTCTGTGTCCTGCCCAGACATGTCCAGGCTTCGATAAAAAGGGCTGGAACCAACCGTCTGGTTCTAACTGGATCCCCCTGCTCTGGGCCCTAACACCTTTCTGCCCCGTCCTCTCCTTTCCAGCCAGTCCCAGTGTATCCAGGAGGTAAGTCCAGTGTGATTCTCCAGTTTTTAGGCCTAAAACTGTGCTCCAAGACCCTGGGGAGAGCGCACAGATTGGCCCTTCATATAGGGGATCCTCTCCTGCTTCCTGAATAACCTTCACACTCTCTCTCTTCCTATGTGTCTTGCCCAGACATGTCCAGGCTTCTATATAAATAACTGGAACCAACCAACTGGTTCTAACTGGATCCCCCTGCTCTGGGCCCTACAACCTTTCTCCCCCGTCATTTCCTTTCCAGTGTATCCAGGAGGTAAGTCCAGTGTGATTCTCCAGCTCTAAGCCTGAAACCATGTTTCGAGGCCCCAGGGAGAGCGCACTCGATCCCCCTGCTCTGGGCCCTAAAACCTTTCTCCCTCATCCATTTCCAAAGGGGGTACTACTCTGGCCAGCCAGAAGGTTAGTTCAGTGTGATTCTCCAGTCTCTAAGCCTGAAACCATTCTCCAAGGCCCCAGGGAGAGAGCACACATTGACCCATTCATGGGGGAGTTCCTCTCTTGTTTCTAAGGTAACCTTAACACTCCAGCCTTCTATATAAAGGGCTGGAACCAACCATCTGGTTCTAGCTGGATCCACCTGCTCTGGGCCCTACCACCTTTCTCCCCATCCTTTCAAAAGGGGTCACTACTCAGGCCAGCCAGTCCCAAAGTGTATCCAGGAGGTAAGTCCAGTGTGATTCTCCAGTCCCTGAGCCCCAATCCGTGCTCCAAGGCCCCGGGGAGAGCGCACACATCGGCCCTTCTGCCTGTCCTATTAATGGAGGAGATCCTCTCTTGTTTCTAAGGTAGCCTTTACACTCTTTCTCTTCCTCTGTGTCCTGCCCAGACATGTCCAGGATTCTATATAAAGGACTGGAACCAACCAACTGGTTCTAACTGGATCCCCCTGCTCTGGGCCCTACAACCTTTCTCCCCCGTCATTTCCTTTCCAGTGTATCCAGGAGGTAAGTCCAGTGTGATTCTCCAGCTCTAAGCCTGAAACCATGTTTCGAGGCCCCAGGGAGAGCGCACACATCGGCCCATTCATGGAGGAGTTCCTCTCCTAAGGTAACCTTAACACTTCAGGCTTCTATATAAAGGGCTGGAACCAACCAACTGGTTCTAACTGGATCCCACTGCTCTGGACCCTACCACCTTTCTCCCCCTGTTCTTTCCAAAGAGGGCACTACTCCGGCCAGCCAGTCCTGAAGTGTCTCCAATAGGTTAGTCCAGTGTGATTCTCCAGTTCCTCAGCCTGAATTCATGCTCCCAGGTCCCTGGGAGAGCGCAAACATTGGCCCTTCTCCCTGTCCTATTAATGGAGGGGATCCTCTCCTGTTTCTAAGGTAACCTTTACACTCTTTCTTCCTGCCCAGGCATGTCCAGGCTTCTATTTAAAGGACTGGAACCAACCAACTGGTTCTAACTGAATCCCCCTGCTCTGGACCCTACCACCTTTCTCCCCCGTCCTCTCCAAAGGGGGTACTACTCCGGCCAGCCAGTCCCAAAGTGTCTCCAGAAGGTTAGTCCAGTGTGATTCTCCAGTTTTTAAGCCTGAAACCGTGCTCCAAGTCCCCAGGGAGAGCACACATCGGCCCTTCACCCTGTCCTATTAATGGACTGGAACCAACCGACTGGTTCTAACTGGATCCCCCTGCTCTGGGCCCTACCACCTTTCTCCCCCATCCAGAGAGGGTATTAATATGGTCAGCCAGTCCCAAAGTGTATCCAGGAGGTAAATCCAGTGTGATTCTCTAGTCCCTCCTTTACCCACACTGTCTGCATTTAATCCCTTGCCCCTTCTCCGTCCTTTACCCACACTGTCTGCATTTAACCCCTTGCCCCCTCTCCCTCCTTTACCCACACTGTATACATTTAACCCCTTGCCCCCTCTCCCTCCTCTGCCCACACTGTATACATTTAACCCCTTGCCCCCTCTCCCTCCTTTACCCACACTGTATACATTTAACCCCTTGCCCCCTCTCCCTCCTTTACCCACACTGTATACATTTAACCCCTTGCCCCCTCTCCCTCCTTTACCCACACTGTATACATTTAACCCCTTGCCCCCTCTCCCTCCTTTACCCACACTGTATACATTTAACCCCTTGCCCCCTCTCCCTCCTTTACCCACACTGTATACATTTAACCCCTTGCCCCCTCTCCCTCCTTTACCCACACTGTATACATTTAACCCCTTGCCCCCTCTCCCTCCTTTACCCACACTGTATACATTTAACCCCTTGCCCCCTCTCCCTCCTTTACCCACACTGTATACATTTAACCCCTTGCCCCCTCTCCCTCCTTTACCCACACTGTATACATTTAACCCCTTGCCCCCTCTCCCTCCTTTACCCACACTGTCTGCATTTAACCCCCTTGCCCCCTCTCCCTCCTCTACCCACACTGTCTGCATTTAACCCCTTGCCCCCTCTCCCTCCTTTACCCACACTGTCTGCATTTAACCCCTTGCCCCCTCTCCCTCCTTTACCCACACTGTCTGCATTTAACCCCTTGCACCCTCTCCATCCCCACCCTGCGGCTAATATTCTATCTAAATAAATAACAAGTATTCCATATCAGAAAGCCGGTAAAGGCTAACGAGGCCTCGCCCCCGCCTCGTTTTCCCAGCAGGCCGTGGTTCATAGACATCGCTGTCCATTTTATGGGGGAGGGGGCATGAATCTGTCTTTTCACTTTTTTTTTCTTTGCATTTGTGTCGCTCGTCCGAAGAATGAAAGACGCCATCCGCCGCGCGGCAACGCCGCATCTCCCCGCCGTACGTAGCATCAATAGGAAGTGTCATGAGCGCGGGACGCCTGACACATGTATGTGATGAGCATCAATTTTGCTGTCGCGCTGTCGCGCCTTATTTCCCCTCGTTCTCCCGTGAATTATCGCCCACTCGCACGGCGTGCCGCTGATTAACAGCGAGAGGAGGGGTGTTCTCTCCGCCACTTGTGTGCGGTCATGTGACTGTTAAACAAACACAGCGTCTTGCAGGGGGGAAATGAGGTGGCGTTGCACTACAGGGCATCCCAAGTCAGGATACCCCCAGGGAAGGACCATCTATGATGTCACACTGCACACTGACCACTAGAGGGAGCACACTGCCATCATGAGCTCCTTCTGCTTAGTGTGATGTAGGAGTGCTCCCTCTAGTGGTCAGTGTGTGTATTACACCCTCCATCACACTGACCACTAGAGGGAGCACTGCCATCATGAGCTCCTTCTGCTTAGTGTGATGTAGGAGCGCGATCCCTCTAGTGGTCAGTGTGTGTATTACACCCTCCATCACACTGCACACTGACCACTAGAGGGAGCACTGCCATCATGAGCTCCTTCTGCTTAGTGTGATGTAGGAGCACGCTCCCTCTAGTGGTCAGTGTGTGTATTACACCCTCCATCACACTGCACACTGACCACTAGAGGGAGCACACTGCCATCATGAGCCCCTTCTGCTTAGTGTGATGTAGGAGCACGCTCCCTCTAGTGGTCAGTGTGTGTATTACACCCTCCATCACACTGCGCACTGACCACTAGAGGGAGCACTGCCATCATGAGCTCCTTCTGCTTAGTGTGATGTAGGAGTGCTCCCTCTAGTGGTCAGTGTGTGTATTACACCCTCCATCACACTGCACACTGACCACTAGAGGGAGCACTGCCATCATGAGCTCCTTCTGCTTAGTGTGATGTAGGAGTGCGCTCCCTCTAGTGGTCAGTGTGTTTATTACACCCTCCATCACACTGCACACTGACCACTAGAGGGAGCACTGCCTTCATGAGCTGCTTCTGCTTAGTGTGATGTAGGAGCGCTCCCTCTAGTGGTCAGTGTGTGTATTACACCCTCCATCACACTGCACACTGACCACTAGAGGGAGCACAGCCATCATGAGCTCCTTCTGCTTAGTGTGATGTAGGAGAGCGCTCCCTCTAGTGGTCAGTGTGTGTATTACACCCTCCATCACACTGCACACTGACCAATAGAGGGAGCACTGCCATCATGAGCTCCTTCTGCTTAATGTAATGTAGGAGTTTGCTCCCTCTAGTGCTCTAGTGGTCAGTATGTGGTATTACACCCTCTGTCACACTGACCACTAGAGGGAGCACACTGCCATCATGAGTCCCTATTGCTTAGTGCGATGTAGCACTGTGGGTGTCGTGTGGAGCTGCTGCTCCTGGCTGCAGGGTGTTATATACTTGCCACACCCCCAGCTAGGGATAGCAGGGTTTGGTCCTTGCCCCGGGGCACCCCGATTGGGGATTTTGGATGTCCTGGGGGAAGGGAATCGATCAAAGTAGATAAAGTGGACCAAAACCCATGCGATCGGCTCGGGAATCTACGGTATAAGATTCCCGGGCCGATCGCATGGGTTTTGGTCCACTTTAAGTTGCGTCTGCTATTTTGTTCTGTTACTGGGAGGCTTTAGGTTGCCAGTTGCCTCCTTGTCTTAGGCTTAGCTTCAGCGGCTCTCTCCTGGAGGCTGCTGGGATTCCGCGCTCAGCCGCTTTAGGGAGGTTTTGAAAGGGCAGAAGACGGGTTTGTGGGCAAACAAGATTAAATGCTGCGTCTAACATTATCCTCCCTGCCAGCCGCGTTGGCTCCGGAGGCCGGTGCTGGCCCCGTTTTCGGGTGCGAGGAGCCAAGCGGAAGGTTTTCCGCCAAGAAGCAGCTTCCCTTGTATCGCTAAATAAGAAATGAAAGGATTCAAAAATCTCGTCCCTCGTAGCTCCGAGCTTTGTGAGCCTCAGAGAAGCTTGAGAACTCTGCTTCACCAAGCGCCCGCTAATTTCTCTGCGGGATGCAACTCATCAAGGGATTTATAATCTCGGGCTGAGGTCTACTCTCGTTGAAGGTAGTATCTTGAGACCTTTAACCAAGTTCTGGTCATTAAAGGAACTAACTCTTGTCTTTCCGTTTCTTCTCAGGAGACAATTAGTCTCTTACCATCATGTCTTAGAGCTAGTAGGCTTCCCAAACCTCCTCAGGAGACCACTAGGCTCTTCTGACCATATTTTGCAGCCAATAAGCTCCCTATACCTTTTCAGGCTCTTCCCTCCATTTCTGGGACCCAGTAGGCCTCCTATACATTCTCGGGAGGCTGCCAGGCTCTTCCATCTGTATACTGGATCCAGTAGGCTTCCTATACATTCTCAGGAATCTTCCAGTCTCTTCTTTCCATGTCTTCCATAGGCTTCCTAGGAGGCTGCTTTTTTTTTTTTTGTTTCTCAGACCCAGTAGGCTTTCTATACCTTCTGAGGAGGCTGCTAAACTCTTCCCTCTAAATCTTGGATCCAGTAGGCCTCTTAAACTTTTTCAGAAGGCTGCTAGGCTCTTCCATCTGTGTTTTGGGCCCAGTAGGCTTCCTATATCTTCTCAGGAGACTGATATGCTCTTCCCTCCATGTCTTGGACTCAGTACGCTCCCTATACCTTCTCAGGAGGCTGCTAGGCTCTTCCATCTCAGTCTTGGATCCAGTATGCCTCTTATACCTTCTTGTGAGCCATCTAGGCTCTTCCCTCTATATTTTGCAACCAGTAGGCTCCCTATACCTTTTTAGGAGACTTCTTGGCTCTTCCCTCCATTTCTGGGACCCAGTAGGCCTCCTATACATTCTTGGGTGGCTGCCAGGCTCTTTCATCTGTATACCGGGTCCAGTCGGCTTCCTATACCTTCTCAGGAAGCTGTCTGTCTATTCTTTCTATATCTTGGACCCAATAGGCTTCCTGTATTTTCTCAGGAGACTGCTAGGCTCTTTCTTTTGTGCATTGGACCTAGTAGGCTTCCTATACCTTCTCAGGAGGCTGCTAGACTCTTCCCTCCATGTCTTGGATCCTGTAGGCTTCCTCTACCTTCTCGGAAGGCTGCTAGGCTCTTTCCTCCATTTATTGGACCCAGCAGACTTCCTATACCTTCCCAGGAGACTGATAGGCTCTTCCATCTGTGTATTGGACCCAGTGGAAGGAGGTTGCTAAGCTCTTCCATCTGTGTCTTGAACCCAGTAGGCTTCCAATACCTTCTGAGGAAGCTGCTAGACTCTTCCCTTCATGTCTTGGATCTGGTAGGCTTACTATACCTTCTCAGGAGGCTGCTAGGCTCTTACCTTTGTGTCTTGGACCCAGTAGGATTCCCATTCCTTCTCAGAAGGCTGCCATGTTCTTCCCTCCAAGTCTTGGACCTAGTAGGCTTCATATCCCTTTTCTGGAGGCTGCTAGGCCCTTCCCACTGTGTCTTGAACCCTGTATGCTTCCTATACCTTCTCATGAGGCTATTTCCCCCCTGTCTTGGACCCATTAGGCTTCCTATACCTTCTTATGAGGTTTCTAGGCTGTTCACTCCATGTCTTGGAAACATTAGGCTTCATATACCTTCTCAGGAGGCTGCTAGGCTTTTTCCTCTGTGTCTTCGACCCAGTAGGCTTCCCATACCTTCTCGGGAGGCTACTAGACTCTTCCCTCCAGGTCTTGGATCTAGTAGGCTTCCTATACCTTCTCATGAGACTACCAGACTCTTCTCTCTGTGTCTTGTCACCAGTAGGTGTCCTATACCTTTTTGGGAGTCTGCCAGGTTCTTTCCTCTGTGTCTGGGACCCAGTCGACTTTATATACCTTATCAGGAGGCTGCCAGGCTTTTCCCCTCTGTGTCTTGGACCCAGTAGGCTTTCCATTCTTCTCAGGATGCTGCTAGGCTCTTTTCTCCCTGTCTTTGACCCAGTAGGCCTCCTATACCTCTCCAGAGGCTGCCAGGCTCTTTCCTCCATTTTTTAGATCTAGTAGTTTTCCTATACCTTCTCAGGAGGCTGCCATGTTCTTCCCTCCAAGTTTTGGACCCAGTAGGCTTCTTATACCTTTTCCGGAGGCTGCTAGGCTCTTCTCACTGTGTCTTGGACCCAGTATGCTTCCCATACCTTCTCGGGAGGCTGCTAGACTCTCCCCTCCATGTCTTGGATCTAGTAGGCTTCCTATACCTTCTCATGAGACTACCAGACTATTCTCTCTGTGTCTTGTCACCAGTAGGTGTCCTATACCTTTTTGGGAGTCTGCCAGGTTCTTTCCTCTGTGTCTGGGACCCAGTGAACTTTATATACCTTTTCAGGAGGCTGCCAGGCTTTTCCCCTCTGTGTCTTGGACCCAGTAGGCTTTCCAGTCTTCTCAGGATGCTGCTAGGCTCTTTTCTCCCTGTCTTTGACCCAGTAGGCCTCCTATACCTCTCCAGGGGCTGCCAGGCTCTTTCCTACATTTTTTAGATCTAGTAGTTTTCCTATATCTTCTTAGGAGGCTGCTAGGCCCAGTGGGCTTCTTATACCTTTGCAGTAGGCTACTAGGCTCTTCCTTCCTTGTGTGGAACTCAGTGGGCTTCCTATACCTTCTCAGGAGGCTGCAGGGTTATAATTCCGCACAGGGACCATTCAAGGTTTATGTGGGCTCTCAGAAAATAGAGTGTTAGTACCTATTACTGAGGATCAAATCTTCCCCCAGTTTCTTCACCTGGCGTCCCTGCAGAGTGGAGACAAGGGCCACACATGTACTCCAGGATCGCTTATTGGGGATGATTATACTGGGACCCTCAGGATTTCACACCAAGGGCCTTCTATAACTTCTTGCAAGCCTGCTAGGCGCTTCCCTCCACATTTAGCAGCCAGTAGGCTCCCTATACCTTTTCAGGAGACTGCTGGGCTCTTCCCTCAATTTCTGGGACCCAGTAGGCCAATTACATCCCCGGTGGCCGCCAGGCTCTTCCATCTGTATACTGGATCCAGTAGACTTCTTATACCTTCTCAGGAAGCTGCCTGTCTCTTCTTTCCATGTCTTGGACCCAGTAGGCTTCCTATCTTTTCTTAGGAGGCTGCTAGGCTCTTCCCTCTGTGTCTTGGACCCTGTAGGCTTCCTATACCTTCTCGGGAAGCTGCCTGTCTCTTTTTTCCATGTCTTGGACCCAGTAGGCTTGCTATATTTTCTCAGGAGGCTGCTAGGCTCTTCCCTCTGTGTCTTGGACCCAGTAGCCTTCCTATACCTTCTGAGGAGGCTTCTAGGCTCTTCCCTCCATGTCTTGGATCCAGTAGGCTTCCTCTACCTTCTCAGGAGGCTGCTAGGCTCATCTCTCCATTTCTTGGACCCAGTAGGATTCCTATACCATCTCAGGAGGCTGATAGGCTCTTATATCTGTGTATTGGACCCAGTGAACGGAGGCTGCTAACCTTCTCCCTTTGTGTCTTGGATCCAGTAGGCCCCCTATACCTTCTCAGGAGACTGCAAGGCTGTTACTTTGGATCCCGTATGCTTCCTATACCTTCTCAGGAGGCTATTTCCTCTATGTCTTGGACCCATTAGGCTTCCTATAACTTCTTATGAGGTTTCTAAGCTCTTCACTCCATGTCTTGAAAACATTAGGCTTCATATGCCCTCTCAGGAGGCTGCAAGGCTGTTACCTCTCTGTCCTGGACCCAGTAGAATTCCCATACCTTCTCAGAAGGCTGCCATGCTCTTCCCTTCAAGTTTTGGACCCAGTAGGCTTCTTATACCTTTTCCGGAGGCTGCTAGGCCCTTCTCACTGTGTCTTGGACCCCGTATGCTTCCTGTACCTTCTCAGGAGGCTATTTCCTCCATGTCTTGGACCCATTAGGCTTCCTATACCTTCTTATGAGGTTTCTAAGCTCTTCACTCCATGGAGGCTGCTAGGCTTTTCCCTCTGTGTCTTCGACCCAGCAGGCTTCCCATACCTTCTTGGGAGGCTACTAGACTCTTCCCACCATGTCTTGGATCCAGTAGGCTTTCCTATATCTTCTCATGAGGCTACCAGGCTCTCTGTGTCTTGATGCCAGTAGGCTCCCTATACTTTCTTAGGCATCTGCCAGGTTCTTCCCTCTCTGTCTTGGACCCAGTGAACTTCATATACCTTAACAGGAGGCTGCCAGGCTCTTTCCTCTGTGTCTTGGACCCAGTAGGCTTTCCATTCTTCTCAGGAGGCTGCTAGGCTCTTTTATCTATGTCTTTGACCCAGTAGGCCTCTCATACTTCTCGGGAGGCTGCCAGGCTCATTCCTCCATTTTTTGGATCTAGTAGGCTTCCTATACCCTCTAATGAGGCTGCTAGACCCTCCTCTCCATGTGTGGGACCCAGTGGGCTTCCGATACCTTCTCAGTAGTTTGCTAGGACCTTCCCTCCATGTGTGGGCTTCCTATACCCTCTCAGGAGGCTGCTGGGTTATGGTTCTGTACAGGTACCATTCAAGGTTTATTAGGGCTACCAGAAAATATGGTGTTAGTACCTAGTACCTAACAAGGATCAGATATTCCCCAGTTTCTTCATCTGGCATCCCTGCAGAGTGGAGACAAGGGCCACACATGTACTGCGGGATCCCTTACTGGGGTGAGTATACTGGGACCCTCAGGATTTCACACTAAGGGCCTTCTATACCTTTTCGTAAGCCTGCTCGGCTCTCCCCTCCATATTTAGCAGCCTGTAGGCTCCCTAAACCTTTTCAGTAGACTGCCGGGCTCTTCCCTCAATTTCTGGGACCCAGTAGGCCTCCTATAAATCCCCGGTGGCCGCCAGGCTCTTCCATCTGCATACTGGATCCAGTAGGCTTCCTATACCTTCTCAGGAAGCTGCCTGTCTCTTCTTTCCATGTCTTGGACCCGGTAGGCTTCCTATACCTTCTGAAGAGGCTGCTAGACTCTTTGCTCCATGTATTGGACCCAGTAGGCTTCCTATTCCTTCTGAGGAGGCAGCTAGACTCTTTTCTCCATATCTTGGATCCAGTAGGCTTCCTATACCTTCTGAGGAGGCTGCTAGGCTATTCCCTCCATGTCTTGGATCCAGCAGGCTTCCTATACCTTCTCAGGAAGCTACCTGTCTCTTCTTTCCATTTATTGGACGCAGTATGCTTCCTATATTTTCTCAGGAGGCTGCTAGGCTCTTCCCTCTATGTCTTGGACCCAGTAGGCTTCCTATATTTTCTCAAGAGGCTCCTAGGCTCTTCCCTCGATGTCTTGGAACCAGTAGACTTCCTCTACTTTCTTGGGAGGCTGCTAGGCTCCTCCCTTCGTGTCTTATACCAAGTAGGCTTCCTATAGCATCTCATGAGGCTGCTAGGCTCTTCCCTTCAAATCTAGGACCCAGTAGGCTTCCTATATCTTCTCAGGTATAGGACCCTCAGGATTTCACCCTAAGGGCCCAAACAGACTCTTTACTATGCAGCATACAGACTGGGCCACGTGCCTTTGTTATACAGTACTCATAAGCATATCATGCTTCCATAGTCACTTTCAGCACTCTCAGCCTCCATCCTTCATGTGATCAGAAAACATCTGAGGCTGCTGGGCTCTTCCCTCCATGTCTTGGATTCATTAGGCCTCCTATACCTTCTCAGGAAGCTGCCTGTCTCTTCTTTCCATGTTTTGGATCCAGTAGGCTTCCTATACCTTCTGAGGAGGCTGCTAGACTCTTCGCTCCATATCTTGGATCCAGTAGGCTTCCTCTACCTTCTCAGCTTCTTGGGAGGCTGCTAGGCTTTTCCCTCCATGTCTTGGCTCCAGTAGACTTCCTCTAGTTTCTTGGGAGGCTGCTAGACTCTTCGCTCCATTTCTTGGATCCAGTAGACTTCCTCTACTTTCATTGGAGGCTGCTAGGCTCCTCCCTTCGTGTCTTATACCAAGTAGGCTTCCTATAGCATCTCATGAGGCTGCTAGGCTCTTCCCTTCAAATCTAGGACCCAGTAGGCTTCCTATATCTTCTCAGGTATAGGACCCTCAGGATTTCACCCTAAGGGCCCAAACAGACTCTTTACTATGCAGCGTACAGACTGGGCCATGTGCCTTCGTTATACAGTACTCATAAGCATATGATTCCATAGTCACTTCCAGCACTCTCAGCCTCCATCCTTCATGTGATCAGAAAACATCTGAGGCTGCTGGGCTCTTCCCTCCATGTCTTGGATTCATTAGGCCTCCTATACCTTCTCAGGAAGCTGCCTGTCTCTTCTTTCCATGTTTTGGATCCAGTAGGCTTCCTATACCTTCTGAGGAGGCTGCTAGACTCTTCGCTCCATATCTTGGATCCAGTAGGCTTCCTCTACCTTCTCAGCTTCTCGGGAGGCTGCTAGGGTTTTCCCTCCATGTCTTGGCTCCAGTAGACTTCCTCTAGTTTCTTGGGAGGCTGCTAGACTCTTCGCTCCATTTCTTGGATCCAGTAGACTTCCTCTACTTTCATTGTAGGCTGCTAGGCTCCTCCCTCCGTGTCTTAGTCCAAGTAGGCTTCCTATAGCATCTCATGAGGCTGCTAGGCTCTTCCCTTCAAATCTAGGACCCAGTAGGCTTCCTATACATTCTTAGAAGATTGCTAGGCTCTTCCCTCAATGTTTGGAGCCACTAGGCCCCCTATACCTTCTCAGGAGACTACTAGGCTCTTCTATATGTGTCTTGGATCCAGAAGACTTCCTATACCTTCTTAGGAGGCTGCTAGGTTCTTCCATCTGTGGCTTGGACTCAGCAGGCTTCCTATACTTTCTCAGGAGGCTGCTAGGCTCTTCCTTCTGTGGCTTAGAGCCAGCAGGCTTTCCATACATTATCAGGAGACTACTAGTCTCCTCCCTCTGTGTCTTGGACCCAGGTAGGATTCCTATACCTTCTCAGAAGACTGCTACGCTCTTCCATCTGTGTCTTGGATCCAGTAGGCCTCCTATACCTTCTTGTAAGTCTGCTAGGCTCATCCCTTAATATTTAGCAGCCGGTTGGGTCCCTATAACTTTTCAGGAGACTGCTAGGCTCTTCAATCCATGTCTTGGACCCAGTAGGCCTCCTATACCTTCTCGGGAGGCTGGCAGGCTATTCTTTCCATGTCTTGGACCAAGTAGGCTTTCTATATTTTCTCAGGAGGCTGTTAGGCTCTTTCCTCTGTGTCTCTGACCCCGTAGGCCTCCTATACCTTCTGCAGAGGCTGATGTGAGGGGGGGGGGGAGTCCTCGATTCGGCGAGGAATTTAAGACTCACATTATCATCCCGGCGCCGCCGGCCGGTGTCAGCTCGGTCTCGCCAACACAATTACTCACCCTTCTTGAGGAGATGTCAGCGTGGGTAAACTCAAGCGGCTAAACTGCATTAGCCGGCCGTCCGCTTGATCCTGTGAAGTTATTAATAGTTTATTGATCTCTCCCTATTGCAGCTGAAAAGTGTCTCCATCCTGCGCGCGCTCTTATCTGAATTCTGGCCGGTGACAGCTCGCCGGGGCCTGATCGATACTCCTCCGACGCTTGAAGTGAACGCGCCGCCCTGTGCTCTTAATCTACTTTGGCGATGGTGGGGGGGGGGGGGGCAAAGACTTAATCTAGAGCCAACCAAATGAAAGAGAGAATTGACAGGAAAAAGACCAGCTGTCACCGAGCTTATTCAGCATAGAGGAGAGCAGCGTGCGACCTGCGACCAGCATTCACTGGGCTGTGATTGGTAGACGCAGGCTTTTGAAGTTATGAATAATCCCAGTCCCTTTGATTTATTTAAATGTGTTCAGGTCCTGGGTGGACAAGGCTACCAAAAATTCTCAACGTAAACTGTTCTTTTTTTTCCCCGTAACGCATGTCGGGTATCTTGGTCCATGTTAGGCTTGTGCGTAGTTTTATGTATATTATGGCTGGTGTTGTGCAATGTAAGAAGTATATGTGCACACATAGGAATTTAAGCAAACAATGGCCATATGCCACATTTTTTGCTCTATAAGACGCACCCTGGATTTGGAGGTGAAAAATTAGAAAAAACATTTCTGAACCAATCACCCCATTACAGACAGTGTGCAGAATTCCCCCAATCACACCATTACAGACCCCACATTACAGGCAGTAAGCAGTACTCCACATTAAAGGCAGTAAGGGGCAACCCAAATTACAGGCAGTAAACGGTATCCCCAATACAGGCAGTGTGCTGGCATCCCCAATACAGGCAGTGTGCTGGCATCCCCAATACAGGCAGCGTGCTGGCATCTCCAATACAGGCAGTGTGCTGGCATCCCCAATACAGGCAGTGTGCTGGCATCCCCAATACAGGCAGTGTGCTGGCATCCCCAATACATGCAATGTGCAGGCATCCCCAATACAGGCAGTGTGCAGGCATCCCCAATACAGGCAGTGTGCTGGCATCCCCAATACAGGCAGTGTGCAGGCATCCCCAATACAGGCAGTGTGCAGGCATCCCCAATACAGGCAGTGTGCAGGCATCCCCAATACAGGCAGTGTGCGGGCATCCCCAATACAGGCAGTGTGCGGGCATCCCCAATACAGGCAGTGTGCTGGCATCCCCAATACAGGCAGTGTGCAGGCATCCCCAATACAGGCAGTGTGCGGGCATCCCCAATACAGGCAGTGTGCGGGCATCCCCAATACAGGCAGTGTGCTGGCATCCCCAATACAGGCAGCGTGCTGGCATCTCCAATACAGGCAGTGTGCTGACATTCCCAATACAGGCAGTGTGCTGGCATCCCCAATACAGGCAGTGTGCTGGCATCCCCAATACATGCAATGTGCAGGCATCCCCAATACAGGCAGTGTGCAGGCATCCCCAATACAGGCAGTGTGCGGGCATCCCCAATACAGGCAGTGTGCGGGCATCCCCAATACAGGTAGTGTGCTGGCATCCCCAATACAGGCAGTGTGCAGGCATCCCCAATACAGGCAGTGTGCAGGCATCCCCAATACAGGCAGTGTGCAGGCATCCCCAATACAGGCAGTGTGCGGGCATCCCCAATACAGGCAGTGTGCTGGCATCCCCAATGCAGGCAGTGTGCGGGCATCCCCAATACAGGCAGTGTGCGGGCATCCCCAATACAGGCAGTGTGCTGGCATCCCCAATGCAGGCAGTGTGCGGGCATCCCCAATACAGGCAGTGTGCTGGCATCCCCAATACAGGCAGTGTGCGGGCATCCCCAATACAGGCAGTGTGCTGGCATCCCCAATACAGGCAGTGTGCTGCCATCCCCAATACAGGCAGTGTGCGGGCATCTCCAATACAGGCAGTGTGCGGGCATCCCCAATACAGGCAGTGTGCGGGCATCTCCAATACAGGCAGTGTGCGGGCATCCCCAATACAGGCAGTGTGCTGGCATCCCCAATACAGGCAGTGTGCGGGCATCCCCAATACAGGCAGTGTGCGGGCATCCCCAATACAGGCAGTGTGCGGGCATCCCCAATACAGGCAGTGTGCTGGCATCCCCAATACAGGCAGTGTGCGGGCATCCCCAATACAGGCAGTGTGCTGGCATCCCCAATACAGGCAGTGTGCGGGCATCCCCAATACAGGCAGTGTGCGGGCATCCCCAATACAGGCAGTGTGCTGGCATCCCCAATACAGGCAGTGTGCGGACATCCCCAATTCAGGCAGTGTGCGGGCATCCCTAATACAGGCAGTGTGCGGGCATCCCCAATACAGGCAGTGTGCGGGCATCCCCAATACAGGCAGTGTGCGGGCATCCCCAATACAGGCAGTGTGCAGCATCTCCAATACAGGCAGTGTGCAGCATCCCCAATACAGGCAGTGTGCAGCATCCCCAATACAGGCAGTGTGCGGGCATCCCCAATACAGGCAGTGTGCTGGCATCCCCAATACAGGCAGTGTGCGGGCATCCCCAATACAGGCAGTGTGCAGGCATCCCCAATACAGGCAGTGTGCGGGCATCCCCAATACAGGCAGTGTGCTGGCATCCCCAATACAGGCAGTGTGCAGGCATCCCCAATACAGGCAGTGTGCGGGCATCCCCAATACAGGCAGTGTGCAGGCATCCCCAATACAGGCAGTGTGCGGGCATCCCCAATACAGGCAGTGTGCTGGCATCCCCAATACAGGCAGTGTGCTGGTATCCCCAATACAGGCAGTGTGAGGGCATCCCCAATACAGGCAGTGTGCTGGCATCTCCAATACAGGCAGTGTGCGGGCATCCCCAATACAGGCAGTGTGCTGGCATCCCCAATACATGCAATGTGCAGGCATCGCCAATACAGGCAGTGTGCGCAGGCATCGCCAATACAGGCAGTGTGCGCAGGCATCGCCAATACAGGCAGTGTGCTGGTATCCCCAATACAGGCAGTGTGCTGGTATCCCCAATACAGGCAGTGTGAGGGCATCCCCAATACAGGCAGTGTGCTGGCATCCCCAATACAGGCAGTGTGCTGGCATCCCCAATACAGGCAGTGTGTGGGCATCCCCAATACAGGCAGTGTGCGGGCATCCCCAATACAGGCAGTGTGTGGGCATCCCCAATACAGGCAGTGTGCGGGCATCCCCAATACAGGCAGTGTGCTGGCATCCCCAATACAGGCAGTGTGCTGGCATCCCCAATACAGGCAGTGTGCAGGCATCACCAATACAGGCAGTGTGCGGGCATCCCCAATACAGGCAGTGTGCGGGCATCCCCAATACAGGCAGTGTGAGCTGTACTCCATTGCACCTATTTTAATATGGGCCAGGTTGCGTTCCTGCTGTGGGCATCCTCTCATTCAGACCCCATATTCTGGCTGTTGCGGGTGCGCTGCTGTTCCCTAGCCTCGTTATTTGTGCTCTCCGGTCCTCGCGTCATCTGATAAACTCCTCGATGAGAAACGACCGGCGCTAAATCAAGGCTCTCGCTATGTTCCTCCAGCCTGACAGAAGTATAAATGGCGCCCTGAATTATTGAAATAGATGTCTAAATAATATATCGCATAGGAATATATCTCTCCACGCAGAGAAAACTTCCAACCAGTCCTCAAGCAAATTTCTTTTTTTTTTTTTTTTTCAAAATGTACTTTCAGTACCGATGACTTATTAATAATTGTGAAATATTTCTCTGGTGGCTTCGAAATACAAAAAAGCGAAGATCGGCTTATTGGATGCTTGTCGAATTGGAAAGGGAGGGTGTTGGAGTTCGTGAGATTTTATCATTGGGGCACGTTAGATGTTGTTAAAAAATAAAAGGGGAGAAAACACTGAAAATCCTGCACCTCATAAAGGGATACAAAGTCTTCAGCTTCCGAGGGCTGGAGGAGCAGTGGGCCGGACACACCACGATCACGGATCTGACCCTCTGTATGTAACCAAGAAAATCCATTTCTCCCCCCTGGCTTTATCATAGATTCCAGGGGGCTGGAAGACAGATGCCACCCCCCCCCCCGGGTGGGTGCTGGGGGACAAATTATTTGTAGTTACCCTTTTAGTAAATCTAAGTAAGGCTAAACGGCAGAACAAGCGGCTTAAGAATATAGAAAGAAGGCGAGTTTCTGGGTGACCTATAAAAATATATAATTATATAGAAAAAACCTACCTCGCCATGAGCACCACGTCATGCGCGATCTACCAATGCTAAGTGTCGGAGGGGGCCAGCTCTACCCTCTTCCAACACGTCACTAAAACTGGAAAAAAATAACGCAGATATTTACATCTGCAAAAGCCCTTCGGCTTTTTCCGGCTCTGCCCGGGGGCTGACGTCACCAGCAATTTCGACCTCGGTGTTCATTAGAGGCCGCGGTCCTCGGCTATCTCCGACTAGACATGGCCCTTGGCTCCCTTCGGCCCTTATTCGGAGATCCTGGGTCCCAGTTAATTCCGCCAAAGCCGCAGACCTTTCATCGGAGGTGGCGGCTTTCGGTAATTTCCGTCAAAGCCTCGACTTCAGGCTCTCTCATGTAAAGGGGATTACCAGTCATACAAGCAGGCCATATAAGAGGATGATAAAGAAGATACCCACCCTACATTACATATCTTCCAGAAAAAATAGGCCAAAACATAAAAACTTCTCCCAACATGGTTACAACTCTTACAATCATTGTTCATCACGGTTCTAAACACAACTAATTAATGTAAACTTGTTGAAGAAGCTAACATGTATTGCGACCAGTTGGGTACATGAGCCATCCCACCACAATATATTAGCAATAATCTGTTATTGGAGAGGCAGAGGGATTGGGGTTTTATGTTGTACCCACTTTGTACCCGCTTTGGCTTATCATCTTCCAATCTTTACTTTGGTTTGGGCTTTCTAATAATTGTGAAATACTTCTCTGGTGGCTTCGAAAAAAGTGAAGATCAGCTTATTGGACGCTTGTCGATTTGGAAAGGGAGGGCGGTTGGAGTTCGTGAGATTTCATCACTGGGGCACATTTTCTTTTTTGTTTTTCTTCTATATTTCTTTTACTATTTATTTAAGCCTTCGTGGGATTCTCCTTCCTAGATTTTTCTACTGCATTTATGTGTAGTTTTGAGGTGGCTGAGAGTGATTGCGGATGACAGTGCTGTATCGATCAACATCTCTGTTGGTGCAACTGTGACCCGTCCCGTAGGAATGGGGGAAGCAGGTTCAGCAGTTTCCTGGTTGACCTAGGTTAGGTCATTAAGGATGTGCCCTCTCCCCCCTATAAAAGAACTGCTCCATACCATAGACACCCTTAATCTGATTTGAAACACAACTAATAAATGTGAACTTGTTGAAGAAGCTAACATGTATTGCGACCACTTGGGTACATGAGTCATTCCCACCACAATATATTACCAATAATCTGAGGGCAGAGGGGTTGGGATTTTCTGTTGTACCCGCTTTGGCTTATCATCTTTCAATCTTTGCTTTGGTTTGTGCTTTCTAACTAATCTAATCTGTACACATTCTGTAATTCAGTCTGCAGAGTAGTTAGTAGTCTCCGCACTTTCTTTCACATCCTTCTCTAAGTGAAGTCTGTTATATGTTGCCCGCCATTCTGGTCCTTACTCATTTTTGTTTCCAACCCCTCTGTGTATTACTTACCTGTATCTTCATCTGAGAACGGGGGTGGAACCGAGCCATCCCACCATGCTAAAGTAGCATTAATCCAGAACGTGGGATGGAACCGAGCCATCCCACCATGACAAAGTAGCATTAATCCCGAACGTGGGGTGGAACCGAGCC
This sequence comes from Gastrophryne carolinensis, assembly GCA_027917425.1. Lineage (NCBI taxonomy): Eukaryota > Metazoa > Chordata > Amphibia > Anura > Microhylidae > Gastrophryne > Gastrophryne carolinensis. The sequence continues at coordinate 193,618,349 of CM051242.1, forward strand.
ATCCCACCATGACAAAGTAGCATTCATCCAGAACGTGGGATGGAACCGAGCCATCCCACCATGACAAAGTAGCATTAATCCAGAACAGGGGATGGAACCGAGCCATCCCACCATGACAAAATAGCATTAATCCAGAACAGGCTGTGGAACCGAGCCATCCCACCATGATAAAGTAGCATTAATCCAGAACAGGGGGTGGAACCGAGCCATCCCACCATGACAAAGTAGCATTAATCCAGAACAGGGGGTGGAACCGAGCCATCCCACCATGATAAAGTAGCGATAATATGGAATAGGGGTTGGGTCTGAGAGAGGGAGGGGCTAAGCTATCAGGTAGGGGGTTTCTGCTGTACCCACATTGGCCTCATCTATTAATTTTCTTTACTCTCGTTTGGGCTTTCTAACCTCCAGTCCACACTCTGTATCGTACTTCATTCTGAGTAGCAGTTAGTTGTTTCTGCACTTTCTTTTACTTCCCTTTCTAAGTTAACTACCTACCACGCTGCATCCCATTCTGCTCCTTTGATTGTGTTTGTTCTCCTCCCCTGTAACTTTATCTGAGAGGCTCTTATTGCTGTGCGAAGACGTAATGTCCTTCGTGTTAGGGTGAGACGTAATGTCCTTCGTGTTAGGGTGAGACATGATGTCCTTCATGTTAGGGTGAGACATAATGTCCTTCGTGTTAAGGGTGAAACATAATGTTCTTCATGTTAGGGTGAGACATGATGTCCTTCGTGTTAGGGTGAGACATAATGTTCTTCATGTTAAGGTGAGACATGATGTCCTTCGTGTTAGGGTGAGACATGATGTCCTTCGTGTTAGGGTGAGACATGATGTCCTTCGTGTTAGGGTGAGACATAATGTCCTTCGTGTTAAGGGTGAGACATAATGTTCTTCATGTTAGGGTGAGACATAATGTCCTTCGTGTTAGGGTGAGACATGATGTCCTTTGTGTTAGGGTGAGGCATAATGTCCTTCGCGTTAGGGTGAGACATAATGTCCTTCGTGTTAGGGTGAGACATAATGTCCTTCTTATGGAAGTAAGATACTTCATGTTGGAGTGAAACACCACATCTAGGATGAGACTCCACATTATTCATGCTGGGGTGAGACACAGTGTCCTTCATGTTTGAGTCAGACTCCATGTTCCTCATGCTGGGATGGGACTCCACATTCTTCATGTTGGGATGAGACTCCAAATTGTTTGTCCTGGGATGTGACTTTGCATTCTTCATGTTTGGTGAGACACCATAGGGTTGATTCAGAGCCCCTTTCTCACCTTTTTTTGCGTGAATATTTCCATTCTCGCTCATTTTTTCCCCTCGTCTGATTCAGCAAAGCCTTTTTTCTGCGAGAACTTTAGTGTGAAATGTTTTCATTTTCACATGATTTTTCGTTTAGTAGCAAGACCTCCATAAAAATGATGAGAAAGGGGCTCTGAATCAACCCTCATGTTATTAGTAGGACGCTACATTCTTCATGATGGGGTAAGACACAGTGTCCTTCAAGTCAGACTCCATGTTCCTCATGCTGGGGTGAGACATCACAACCTTCATGTTTGGGTCACACACCATGTTCATGCTGGGATGAGACTCCTAATCCTTCAAGCTTTGATGAAACACTGTGTACTTGGATCACACACCATGTTCCTCATGTTAGGTTGAGACACCACATTCTTCATGTTTGGGTCATGCACAATGTTCTTCATGCTGGGATGAGACTCCTCATTCTTCCTGCCTTAATGAAACACTGTGTACATCATGTCAGACATCAGGTTCTTCATGCTGCGATAAGACTCTACATCCTTCAAGCTGGGATGAGATCTCACATCCTTCATGTTTGGGTCATACAACATGTTCTTCATGCTGAGATGAGACTCCACAACCTTCTTACTGTGGTGAGACATCACATCCTTCATGTTTGGGTCATACAACATGTTCTTCATGCTGAGATGAGACTCCACATCCTTCTTACTGTGGTGAGACATCACATCCTTCATGTTTGGGTCATACACCATGTTCTTCATGCTGAGATGAGACTCCACATCCTTCATACTGGGGTGAGACATCACATGATTCATGTTTGGATCATACACCATGTTCTTCATGCTGAGATGAGACTCCACATCCTTTATACTGGGGTGAGACATTGCATCTATCATGTTTGGGTCATACACCATGTTCTTCAGGCTGGAATGAGACTCCACATCCTTCATGCTGAGATGAAACACTGTGTACTTCATGTTTGGGTCAGACATTAAGTTATTCATGCTGGCATAGGACTAAACATCCTTCATGCTGGTGTAGGACATCACATCCGTCATGTTTGGGTCACACACCATGTTCTTTATGTTGGGATGAGACTCCACATCCTTCGTGCTGGGGTGAGAGATCACATCCAACCTGTTTGGGTCACACACCATGTTCCTCATGCTGGGATGAGACTCCACATCCTTCATGCTGGGGTGAGAGATCACATCCATCATGTTTGGGTCACACACCATGTTCCTCATGCTGGGATGAGACTCCACATCCTTCATACTGGGGTGAGACATCACATCTATCATGTTTGGGTTATACACATAGTTTTTCATGCTGGGATGAGACTCCACATTGTTACTGTTGAGGTGAGACTCAACATCCTTCATACTGGGATGAGACACTGCGTCCTTCCTGTTTGGGTCATACACCATGATCTTCATGCTGGGATGAGACTCCACATGCTTCATACCTTGATGAAATACTGTGCACTTCATGTTAGGGTCAGACATCAGGTTCTTCATGCTGGGATACGACTCCATATCCTTCATGCTAGGGTGAGACATTGAATCCTTCCATTTTGGGTCAGACATCCAAATCTCCCAGCACCAAGCCAGATACAGAACCAGAACGGGCCCACAAAACCGCACGTAGAGGTGCGATTCTCAGGGCCATGCGACTAGGGGAACCTAAAGAAATGGAGATCTCATGTTCTGACCCATGGGTGCTGTATCCAGAGCCATATGACCCCCCTGCCCAAAGTTATAACCCCTAAAGGGTTTAGGTTCTAAAGCAGGTTCCACAACGGGGGGCAGTCCGCCCCACAGAAGGGAAGGAGTGAAAGGTTCCAGAGGCAAAAAGGGGGATGGCCCTGAGCCGGCGGCTGTCACTTCTGGGGGAGGTCATGGCGCATGCGTGCTGGAGGTGCCCATCAATAAGCTTGCCACTCACCTCCATGTGGGAGCCCATCATTACTACATCTGCATGTTAAGGTAACTCTGACTGTTGTATCTCTGTGTGTCCCAGCTCCAAGCCAGATACAGAACCAGAACGGGCCCACAAAACTGCACGTAGAGGTATGATTCTCAGGGCCATGCGACCAGGAGAACCTAAAGAAATGCCGATCTCGTGTTCTGACCCATTTAGGTGCTCCATTTTTGGCCTCATCGGATGCCCGGCGTCCAGCCCAATCTTTTGGTGCCGTATCCAGAGCCATATGACCCCCCCCCCCGCCCAAAGTTATAACCTCTAAAGTGTTTAGGTTCTAAAGCAGGTTCCACAACGTGGCAGAGGGAACAGTGCGCCCCACAGAAGGGAGGGAGTGAAAGGGTCCCGAGACATAAAGGGGGGTGACCCTGAGCCAGCGGTTGTCACTTCTGGGGGAGGTCACGGTGCACACGAGGTGGAGGTTCCCATCAATAAGCTTGCCACTCACCTCCATGTGGGAGCCCATCATCACTACTCTACATCAGGTAACTCCAACTGTTGTATCTCTGTGTGTCCCAGCACCAAGTCAGATACAGGACCAGAACAGGCCTACAAAACCGCATGTAGACATACGATTCTCAGGGCCATGCAACCAGGGGAACCTGAAGAAATTGAGATCTCGGGTTCTGACCCATTTATGGACTCCATATTTGGCCTCATCGGATGCCCAATCTTTTGGTGCCATATCCAGAGCCATATGATCCCCCTGCACAAAGTTATAACCCCTAAAGGGTTTAGGTTCTAAGGCAGGTTCCACAACGGGGGGGGGGGGGCAGTCTGCCCCACAGAAGGGAGGGAGTGTCCCAAGGCATAAAGGGGGAGGATGGTCCTGGGCCAGCGGTTGTCACATCTGGGGGAGGTCGTGTTGCATGCATGCTGGAAGTGCCCATCAAAAAGCTTGCCACTCACCTTCATGTGGGAGCCCATCATCAATACTCTACATCTGCATGTTAAGGTAACTCTGACTGTTGTCTCTCTGTGTGTAACTCACTGTAACCCACTTCTCAGAACAACATCTGTATTCATTCATATTACATCATAGACAAACGTTATCACTGCCTAGTGTGCGCTCATTGCGTTAAAACCTTTATTTAACTTGAGCGATCTCTTTGCCTTAGCCAATAATCTGTCTGTCTGTGGGCCTGGTAGTCCCACTAGGTGGGAAAGCGGGCTGCTTGATTGGAGGTCCCTGATTGATAGTTAGATCACGTGACCCGTGGTTCCCATCCGTCCTGTGAGATATGAATTCTCTAGGGAGATGGAATCCTGCATCGTGATTGGTTGATTCAATGTTAAGCTGGTAAATGTTCAGAATATTTAGCTTTCCGGAGGTTCCTCTGATGGCTGGGCCTAAACTAACTCCATTTCCTGGCAATTTGCAACAGCCCCATCTTTCCCCCAGAAAAAAGTTTCCGCGTCTCGGCTTGTTTGTCTCCAACCTCATTACACTTCGTAGAAAGTTCTGTGATGGCGCGCGCGCAGGCGCCGGGCGATAAAACGACCATTTTCACGCCTCGTAAAACCTACATGGTGTTTTCTCCATTACGCCGGCCGCTATCATCCTAATAAAATCTACGCTTTTTTCTTTTTAACTTTTAATGTTTATTGGATTCTGGCTGGGGCTGCTTTGCGCCACCCGCGATCTCCGCGCCCCCGCAATGAGGTAATTAACCAAACTTTCTATTGCCTTTTGTTCCGCCAGGCTCCCGGAGGTGCGCATCTCAGACAACGGGCCCTACGAGTGTCATGTCGGGATCTACGACCGGGCCACCAGGGAGAAAGTGGTGCTGGCCTCCGACAACGTCTTTCTCAACGTCATGTGTGAGTACCGGTCACGGGGTTGGTATGAAACCAATGGGTTCGATGATGGGGTGGCCACCATGACATTTGCAAAGCATGAAGGCCGGGGTGGGTAAGCAGGGTCTTGATGATGAGGTGGCCACCATGACACTTACAAAACAAGATGGTCAGGTTGTAAAATAATGCTGCAGATCCTCTTTCTATAATGTATTGGGTAAAGGAAAACCCAGCTGCTCCTGAAAGCCCCCGACTCACTGGTCCCTGATGAAGTCGGATTCTGACCAACGAAACGCGCCAGGAACAAAGCGTGAAGGCTGGGGTGGGTGGGTCGGGTCTCAGTGATGGGGTGGCCACCATGACATTTGCAAAGCATGAAGGCCGGGGTGGGTGGGGTCTCGATGATAGGGTGGCCACCATGACATTTACAAAGCATGAAGGCCGGGGTGGGTGTGGTCTCGATGATGGGGTGGCCACCATGACATTTACAAAGCATGAAGGCCGGGGTGGGTGGGCGGGGTCTTGATGATGAGGTGGCCACCATGACACTTACAAAACAAGATGGTCAGATTGTAAAATAATGCTGCAGATCCTCTTTCTATAATGTATTGGGTAAAGGAAAACCCAGCTGCTCCTGAAAGCCCCCGACTCGCTGGTCCCTGATGAAGTCGGATTCTGATCAACGAAACACGCCAGGAACAAAGCGTGAAGGCTGGGGTGGGTGGGTCGGGTCTCAGTGATGGGGTGGCCACCATGACATTTGCAAAGCATGAAGGCCGGGGTGGGTGGGGTCTCGATGATGGGGTGGCCACCATGACATTTACAAAGCATGAAGGCCGGGGTGGGTGGGCGGGGTCTTGATGATGGGGTGGCCACCATGACACTTACAAAACAAGATGGTCAGATTGGAAAATAATGCAGCAGATCCTCTTTCTATAATGTATTGCGTAAAGGAAAACCCAGCTGCTCCTGAAAGCCCCCGACTCGCCGGTCCCTGATGAAGTCGGATTCTGACCAACGAAACGCGCCAGGAACAAAGCGTGAAGGCTGGGGTGGGTGGGTCGGTGCTCGATGATGGGGTGGCCACCATGATATTTACAAAGCATGAAGGCTGGGGTGGGTGGGGTCTCGATGATGGGGTGGTCACCATGACATTTGCAAAGCATGAAGGCCGGGGTGGGTGGGGTCTCGATGATGGGGTGGCCACCATTACATTTACAAAGCATGAAGGCCGGGGTGGGTAGGTAATGTCTCGATGATGGGGTGGCCACCATGACACTTACAAAGCAAGGTGGTCGGATTGGAAAAAAAAATGCAGCACATACCCTTTCTATAATGTATTGTGTAAAGGAAAACCCAGCTGCTCCTGAAAGCCCCCGACTCGCTGGTCCCTGATGAAGTCGGATTCTGACCAACGAAATGCGTCAGGAACTAAGCGTGAAGGCTGGGGTGGGTGGGTCGGCGCTCGATGATGGGGTGGCCACCATGATATTTACAAAGCATGAAGGCTGGGGTGGGTGGGGTCTCGATGATGGGGTGGTCACCATGACATTTGCAAAGCATGAAGGCCGGGGTGGGTGGGGTCTCGATGATGGGGTGGCCACCATTACATTTACAAAGCATGAAGGCCGGGGTGGGTAGGTAATGTCTCGATGATGGGGTGGCCACCATGACACTTACAAAGCAAGGTGGTCGGATTGGAAAAAAAAATGCAGCACATACCCTTTCTATAATGTGCTGTGTAAAGGAAAACCCAGCTGCTCCTGAAAGCCCCCGACTCTGTCGCTTGCCCCTGATGAAGTCCGATTCTGACCAACGAAATGCGTCAGGAACAAAGCATGAAAGCTGGGACGGGTGGGTGTGGTCTCGATGATGGGGTGGCCACCATGACATTTAGAGCATAGAGCAGCCATGGCATGTATGAGCATAGGGCAGCCATTGCGTGTATGAGCATAGGGCAACCATTGCATGTATGAGCATAGGGCAGTCATCGCGTGTATGAGCATAGGGGAGCCATCGCGTGTATGAGCATAGGGCAGCCATCGCGTGTATGAGCATAGGGCAGCCATCGCATGTATGAGCATAGGGCAGCCATCGCATGTATGAGCATAGGGCAGCCATCGCATGTATGAGCATAGGGGAGCCATCGCGTGTATGAGCATAGGGCAGCCATCGCATGTATGAGCATAGGGCAGCCATCGCGTGTATGAGCATAGGGCAGCCATCGCGTGTATGAGCATAGGGCAGCCATCGCGTGTATGAGCATAGGGCAGCCATGGCATGTATGAGCATAGGGTAGCCATGGCATGTATGAGCATAGGGTAGCCATCGCATGTATGAGCGTAGGGCAGCCATCGCCTGTATGAGCGTAGGGCAGCCATGGCATGTATGAGCATAGGGTAGCCATCGCATGTATGAGCATAGGGCAGCCATCGCATGTATGAGCATAGGGCAGCCATCGCCTGTATGAGCATAGGGCAGCCATCGCGTGTATGAGCATAGGGCAGCCATCGCGTGTATGAGCATAGGAGAGCCATCGCGTGTATGAGCATAGGGCAGCCATCGCGTGTATGAGCATAGGGCAGCCATCGCGTGTATGAGCATAGGGCAGCCATCGCGTGTATGAGCATAGGGCAGCCATGGCATGTATGAGCATAGGGTAGCCATGGCATGTATGAGCATAGGGTAGCCATCGCATGTATGAGCGTAGGGCAGCCATCGCCTGTATGAGCATAGGGCAGCCATGGCATGTATGAGCATAGGGTAGCCATCGCATGTATGAGCATAGGGCAGCCATCGCATGTATGAGCATAGGGCAGCCATCGCCTGTATGAGCATAGGGCAGCCATCGCGTGTATGAGCATAGGGCAGCCATCGCGTGTATGAGCATAGGAGAGCCATCGCGTGTATGAGCATAGGGCAGCCATCGCGTGTATGAGCATAGGGCAGCCATCGCGTGTATGAGCATAGGAGAGCCATCGCGTGTATGAGCATAGGGCAGCCATCGCATGTATGAGCATAGGGCAGCCATCGCGTGTATGAGCATAGGGCAGCCATCGCGTGTATGAGCATAGGGCAGCCATCGCATGTATGAGCATAGGGCAGCCATCGCGTGTATGAGCATAGGGCAGCCATCGCTTGTATGAGCATAGGGCAGCCATCGCATGTATGAGCATAGGGCAGCCATCGCATGTATGAGCATAGGGCAGCCATCGCATGTATGAGCATAGGGCAGCCATCGCATGTATGAGCATAGGGCAGCCATCGCATGTATGAGCGTAGGGCAGCCATCGCGTGTATGAGCGTAGGGCAGCCATCGCGTGTATGAGCATAGGGCAGCCATCGCGTGTATGAGCATAGGGCAGCCACCGCGTGTATGAGCATAGGGCAGCCATCGCGTGTATGAGCATAGGGCAGCCATCGCGTGTATGAGCATAGGGCAGCCATCGCATGTATGAGCATAGGGCAGCCATCGCGTGTATGAGCATAGGGCAGCCATCGCTTGTATGAGCATAGGGCAGCCATCGCATGTATGAGCATAGGGCAGCCATTGCATGTATGAGCATAGGGCAGCCATCGCATGTATGAGCATAGGGTAGCCATCGCATGTATGAGCGTAGGGCAGCCATCGCGTGTATGAGCATAGGGCAGCCATCGCGTGTATGAGCATAGGGCAGCCATCGCGTGTATGAGCATAGGGCAGCCATCGCGTGTATGAGCATAGGGCAGCCATCGCGTGTATGAGCATAGGGCAGCCATCGCATGTATGAGCATAGGGCAGCCATCGCGTGTATGAGCATAGGGCAGCCATCGCATGTATGAGCATAGGGCAGCCATCGCGTGTATGAGCATAGGGCAGCCATCGCTTGTATGAGCATAGGGCAGCCATCGCATGTATGAGCATAGGGCAGCCATCGCATGTATGAGCATAGGGCAGCCATCGCATGTATGAGCGTAGGGCAGCCATCGCGTGTATGAGCGTAGGGCAGCCATCGCGTGTATGAGCATAGGGCAGCCATCGCGTGTATGAGCATAGGGCAGCCATCGCGTGTATGAGCATAGGGCAGCCATCGCATGTATGAGCATAGGGCAGCCATCGCTTGTATGAGCGTAGGGCAGCCATCGTGTGTATGAGCATAGGGCAGCCATCGCGTGTATGAGCATAGGGCAGCTATCGCATGTATGAGCATAGGGCAGCCATCGCGTGTATGAGCATAGGGCAGCCATTGCATGTATGAGCATAGGGCAGCCATCGCGTGTATGAGCATAGGGCAGCCATCGCGTGTATGAGCATAGGGCAGCCATCGCGTGTATGAGCATAGGGCAGCCATCGCGTGTATGAGCATAGGGCAGCCATCGCATGTATGAGCATAGGGCAGCCATCGCATGTATGAGCATAGGGCAGCCATCGCGTGTATGAGCATAGGGCAGCCATCGCATGTATGAGCATAGGGCAGCCATGGCATGTATGAGCATAGGGTAGCCATCGCCTGTATGAGCATAGGGCAGCCATCGCGTGTATGAGCATAGGGAAGCCATCGCATGTATGAGCATAGGGCAGCCATCGCTTGTATGAGCATAGGGTAGCCATCGCGTGTATGAGCATAGGGAAGCCATCGCCTGTATGAGCATAGGGCAGCCATCGCGTGTATGAGCATAGGGCAGCCATCGCGTTTATGAGCATAGGGCAGCCATCGCCTGTATGAGCATAGGGCAGCCATCGCATGTATGAGCATAGGGAAGCCATCGCGTGTATGAGCATAGGGCAGCCATCGCGTGTATGAGCATAGGGCAGCCATCGCTTGTATGAGCATAGGGTAGCCATCGCGTGTATGAGCATAGGGCAGCCATTGCATGTATGAGCATAGGGCAGCCATCGCCTGTATGAGCATAGGGCAGCCTTCGCGTGTATGAGCATAGGGCAGCCATCGCGTGTATGAGCATAGGGCAGCCATCGCGTGTATGAGCATAGGGCAGCCATCGCCTGTATGAGCATAGGGCAGCCATCGCGTGTATGAGCATAGGGAAGCCATCGCGTGTATGAGCATAGGGCAGCCATCGCTTGTATGAGCATAGGGCAACCATTTCATGTATGAGCATAGGGCAGCCATCGCCTGTATGAGCATAGGGCAGCCATCGCGTGTATGAGCATAGGGCAGCCGTCGCGTGTATGAGCATAGGGCAGCCATCGCGTGTATGAGCATAGGGCAGCCATCGCTTGTATGAGCATAGGGCAGCCATGGCATGTATGAGCATAGGGTAGCCATCGCGTGTATGAGCATAGGGCAGCCGTCGCGTGTATGAGCATAGGGCAGCCATCGCGTGTATGAGCATAGGGCAGCCATCGCTTGTATGAGCATAGGGCAGCCATGGCATGTATGAGCATAGGGTAGCCATCGCGTGTATGAGCATAGGGCAGCCGTCGCGTGTATGAGCATAGGGCAGCCATCGCGTGTATGAGCATAGGGCAGCCATCGCATGTATGAGCATAGGGCAGCCATCGCTTGTATGAGCGTAGGGCAGCCATCGTGTGTATGAGCATAGGGCAGCCATCGCGTGTATGAGCATAGGGCAGCCATTGCATGTATGAGCATAGGGCAGCCATCGCGTGTATGAGCATAGGGCAGCCATCGCGTGTATGAGCATAGGGCAGCCATCGCATGTATGAGCATAGGGCAGCCATCGCGTGTATGAGCATAGGGCAGCCATCGCATGTATGAGCATAGGGCAGCCATCGCATGTATGAGCATAGGGCAGCCATCGCGTGTATGAGCATAGGGCAGCCATCGCATGTATGAGCATAGGGCAGCCATGGCATGTATGAGCATAGGGTAGCCATCGCCTGTATGAGCATAGGGCAGCCATCGCGTGTATGAGCATAGGGAAGCCATCGCATGTATGAGCATAGGGCAGCCATCGCTTGTATGAGCATAGGGTAGCCATCGCGTGTATGAGCATAGGGAAGCCATCGCCTGTATGAGCATAGGGCAGCCATCGCGTGTATGAGCATAGGGCAGCCATCGCGTTTATGAGCATAGGGCAGCCATCGCCTGTATGAGCATAGGGTAGCCATCGCATGTATGAGCATAGGGAAGCCATCGCGTGTATGAGCATAGGGCAGCCATCGCTTGTATGAGCATAGGGCAGCCATGGCATGTATGAGCATAGGGTAGCCATCGCGTGTATGAGCATAGGGCAGCCATTGCATGTATGAGCATAGGGCAGCCATCGCCTGTATGAGCATAGGGCAGCCATCGCATGTATGAGCATAGGGCAGCCATCGCGTGTATGAGCATAGGGCAGCCGTCGCGTGTATGAACATAGGGCAGCCGTCGCGTGTATGAGCATAGGGCAGCCATCGCGTGTATGAGCATAGGGCAGCCATCGCGTGTATGAGCATAGGGCAGCCATCGCGTGTATGAGCATAGGGCAGCCGTCGCGTGTATGAGCATAGGGCAGCCGTCGCGTGTATGAGCATAGGGCAGCCGTCGCGTGTATGAGCATAGGGCAGCCGTCGCCTGTATGAGCATAGGGCAGCCATCGCGTGTATGAGCATAGGGCAGCCTTCGCGTGTATGAGCATAGGGCAGCCATCGCGTGTATGAGCATAGGGCAGCCATCGCGTGTATGAGCATAGGGCAGCCATCGCCTGTATGAGCATAGGTCAGCCATCGCGTGTATGAGCATAGGGAAGCCATCGCGTGTATGAGCATAGGGCAGCCATCGCTTGTATGAGCATAGGGCAACCATTTCATGTATGAGCATAGGGCAGCCATCGCCTGTATGAGCATAGGGCAGCCATCGCGTGTATGAGCATAGGGCAGCCGTCGCGTGTATGAGCATAGGGCAGCCATCGCGTGTATGAGCATAGGGCAGCCATCGCTTGTATGAGCATAGGGCAGCCATGGCATGTATGAGCATAGGGCAGCCATCGCGTGTATGAGCATAGGGCAGCCATCGCGTGTATGAGCATAGGGCAGCCATCGCTTGTATGAGCATAGGGCAGCCATGGCATGTATGAGCATAGGGCAGCCATCGCGTGTATGAGCATAGGGCAGCCATCGCTTGTATGAGCATAGGGCAGCCATCGCGTGTATGAGCATAGGGCAGCCATCGCGTGTATGAGCATAGGGCAGCCATCGCGTGTATGAGCATAGGGCAGCCGTCGCGTGTATGAGCATAGGGCAGCCGTCGCGTGTATGAGCATAGGGCAGCCGTCGCGTGTATGAGCATAGGGCAGCCATCGCGTGTATGAGCATAGGGCAGCCGTCGCGTGTATGAGCATAGGGCAGCCATCGCGTGTATGAGCATAGGGCAGCCGTCGCGTGTATGAGCATAGGGCAGCCATCGCGTGTATGAGCATAGGGCAGCCATCGCGTGTATGAGCATAGGGCAGCCATCGCTTGTATGAGCATAGGGCAGCCATGGCATGTATGAGCATAGGGTAGCCATCGCGTGTATGAGCATAGGGCAGCCATTGCATGTATGAGCATAGGGCAGCCATCGCCTGTATGAGCATAGGGCAGCCATCGCATGTATGAGCATAGGGCAGCCATCGCATGTATGAGCATAGGGCAGCCATCGCGTGTATGAGCATAGGGCAGCCATTGCGTGTATGAGCATAGGGCAGCCATCGCCTGTATGAGCATAGGGGCAGCCATCGCATGTATGAGCATAGGGCAGCCATCGCATGTATGGCATAGGGCAGCCATCGCCTGTATGAGCATAGGGCAGCCATCGCCTGTATGAGCATAGGGCAGCCATTGCATGTATGAGCATAGGGCAGCCATCGCGTGTATGAGCATAGGGCAGCCATCGCGTGTATGAGCATAGGGCAGCCGTCGCGTGTATGAGCATAGGGCAGCCGTCGCGTGTATGAGCATAGGGCAGCCGTCGCGTGTATGAGCATAGGCATGCCATCGCGTGTATGAGCATAGCGCAGCCATCGGCATAGATACGCGCGCTCCCGCCGTACACGCGAGACTCCTAATAAGCCGGTTAATGGAACAGATTGTTTATCTGCTGTGTAAATTATATTATGGCTGCCATCGGGGGGCAGGGGGGACCTCCGCCGCCGCAGCGCACGAGAGCGCCGTCCCCCGAGCATCGCAAATTGTTTTTCCAGGCAGAGGCTCAATCTGCTTCTACATACAAAGCACATGTGGCGGCCGTGTCAAGTGCCCCCCGACGCCGCATCCTCCACCATCTGCTTCTTAATTATTTACTGAGTGATGTCACAGCCCGTTCCTGTGTAACGCCATCTATACCCATCACATTGTATCTGCTGCAAGGAAATAGGACACCTCCCAAGATCCTTTGCAGGAGGCGGAGCCATGCAAATACTTCTCTTTAATGCCTTTATATTGCCTGACATAAGTCTCTCCCTAACCTGAGTCATGTCATTTGGTGTGTTTCTCTCTACTTGCTCTCTACCTCTCCGCTCTTACTCTCCCATTGCTTTCTTTCATGTCTCTCTCTCATATCTCTATTGTATATCTCTCTAATGTCTGTCTCTCTTGTCTTTCCTGTTATCTCTTTAATATCTCTTCTATTTCTCTCTCTCTCTTTCCCTTTCCCTCCCTCCTTTTCCCTATCACTTTCTCCCTCCCCTTATCTCTTTCATCTCTCTCTCTTCTTCCCCTCCCCCCCTCTATTGTTTATCTGCTTTATGTCTCTCTTGTCTTGTCCTGTTTTTCTCTCTCTCTCCCACCCCT
>CM051242.1:193632303-193774803 GCA_027917425.1 Gastrophryne carolinensis
CTGTACTGATTACACCTTGTACAGCGCTACGGGAGAGGATGGCGCTATATAAATAAACAATAATATATACTATTGCACTGACACTTTTTTATCTATGTTCTGCATCATTGGCAGTTGATAGGTTAGAGAGTCGGTCCAGACTAAGGTAGACAGTACTGGATATATCACCACACAATCAGGTCATGTTGTGTATCATTGGCAATGATAGATTAGAGAGTCGGTCCGGACCAAGATAGACAGTACTGGATATATCACCACACAATCAGGTAATGTTTTGTATCATTGGCAGTTGATAGGTTAGAGATTCGGTCGGACCAAAGGTAGACAGTACTGAATATATCACCACACAGTCAGGTAAGGTTTTGTATCATTGGTAGTTGATAGATTAGAGATTCGGTCCGGACCAAGGTGGACAGTACTGAATATATCACCACACAATCAGGTAAGGTTTGGTATCATTGGTAGTTGATAGATTAGAGATTCGGTCCAGACCAAGGTGGACAGTACCGATATATCACCACACAATCAGATAATGTTTTGTATCATTGGCAGTTGATAGGTTAGAGAGTCGGTCCAGACTAAGGTAGACAGTACTGGATATATCACCACACAGTCAGGTAATGTTGTGTATCATTGGCAATTGATAGATTAGATATCTGGTCCAGACTAAGGTAGACAGTACTGGATATATCACCACACAATCAGGTAATGTTTTGTATCATTGGTGGTTGATACATTAGAGATTCGGTCCGGACCAAAGTAGACAGTGCTGGATATATCACCACACAACCAAGTAAGATTTTGTATCATTGGTAGTTGATAGATTAGAGATTCGGTCCGGACCAAAGGTAGACAGTACTGGACACCTCTGACATATTTGTTATTGAATGGTTCGTTACAATTGGATCAATTCTACCTAGCAACAGATGACAGGCGTGACGTTATCATATGTCCCACTTTAATTTGGTCCCCTTTTGGGTTTGCGCCGTCCCGGTATTAAAATTGGTCAAGTCTACCTAGCAACAGATGACAGGCGTGACAGGGGGAGAGCCTATTAGAGCGCGAGCTGTGCGCCCCGGGGGGAGAACGGCCCCAGCTCTTCATGCCGGATGAATTGCCCCATTAAAGGGGAACCCGTGTGGCCCGGAGACGCGTTTCGTTGTGCATTAGGTGAGCCGTACTGACCCTGTTCTGCAACGCTGAAGGTTCGTTAAAATTGGATCAATTCTACCTAGCAACAGATGACAGGTGTGACATTATCATATGTCCCACTTTAATTTGGTCCCCTTTTGGGTTTACTGTCCTGGCATTTAAAATTGGTCTAATCTACCTAGCAACAGATGACAGACGTAACCATATGGAGTGTTGGACCCTGTATTTGCCCACTTTAATTTGGGGTTACTCTCCCAGCATTAAAGTTGGTCAAATCTACCTAGCAACAGATGACAGGCGTGACGTGGTCCTATGTAATGTTGAGCCCCGTATTCGTCGCTCGCTGTGGCGGGTCCCTCTTTAATTTGGTCCCCTTTTTGGGTTTGCGGTCCCGGCATTTACGTGGTCAAATCTACCTAGCAACAGATGACACTTTGAGTTCCTGATGGCTGGAGGCCGGATATTTAGCCGTGGTCACATCTACCTAACGAAACGCGTTACAGGTCACTGGCATAACATTGGGTCCTGTGCTGGTATTGGGGTCGCCCCCTGTGCCGGGGTCGGGGTCCCGCTTTAATTTGATCCCCTGAGGGTTGGCATACTGGCAGTTAATATGGTCAAATCTACTAGCGACAGATGACCTGACCCTATGTAATGTTGGACCAGATGCAGGTGATGGGTGGTCCAATGTGGCGGTGTCATTGGGATCTCCTGATTGGTTGGTGACCCTGCTATTTAATACTGGTCACACCTACCTACCAAACCTCGTGACAGATGACAGGCATGACCTGCGGGTGTTGGGTCAGCAACTGCGTCGGGGTCGGGGTCCCGCTTTAATTTGATCCCCCTGAAGGTTGGCATCCTGGCGTTTAATATTGGTCAAATCTACCTAGCAACAGATGACAGGCATGGCCTGAACCAGCTGCTGGTATTGAGTCCCGGGGTCGGGGTCCCACTTTAATGGATCTCCTTATTGTTGGTAGTCTGATATTAAATATTGGTCAAATCTACCTAGCAACAGATGACAGGCATGGCCTGATCCTATGTAATGTTGGACCAGATGCAGGTTATGGGTGGTCCAATGTGGCGGTGTCATTGGGATCTCCCGATTGGTTGGTGACCCTGCTATTTACTGGTCTCCCACTGCACTGCAGTTGGGGTCCCTTGGGGTCTCTTCGGCCAATGTGCAGGGTCGGGGTGCCACTTGAAGTGGATCTCCTTATTGTTGGTGGCCTGATATTTAAAATAGGTCAAATCTACCTAGCGACAGATGACAGGCATCCCCTGATTATATGAATGATTGCACCCGCTGCTGGTATTGGGTCTCTCACTGTTCTGGAGTTGGGGTCCTACTTTAATTTGACCTTCTGATGGTTTAATAATGGTCACATCTACCTAGCAACAGATGACAGGCATGACCTGATTATATGCATCTGCTGGTATTGGGCCTCCCACCGTGCCCGGGGCAGGGTCCCACTTTAATTGGATCTGCTTATTGTTGGTGGCCTGATATTTACTATAGGTCTAATCTACCTAGCGACAGATGACAGGCATCATCTGATTATAAGCAATGATTGCACCCTCTGCTGGTATTGGGTCTACCACCGTGCCGGGGGTCAGGGCCCCACTTTAATTGGTTTTCCATATTGTTGGTGGCCTGATATTTAATATTGGCCAAATCTACCTAGCAACAGATGACAGGCATGATCTGATCATATGTTATGATCAAACCAGCTGCTGGTATGGAGTCTATCATTGTGTCGGGGTCGGGGTCCTACTTTAATTGGATCTCTTTTTCTGTGGTGACCTGATATTTAATGCTGGCCAAATCTACCTAGCAACAGATGACAGGCATCACCTGATTGTATGCAATGACGGCACCCTCTACTGGTATTGGGTCTCCCACTCTGCCAGGGGTCTACCTAGCAACAGATGACAAGCATAACCTGAGCATATGTTATGATTGAACCAGCTGCTGGTATTGAGTCTACCACTGTTCTGGGGGTCGGGGTCCCACTTTAATTGGATCTCCTTATTGTTGGTGGCCAGATATTTAATACTGACCAAATCTACCTAGCAACAGATGACAGGCATGGCCTGATTATATGCAATGATTGCACCCTCTACTGGTATTGGGTCTCCCACTGTGCTGGGGGTCGGGGTCCCACTTTAATTGGATCTCCTTATCATTGGTGGCCTGATATTTAATAATGATCAAATCTACCTAGCAACAGATGACAGGCAAAACCTAATTATATGCAATGATCGCACCCTCTACTTGTATTGAGTGTCCCACTGTGCTGTGGGTCTACCTAGCAACAGATGACAGGGGAGACCTGATTATATGCATCTGCTGGTATTGAGTATACCACTGTCCCGGGGTCGGGGTCCCACTTTAATTGGATCGCCTTATCGTTAGTGGCCCGATATTTAGTATTAGCCAAATCTACCTAGCAACAGATGACAGGCATGACCTGATTATATGCAATGCCTGTACAGGCTGCAGGTAGCGGAAGCTCTTGGGGTCTCGTCGGCCAATGTGCCGGGGTCGGGGTGACACTTTAATCCGATCTCCCCTACGGCAGGCGGCGCGACCTTTAATGGTCACAGTGGCGTCTATTTCCCGGACCCGGGAACAGATGACAGAGGAGGCGGCTGATGGCGCCCGGCACATCATTAATCATGGGTCCTGGAACACAGGCGCGGGGGGCGGGGCTAATGGACGCTGGCTGCTCCATCTCCTTAAAGGGAATCTGTTATCAGAGAAACGCACGTAGCTGTGTGAGCCAATCAGATTCAAGTCAATGCTGTGTCAAGTCACCCAATCAGATTCAAGCTCTGGGCCCCAAGAATAATTACCTCTGGTGACCCCAAACAGTGGAGGCTCTGCCTAAAACCAGGATTCTTTGTAGATTCTGGGACTTGGGTAGACTTGTATGTTCTAGGCTACTAGATCTCACCACCATGGCCTCATCACTGCATGGTAAGCTAGACAGACTGAGGTCCAAGTCCATCCCGAACATCAGAGGCTCTGGTGAAAACCAGGAATCTTATAGATTCTGGGACTTGGGTAGACTAGTATGTTCTAGGCTACTGGATCTTACGACCATGGCCGCATCACTGCATGGTAACCTAGAAAGACAGGGGTCCAAGTCCATCCCGAACATCAGAGGCTCTGGTGATAACCAGGATTCTTTGTAGATTGCAAGACTTGTATAGACTAGTATGTTCTAGGCTACTGGATCTTACATCCATGGCCGCATCACTGCATGGTAAGCTAGACAGACAGGGGTCCAAGTCCATCCCGAACATTAGAGGTTCTGGTGAAAACCAGGATTCTTTGTAGATTCCGGGACATGGGTAGACTAGTATGTTCTAGGCTACTGGATCTTATGGCCATGGACACATCACTGCATGGTAAGCTAGACATATGGGGGTCCAAGTCCATCCCGAACATCAGAGGCTCTGGTGAAAACCAGGGTTCTTTGTAGATTCCAAGACTTGTGTAGACTAGTATGTTTTAGGCTACTGGATCTTATGGCCATGGACACATCACTGCATGGTAAGCTAGACAGACTGGGATCCAAGTCCATTGCGAACATCAGAGGCTCTGGTGAAGACCAGGATTCTTTGTAGATTCCAAGACTTGGGTAGACTAGTATGTTCTAGGCTACTGGATCTTATGGCCATGGCCACATCACTGCATAGTAAGCTAGACAGACTAGGGTTCAAGTCCATTCAGAACATCAGAGGCTCTTTTGAAAACCAGGATTCTTTGTAGATTCCCGGGAGATAGATAGACTAGTATGTTCTAGGCTACAGGATCTTACGACCATGGCCACATCACTGCATGGTAAGCTAGACAGACTGGGGTCCAAGTCCATTGCGAACATCAGAGGCTCTGGTGAAGACCAGGATTCTTTGTAGATTCCGGGACATGGGTAGACTAGTGTGTTCTAGGTAACTGGATCTTATGGCCATAGATGCATCACTGCATAGTAAGCTAGATAGACTAGGGTTCAAGTCCATCCCGAACATTAGAGGCTCTGGTGAAGACCAGGATTCTTTGTAGATTCCAGGACATGGGTAGACCTAGGCTACTGGATCTTATGGCCATGGACACATCACTGCATAGTAAGCTAGACAGACTATGGTTCAAGTCCATCCCGAACATCAGAGGCTCTGGTGAAGACCAGGATTCTTTGTAGATTCCAAGACTTAGGTAGACTAGTAGGCTACTGGATCATACATCAATGGGCACATCACTGCATGGTAAGCTAGACAGACAGGGGTCCAAGTCCATTCTGAACATCAGAGGCTCTTTTGAAAACCAGGATTCTTTGTAGATTCCGGAAGATAGATAGACTAGTATGTTCTAGGCTACTGGATCTTACTACCATGGCCTCATCACTGCATGATAAGCTAGACATATGGGGGTCCAAGCCCATCCCGAACATCAGAGGCTCTGGTGAAAACCAGGGTTCTTTGTAGATTCCAAGACTTGTGTAGACTAGTATGTTCTAGGCTACTGGATCTTACGGCCATGGCCTTATCACTGCATGGTAAGCTAGACAGACTGGGATCCAAGTCCATCCTGAACATTAGAGGCTCTGGTGATAACCAGGGTTCTTTGTAGATTCCAAGACTTGGGTAGACTAGTGTGTTCTAGGCTACTGGATCTTATGGCCATGGACGCATCACTGCATAGTAAGCTAGACAGACTAGGGTTCAAGTCCATTCAGAACATCAGAGGCTCTGGTGAAAACCAGGATTCTTTGTAGATTCTGGGATTTGGGTAGACTAGTATGTTCTAGGCTACTGGATCTTAAAGTGGACCAACACCCAGGGGGGATCGGCCCGGAAATCTATAAGATTCCCGGACCGATCAGATCCCTCCCCGCGGGGCATCCGAAATCGGGATGTCCCGCGGGGAGGAACCCCCCAGGAGGCCCACAATCCTCACCTTACCGGCGATCCAACGGCGCATGCGCGAGACGCGGCCGCGTCTCTCGCTTCCCTCTAGCAGGGCGCGCTCCCGCGCCGGCCGTTTTGTGAATGGCCGGCGCAGGAGCGCTCCCTGTTAGAGGGAAGCGAGAGACGCGGCCAATGACAGCGCTCTGGTATGCGCGTCCAAGCAGCTTTGGACGCGCATACCAGAGCTGCTCTGAGCGCTGTCATTGGCCGGACGAGGTCACGTGGGAGCGGGGAGAGGTGAGTTTTTGCGGCGATCGGGGGGGTTTCAGACAGCGGGGCACCCCCGATCGGGGTGCCCCACCTAAGTGGACCAACACCCAGGATAGTCAAAATCCTGGGTGTTGGTCCACTTTAAGGCCATGGCCACATCACTGCATGGTAAGCTAGACAGACTGAGGTCCAAGTCCATTGCGAACATCAGAGGCTCTGGTGAAAACCAGAAATCTTTGTAGTTTCTGGGACTTGGGTAGACTGGTATGTTCTAGGCTACGGGATCTTACGACCATGGCCGCATCACTGCATTGTAAGCTAGACAGACAGGGGTCCAAGTCCATCCCGAACATCAGAGGCTCTGGTGAAGACCAGGATTCTTTGTAGATTCCGGGACATGGGTAGACTAGTATGTTCTAGGCTACTGGATCTTACGGCCATGGCCACATCACTGCATGGTAAGCTAGACAGACTGGGGTTCAAGTCCATGCAGAACATCAGAGGCTCTGGTGAAAACCAGGATTCTTTGTAGATTCCCGGGAGATAGATAGACTAGTATGTTCTAGGCTACTGGATCTTATGGCCATGGACTCATCACTGCATAGTAAGCTAGACAGACTAGGGTTCAAGTCCATTCAGAACATCAGAGGCTCTTTTGAAAACCAGGATTCTTTGTAGATTCCCGGGAGATAGATAGACTAGTATGTTCTAGGCTACAGGATCTTACGACCATGGCCACATCACTGCATGGTAAGCTAGACAGACTGGGGTCCAAGTCCATTGCGAACATCAGAGGCTCTGGTGAAGACCAGGATTCTTTGTAGATTCCGGGACATGGGTAGACTAGTGTGTTCTAGGTAACTGGATCTTATGGCCATGGAAGCATCACTGCATAGTAAGCTAGACAGACTAGGGTTCAAGTCCATTCTGAACATCAGAGGCTCTTTTGAAAACCAGGATTCTTTGTAGATTCCGGGAGATAGATAGACTAGTATGTTCTAGGCTACTGGATCTTACTACCATGGCCTCATCACTGCATGATAACCTAGACATATGGGGGTCCAAGTCCATCCCGAACATCAGAGGCTCTGGTGAAAACCAGGGTTCTTTGTAGATTCCAAGACTTGTGTAGACTAGTATGTTCTAGGCTACTGGATCTTACGGCCATGGCCTTATCACTGCATGGTAAGCTAGACAGACTGGGATCCAAGTCCATCCTGAACATTAGAGCCTCTGGTGATAGCCAGGATTCTTTGTAGATTCCAAGACTTGGGTTGACTAGTATGTTCTAGGCTACTGGATCTTACATCAATGGGCACATCACTGCATGGTAAGCTAGACAGACAGGGGTCCAAGTCCATCCCGAACATTAGAGGCTCTGGTGAAGACCAGGATTCTTTGTAGATTCCAGGACATGGGTAGACCTAGGCTACTGGATCTTATGGCCATGGCCACATGACTGCATGGTAAGCTAGACAGACTGGGGTTCAAGTCCATTCAGAACATCAGAGGCTCTGGTGAAAACCAGGATTCTTTGTAGATTCTGGGACTTGGGTAGACTAGTATGTTCTAGGCGACTGGATCTTACGGCCATGGCCACATCACTGCATGGTAAGCTAGACAGACTGTTGTCCAAGGCCTTCCCGAACATCAGAGGCTCTGGTGAAGACCAGGAATATTTGTAGTCTAGTCTATTTCCTCAGTGAGCCGTTATCATCACAAAGCAAATGACCCGTCTGGGCACACTGACAGATCTAATGGCCATGGCCGCATCACTGCGCGATACGTTATACAGACCGTTGTCATTAAGGAACCTCTTTGAGGGGGAATTGCTGTACATAACTTAGAAACGAAGCCTTCCACCTGCCGCAGCCGCCAGCGGACATTCGGGAGGTTGTGTTGACTCTGGCTCACAGCATTGCACGACCTTTTTTAGACAAACGTTCCAGCCGCGCGTCCGTAAGTGAAATCTGGCGCTGTCATATGCGGTGCGAGAGGCTTTCCATCCTCGGCGAGTGGTGTTCCAGATCTTTACGACGAAAGCCGGGAGCGGCGGCTTCGTACTTTGCGCCGTCGCGGTGAGTCACCGGTGACCTTGTGCCGCCGCTCTACAATTCTCCCGCTCGTTACTGGAATGGAAATAAAACGCAATGTTTCCTCTCGTTATATAGACGCGTTTCTGGATCTGTGGTGTGACATCATGACTTTACCGCAAACCGTGGCGTTATTTATGGAGGCGGAGGAGACCCGTCTCCGTCTGCTCAAGTGCCACAATGTCTGTCCTGGAGGGCGCTCATTAAGGCCACATTTCCCAGCATGCCTCATCATACAATATGGAGAATACCTACAAGCTGCGCACCAACGACCTTCAAAGGTCCCCCCTCATGATAAAGCTGTATCTCGGCAGGCTGTAGTGCCTCTTCGTAAAAAGGTCAAGGCAGAGTCAAGGATTCTTTTTATGGGATTTCCCCTTTTTTTAAGGCTCACATCACTGGGGCCCCATGATATATCTTGGTCCTCACTAGGCCTCCCCTCCAAGAATCTCCACCAGAAATGTGACCCCTGCTCAGATTAATGGGGGAACTTAAACATTCGGCGCCATCTAAGGGATCCAAGTGAGTAGTGCTACTAGAGGGGCCTTTTTCTGAGCAGCCAAACTCCGAGGTCCCCAAGTCAGGCTTTTTGGCTGCATGTTTGTAGCAATCCTGTCTCGTTTAACGTATTGATGGGCTGACCTATTTTTTTTCTGGAACAGAAGGTTGGGGCGTGTGATGTGTCTATGTTTAAGAACTGGAATTGTTGAGTGAAGCAAAATTAAAGATGTATTTGCCTTAAATAGAAAATTTATGTCGACTTTATGACGTGTCAGTAAGCTGACATGCACGTGAGATGCCTGGTGTCGCTCATTTACAGCAGCTCGAGGCTATTCTGAAATAATTCCATGAAGATGCTCCCAACTTTGTACCATTGTCACAACGTCTATGAGAAGCTCTCTTCAAATGTGCACATGTTTTTTGCAATGGTCCTCAAAACGACTGCAGTGACAGAGGACTTGTTGTAGTGATGGACCTACTGTCTTGTTACTAGACAACCTCCAACGGCCTTCATCTAAAAATGTCTTGCTTCTGGACCTTCGGGGGCCTTTATCACCATGCTCTTCTGCTACAGTACCTCTAGTCTACTACAGCCTCAAGATGTCTGGCTACTTGATCTCAAGTGGCCTTTATTCCCAAGCGGTCTTGTTACTAGACCTCCAATGGCCTTCATCTAAAAATGTCTTGCTGGACCTTCAGGGGCCTTTATCCCCATGCTCTTCAGCTACAGTACCTCTAGATTCCTACATCCTCAAGATGTCTTGCTACTTGATCTCAAGTGGCCTTTTTTCGGTCTTGTTACTAGATCAACGGTTTCCTTAATCTCTCAGCAGTCTTGCTACTACACCTCCAATGGCTTTTATCCACAAGCTGACATGCTACTGGACCCCCAATGGCCTTCGTCTTGCCACTGGACGGTCACTGTCCTTCTTCAAGCTGTCTAGGTACATACCTCCTACCTCCAAAGGCCTCTGTCCCCAAGCTGTATTGCTACTTGACCTCCAGTATCCTAATTTTCTGAGCAGTTTTGCTACTAGCCCTCCAATGGCTTTATTCACAGGCTGTCTTGCTACTTGACCTCCAATTGCTTTCATCTAAAACTGTCTTTCTACTGGACCTACAGGGCCTTTATCCCCAAGCTGTTCTGCTACTGTTCAGTACCTCTGGTGTCCTTCATCCTCAAGATGTCTTGCTATTAGACCTCCAGTGTCCCTTAATCCCCAAGCTTTCTTAATACTTGACCTCCAGTGTCCTTAATCCCCAAGGTGTCTTGATACTTGATCTCCAGTGTCCCTAATCCCAAAGATACTTGACCTCCAGTGGTCTTAATCCCCAAGCTATCTTACTACTAGACCTCCAATGACCTTTATCCCCAGATTGTCTTGCTACTGGACAATCAATGTCCCCTGCTAATCCGTCTAGGTACTGAACCAAAAAATTGGCCATTCTTCCACAGGATGTCTTGCTATTGGACCTCCATTATCCTTTATGCCCAAGCCTTCTTGCTGCAGGACTTACAATGACCTTCATCCCCAGGTTGTCTTGCTACTGAAGTTCCATTGGCCTTTTCCCCCATGCTGGCTTGCTACTTGACCTCCAGTGGCCTTTATCGCCAAGCTGTCTTGCTACTAACCTTCCAGTGGCCCTCAACCCTAAACTGTTATGCTACTGGACCCCCAGTGGCCTTTGTCGCTAAGCTGTCCTGATACTGAACTTCCAGTGGCCCTCAACCAGTTGATGCGGGGCGCAGAGCGATGGGCGTGGCCTGTGAGGAAAGCGCGCTCTTGGTAAATGAACGCCCGCTCAGCCTATTCATTAAAGAGCTGCTCCGAGCTGCTTCTGTAAGGAAAGGCTGAACTGGAACTCCAGCCGGCCACGTGGAAAAAACAGGAAAACAGAATACGAGCCTAAATTCCAATGGGGTCACCCTAAACTAGAGATGAGGCTAAATTCTAAGCTGTCCTGATACTGAACTTCCAGTGGCCCTCAACCCTAAACTATCTTGCTACTGGTCCCCCAGTGACCTTTATCGCCAAGCTGGCTTGTTACTAACCTTCCAATGGCCCTCAACCCTAAACTGTTATGCTACTGAACCTCCAGTGGCCTTTATCGCCAAGCTGGCTTGTTACTAACCTTCCAATGGCCCTTAACCCTAAACTATTTTGCTACTTGACCTCTAGTGGCCTTTATCGCCAAGCTGTCCTGCTACTGAACTTCCAGTGACCCTTAACCTTTAACTATGATGCTACTGAACTTCCAGTGGCCCTCAACCCTTAACTATGATGCTACTGAACTTCCAGTGGCCCTCATCCCTAAACTATCTTCTATTTTACCATCAGTGGCCTTCATACCCAAGCTGGCTTTTTACTGGACCTTTAATGGACATCATCCCCAAACTGTCTTACTACTGGACCCCCATTGGCCTTTATCGCCAAGCTGCCCTGCTACTGAACTTCCAGTGGCCCTCAACCCTTAACTATGATTGTACTGAACTTCTAGTGGCCCTCAACCCTTAACTATGATGCTACTGAACTTCCAGTGGCCCTCAACCCTTAACTATGATGCTACTGAACTTCCAGTGGCCCTCAACCCTTAACTATGATGCTACTAAACTTCCAGTGACCCTCATCCCTAAACTATCTTCTACTTCACCCCCAGTGGCCTTCATCCCCAAGCTGACTTGTTACTGGACCTTTAATGGCCATCATCCCTAAACTGTTTTGCTACTGGACCCCCATTGGCCTTTATCACCAAGCTGCCCTGCTACTGAACTTCCAGTGGCCCTCAACCCTTAACTATGATGCTACTGAACTTCCAGTGGCCCTCAACCCTTAACTATGATGCTACTGAACTTCCAGTGGCCCTCATCCCTAAACTATCTTCTACATCACCCCCAGTGGCCTTCATCCCCAAGCTGTCCTGCTACTGAACTTCCAGTGGCCCTCAACCCTAAACTATCTTGCTACTGGACCTCCAGTGGCCCTTATCGCTAAGCTGTCCTGCTACTGAACTTCCAGTGGCCCTCAATTCTAAACTGTTATGCTTCTGGTTTTCTAGTGGCCCTCAACCCTAAACTATTATGCAACTGGACCTCCAGTGGCCTTTATCGCCTAGCTGTCCTGCTACTGAACTTCCAGTGGCCCTCAACCCTTAACTATGATGCTACTGAACCTACAGTGGCCTCTATCAGCAAGCTGGCTTGTTTCTGGACCTTTAATGGCCATCATGTCTAAGCTGAATTTCTACTGGACCTCCGATGGCCTTCATCTCTAAGCGTGATTGCTACTGGACTGCTAATGGTCTTCGTCCCTAAATAATCCCATCCAGAGAGCAAGAAATATTGCTCTCACACACAGGGCCATCTAAAATCAAGCAGACCAAAACCCAAGAGAGGGGTTTTGATTGCCGCGCCTGCTTCTATACTTGATGATGTCGCAACGCCTAGATTTAAAGCAGATCTAGACTCTCCCTCACAACTCTGTGCCAGGGAGGATCCTGGTCTGCAGAAACACTTGAGTGTTTCTGGGGCTTCCTGTTTGATGGATGCCTCGCTTCCTTCTTTGCACAGCGGGAGGAAAATATATGAGCCACGTGGCAGCAAATCGACTCTCCATGTTTATTTATGCAAAATACATCTTCAGTTACACACGACTCCGGGAGGAGCACTCCATCACCCGAGCCGCCGTTGCTGCTGGAGTTGATGCAGGGCGCAGAGCGATGGGCGTGGCCTGTGGGGAATGCGTGCTCCTGGAAAATGAATGCTCAGCCCATTTATCAAAGAGCCGCTCCGATCTTCTGTAAGGAGAAGCTGAACTGTAACTCCAGCTGGCCACGTGCTCGCTCATACGATCTCTAGAATAATGGTGAGATTGTTCGAGAAGTAGGATTCTCAGTAGGGTTGTCGCCATGCCGCACCTGCTGATCACCTACTGGGTGACTGGCATACGAGGATCTCCCATTGGACCCAAGATTCTCCAACGTGGACTCAAAATCAAGCCTCTCTGTCTCTCTTTGCTTCATAAATGTCCCTCTAGGTCCAACAAGACATATGTGCGCTAGATAAAGCTCTGGCTGGAATTGTTTTCAGGAGGGTTCCTATTGATGTAGTCACCTCCCTGCGACATCAACATCAAAGCTGTACAATGAGATGATCACCGGGCCGACCAATGGGTGCCACCAATAGATCCAGGGAGGAAGTGGCATTGGCAATGGATCTCCAGGATGTATGGTGCCCTGATGGGTTTTTTTTTTAATCCAAGCCCCTCTCATGAGCATAAATCCAATGGGGTCTCCATAAACAGGAGACAAGGGTATATTCCAATGGGGTCACGCTAAACAGGAGATGAACCTAAATTTCTATGTGGTCACCCTAAACAGGAACTGAGGCTAAATTCCAATAGGGTCACCCTAAACAGGAGATAAACCTAAATTCCAATTGTATCACCCTAAACAGGAGATAAACCTAAATTCCTATGGGGTCACCCTAAACAGGGAATGAGGCTAAATTCTAATAGGGTCCCCTAAACAGGAGATGAACCTAAATTGCTATGGGGTCACCCTAAACAGAAGACAAGGCTAAATTCCAATGGGGTCACCCTAAACAGGAGATGAACCTAAATTCCTAAGGGGTCACCCGAAATAGGAGATGAACTTAAATTGCTATGGGGTCACCCTAAACAGAAGACAAGGCTAAATTCCAACGGGGTCAACCTAAACAGGAGATGAACCTAAATTCCTATGGGGTCACCTGAAACAGGAGATGAACCTAAATTCCTATGGGGTCACCCTAAACAGAAAAAGAGGCTAAATTCCAATATGGCCACCCTAAACAGGAGATAAACGTAAATTCCAATGGGGTCACCCTAAACAGGAGATAAACGTAAATTCCAATGGGGTCACCCTAAACAGGAGACAAGGCTAAATTCCAATGGGTTAACCCTAAGCAGAAGATGAGGCTAAATTCCTGTGGGCCTGTGGGTAAAGCACACTCCTGGTAAATTAACGCCCCCCTCAGCCCATTTATCAAAGAGCCGCTCCGATCTTCTGTAAGAAGAGGCTGAACTGTAATGCCAGCCGGCCAAGTGGTCGCTCATACGATCTCTAGAATAATGGTGAGATTGTTCGAGAAATAGGACTCTCAGTAAGGTGGTCGCTGTGCCGCACTGCTGATCACCTACTGGGTCAGACTGGCATAAGAGGATCTCCCATTGGACCCAAGATTCTCCAACGTGGGCTCAAAATCAAGCGTCTCTGTCTCTCCTTCCTTCATAAATCTCCCTCTAGGTCCAACTAAACATATGTGCGCTAGATAAAGAAATCCCCCAGCTGAACTTGTTTTCAGGAGGGTTCCTATCGACGTACTCACCTCCCTGCTACACTAACATCGAAGATGTAGTCGTACAATGAGATGAACATTGGGTTGACCAATAGGTAGCACCAATCGCTCCAGGGACGGAAATGGCACTGGATTTCCCGGATGTATGGTGCTTTGCTTGGGTTTTTTGTTTAAATCCAAGCCTGTCTGATGGGGCTAAATTCCAATGGGGTCTCTGAAAACACCAGAGGAGGGTAGATTCTGATGGGTTAAACCTAAAGAGAAGATGAGGCAAATGTTCAATAGGGTCACACTAAACAGGAGACAAGGCTAAATTCCAATGGGGTCACCCTAAGCAGGAGATGAGGCTAAATTCCAATGGGGTCACTGAAAACAGGAGACAAGGCTAAATTCCAATGGGGTCACCCTAAACAGGAGATGAACCTAAATTCCTATGGGGTCTCCCTAAACAGGAGATGAACCTAAATTTCTATGGGGTCACCCTAAACAGGAGATGAACCTAAATTCCTATGGGGTCACCCTAAGCAGGAGATGTGGCTAAATTACAAAGGGGTTGCCCTTGACCAGAAACAAGGCTACATTTCAATTCCAACCCTAAAACCGAGAAGAAGATATATTCAGATGGGGGACACTAGACCGGAGACACAGCTAAATTCTGACTGGGTCACCCTAAATAGGAGATAAAGCTTTATTTCAATGGGGACACTCTAAAACCCTAAAGAGTAGACAAGGTGAAATTCCAGTAGGGTCACCCTAAACAGGAGACAAGGCTAAATGCAGCTGGGTCACCTAAACAGGAGACATGGCTAAATTCCAATAGGGCCACCCTAAAGAGGAAACTAGGTTAAAGTCCAGGCAGGTCACCCTAACAGGAAACAAGGCTAAACTAAAATTGGGTTACCCTAAAAATGGTTAGTCATTTCTTTGTTCCCTATGGCCCCTCATTCCGATGCGTTCCGATTCTCCATAAACAGGAAATTAAGGAAAATTTTACTGGGGTCAAAGTAAAACCCTAAAGAGGAGGCGACACAAAATTCTGTTGAGGTCACCCAAAACAGAAGACAATGCTAAATGCCTATGGGGTATATAAAACAAGGCTCAATTCTAAAAGGGTCACGCTAAACAGGAGAGGAGACTAAATTTCTATGGGGTCACTCTCAAAAAAAGGTGAGGCTAAATTCCAATGAGGTCACCCTAAGCGGAAGATGAGGCTAAATTCCAATGGAGTCACCCTAAACAGGAGATAAGGCTTAATACCAATAGGGTCACTCTAAGCAGGAGATAAGGCTTAATACCAATGGGGTCACACTTGCAGGAGTTGAGGCTAAATTCTAATGGGGTCACCCTAAGCAGGAGATGAGGCTAAATCCAATGGGGTCACCCTCAATAAAAGGTAAGGCTAAATTCCAATGGGGTCACCCTAAGCAGGAGATGAGGCTAAATTCCAATGGGGTCACCCTAAGAAGGAGATGAGGCTAAATCCAATGGGGTCACCCTCAATAAAAGGTAAGGCTAAATTCCAATGGGGTCACCCTAAGCAGGAGATGAGGCTAAATTCCAATGGGGTCACCCTAAGCAGGAGATGAGGTTAAATCCAATGGGGTCACCCTCAATAAAAGGTGAGGCTAAATTCCAATGGGGTCACCCTAAGCAGGAGATGAGGCTAAATTCCAATGGGGTCACCCTAAGCAGGAGATGAGGCTAAATTCCATTGGGTCACCCTAAGCAGAAGATGAAGCTAAATTCCTATGGGGTCACCCTAAGCAGGAGACGAAGCTAAATTCTAATGGGGTCACCCTAAGCTGAAGATGAGGCTAAAATCCAATGGGGTCATCCTAGGCAGGAGATTAGGCTTATTTCCAATGGGGTCACCCTAAGCAGAAGATGAGACTAAATTCCAATGGGGTCACCCTAAGCAGGAGATGAGACTAAATTCCAATGGGGTCACCCTAAGCAGGAGATGAGGCTAAATTCCAGTGTGGTCACCCTAAGCAGAAGATGAGGCTAAATTCCAATGGGGTCAACCTAAGCAGAAGATGAGGCTACGTGTCTCTGGGGTCACCCTTAATAAAAGATGAGGCTAGAAGGAGACAAAGCTAAATTCCGATAGGGTCATCTTCAACAGGAAGTCGGATTAAGATCCAGTGGGGTCACGCCAAGCAAGAAACAAGGCTAAATTACAATAGGGTCACAAAGTCGCTTGGGTCCCTGTGGTCCCTCATCTTACAGGTCATCTCTTCAACCTTTCTGTGTCCTGTGATTGTACTAAAATTCCTTTAAACGCTATCCTGTATCATCAGGATGCTCGGCTCTTCTCTATCCCGCTCAGTCCATGAATGGCCGCCTCTATGTATATTCCGGCGCGCAGGCCAGAGTAACCCAGTTGTTTCTCCCCCGCCCTCCCCCCACCCTTGGCGAGGATTAATGAGCCAGGTTATGGCGGAGGATTGATACTCCCAGAAGAGGTCTCTGCGCATTATCCTCGTTGGGCAGGTAATACGGCGAGATTGCATTACAGGAAAGAAGCTTTCCCATCATCTTCGGTGTTGCGCGGTTTTTATGCCAAGGTTCATTTGTCCTCTTGAATGATGGGCTCCTTCCCTCAAGTCGTCTTATTAAAACTCTGGAGGAGGTCCCGTTCCTCCCGCCGCCTCCATTCCCCGCTCTGATATATTAACCACATTAAACCTGTTTGCTACAGCATCGCTGCGTGATTTTTTTTATTTTTATATGAGGCTAAAGAAACAAAGCAATCATTCCGCTTACCCCCTCCGAAAAAAAAAGGAGAACTCCGGCCTCCGCCCCCATCGAATCTCGAGTTCGGGTACAAACGAATCAATCCAAAGCTCAATTCCAATCAGGTGCTTTTTTTACGGCCCATCAAAACCAAACCAAGTGGGGACGATAACGACGAATGGCGGTGTAAAAACCAGACCACCATTTTTTTTCCCCGCCAGAAGAAGATATTGTGTTTGTTGCCCGCAGGAGACCCCACGAAGAAATAAAAAAAAAAAAAACAAGCCGCATGCCGGGCGTGATAAAGTGTCTTGTAATTGGTCTTGCCGAATTAATTAATATCACTCACACCGATAAAACAACTGAACAATCGAGCGGGCGTAAATCCTCCAGACATTCGGCGTCGCTACCGATAAAAGAGGGGGAGGCTTATTAAATGGCGCGCCGGCGCCGTAAATTGAAATAGATTATGCTTACCGGTTTATTGAGATAGTTACGTGACTCCTAACGGCAATTTTCAGGAAGTTACGGGTTTATTGGAGCCTTGAAGCCCGCCGCGTACTGTATGGAACTGTCGGGAAGGGGAGGGGGAGTATATTTTTTGGAAGCCAGGGCTGACTGCCGAAATGGGAAGATAGAGTAAAATATGAGTGAACGCAGGGAAAGGAATGAGGCCTAAAGGTGGCCATCTGAATTATCACCTGTACTTACATGACGTGAACACTGCAGATCTACGGAGGGTGCATCGGGGCTCCGGGTCCCCACTATGACTGTTCCACCTCCTTATTCACCAGCTTGAGTCTCGGCAATACATAAGGTTGGGTAGCTGGGTGTTTGATGGGATAGAAGTCTTGGCAGTTGAGTTGAAGTCTTGCCAGTTGGGAGTTTGGTGGGGTTGAAGTTTTGACATTTGGGAGTTTGGTGAGGTTTAAGTCTTGGCAGTTGGGTGTTTGGTGGGGTTCAAGTGTTGGCAGTTGAGGGTTTGGTAGGGCTCAAGTCTTGTCTGTTGGGTTTTTGGCTGGGTTCACGTCTTGGCAGTTGTGTGTTTGGTGGGTTTTAAGTCTTGGCAGTTGGGTTTTTGATGGGGTTCAAGTGTTGACAGTTGGGTGTTTGGAGGGGTTAAAATCTTGGCAGTTGGGTGTTTGGTGGGGTTGAAGTCTTGGCAGTTAAATTTTTGGTGGGGTTGAAGTCTTGGCAATTGGGTGTTTGGTGGGGTTCAAACCTTGGCAGTTGGGTTTTTGGTGGGGTTCAAGTCTTGGCAGTTGTGTGTTTGCTGGGTTTCAAGTCTTGGCAGTTGGGTTTTTGGTGGGGTTCAAGTGTTGGCAGTTGGGTGTTTGGAGGGGTTAAAATCTTGGCAGTTGGGTGTTTGGTGGGGTTGAAGCCTTGACAGTTAAATTTTTGGTGGGGTTGAAGTCTTGGAAATTGGGTGTTTGGTGGGGTTCAAGTCTTGGCAGTTGGGTTTTTGGTGGGGTTCAAGTCTTGGCAGTTGGGTGTTTGCTGAGGTTAAAGTCTTGGAAGTTGGGTGTTTGGTGGGTTCACGTCTTGAAAAATCTTTTGGAACTTTTCCGTCTTGTTCAGGTGTAAAGAGGACAACTGCAGGCTTGCCCCTTTCTAACAATGCAGGAAGCAACCCCACCATCCTTGAGATGCCCCCAAGGGATTCAGATACTAACTGAGGTGCCGAGCTTCTCTGGCAGCAATCCAAGATGGGTTTTGGTCCTCCACGGTGCAGCAACTAAACCAAACACTCAGGAAAAAGGTTAATGGGAGTGTCCCCTCTTTATTGTGACACACCTCAAGATGCCCATTCCTGACTGCTTGGCCTGGTCCGCCTTCTTGGAATACCATCCAGCTGGAAGTTCCTCCTTCCGACAACCTTCAAGGCGCCATCCCAGCATGAGAGGTATTAAGCCTCAGCACCCCACAAGTCTTGGGAGTTGGGTGTTTAGTGGGGTTGAAGTCTTGGCAGTTGGGAGTTTGGTGTGGTTTAGGTTTGTCAGTTGAGTGTTTTGTGGGGTTGAAGTCTTGCCTGTTGGGTTTTTGGTGGGGTTCAAGTTTTGGCAGTAGGGAGCTTAGTGGGGTTGAAGTCTTGGCAGTTGGGTTTTTAGTGGGGTTAAGACATGAGGTAGAGAGGGGTTTCGTAGAGAAAGAAAAGATTCAGAAAATGCGAGACTCACACGACATAGAACAGAGATCTGGGCAGACCGTAGTAAAACCATAAAAAACTTCTGAAATTTATCTCAACAAAGTCCTGCTGGAAGTGTTCTTGCCGCCCCCACCGACACCACCACCACCGCCATTGATCCTCTGGACCCCCCGAAGTCGGCTATCCATTTCCTGGTTTGAGCGCTTTGTTAATTACCTGCTCTCATTGACCTTAATAACCAGCCACAAAAACCAATTGCAGAAGCCTTAATGCCACTATAAGGAAATGCAAGCGAGTTTAAGGGTCATTAGGAATGTTCAATTAGAGGGAGCTGCAGTAATTAGCTTGTCGCTTTTGTGTCTTTGCGCAGTTGGATGTTTACCGTTTCTCGTTCCTCTACCCCGGCACCGCCGAGGATTCCCTAATGCTTTAATGTCTTCTTTCCGAGCAAATGTGTGGATAATTTCTTTCAATCAGCCTGGAAAGCTGTAACTTAGCACAGCTTTGTAATAATATTGCTTTAATGGTCCCCTCCACGCTCCGGAGTCATTACCGCCGTGCATTTTTCATCACTTTGGGGCGAAGTCAAGGTCTTCATCTCCGGTAAACATGCGGAGATCCCACCAGCGGGAGGGTGGAGGGAATGACAAGATGAATTGCCCCTAATAGGAGAGAGAGAGACGTACGCCAGATCAATTCATTACGGAGGGAGTTGCAGGTTTACAAAGAGGGAGCATTGCTTTTAGACTGATCATGAGCCATATTTCATCTCCCAGATCGAACATGGCCCGCTCGCTTCCAAGCGCTGATGCGCCTGGTAATGAACGTTGATGAGTCCGAGAGCAACTTTCTGTCTTTTGGAAGACTTTGGAACTTTCGCTCTATTAATCTCCTCACAGAAGGCCAGATGATTGGCCAAGACGATGAACGCTCAGCCAAATGTCTCTGAGATGACCACTCTGAAGGTCCCGAGACACGTAGACAAACAAGGCACACTGCAGAGAAATCTGGGCGACGAGTGATTCTGAAACAACAGATGTACATGGTTATTACATTTGTCCAGGTCATCCAAGGACAGGCAAATGGATCAGCAAAGGTAAACTTTAAAAAAATCTTCATAATTCTGTACTAGCCATCGTTCCATGGATCAACCTTCAGATACGAGAGCATCAGTGAGGCCCTGTATTGATCTTGAGCAATAGGGCTTGTCTTTCAGTTGGTTGTTCGATTAGATTCAAGTCTTAAAATATATTTTTAGGTTTGAGGCAAGCGGTTGAAGTGTGTCATCAAGGAATAGATCCAGGGAATGGAAAATTAGATAGCTTATATTGAAAGTGTAAATCAAGCCGAAAGCCAACTGAAGATCAGTTGTCAAACAAGCTGTGTCCATAGCAAGAAGGTAACAGGAACCACAAATAAAATATGGAACCTAAAGTGAAGATCAGCCGGTCTTCATGTTTTTCGTCAATCACTGCAATCATGTAACATAAAGTATTGTAATGGAGACCACATCAGCCACGTCACTCGCCATCATGCTTGGGAGACAATTTCCAGACGAAGTTGGGTTGAAAGCGGAGATCAAGTCAAGAGCCAACTGAAGACCAAGTGTCACACAAGCTGGGTCAGTAGCAAGGGGGTAACAGGAACATTAAAGTAAACCAAACACTAGGGAGTGAGGTCTAAAAATAGGCCCCTGAAGATGGACATGGATTGGTGTTATGGGTTAGTTTGGGTCATGCACATATTACAAGGCCTGGGAAAACAAAGTGGCGGAGCCAAGGTTTTGAGCAAGCGGTTGAAGTGTGTCATCAAGGAATAAATCCAGGGAATGGAAAATGAGGTAGGTTAGGTCGAAAGTGTAAATGGAGCCAACGCCAACTTAAGACCAGTTGTAGGACAAGCTGGGTCAGTAGCAAGGAGGTAACAGGAACAAGAAATTAAGCCAAATACTTGGGAGTGAGGGCTAAAAATAGGCCCCTGAAGATAGACATGGATTGGTGTGATGGGTGAGTTTGGGTCACGCACCTATTACAAGGCCCGGGAAACCAAGGTAAGTAGCGGAGCCAAGGTTTTGGGCAAGCGGTTGAAGCGTGTCATCAAGGAATAAAGGCAGGGAATGGAAAATGAGCTAGGTTAGGTTCGAAAGTGTAAATCAAGCCAAAAGCCAACTTAAGACCAGGTGTCAAACAAGTTGGGTTAGTAGCAAGGAAGAAACAGGAACAAGAAATGAAGCCAAATACTAGGGAGTGAGGTCTCAAAATAGGCCCCTGAAGATAGACATGGATTGGTGTGATGGGTGAGTTTGGGTCATGCACCTACTACAAGCCCCGGGAAACTAAGGTAAGTGGCGGAGCCACTATATCAACCTAAAGTGAATATTAAAAGGTCTTCATGTTCTTCATCATTCGCTGCATCTATGTAACATCGAGTATCGTAATTGAGACCACATCAGCCACGTCACTCGCCATCATGCTTGGGAGACAATTTTAAGACAAAGTTGGGTTGAAAGCGGGGATCGGGTCAAAAGCCAACTGAAGACCACTGTCACACAAGCTTTGTCGGTAGCAAGGAGATAACAGGAACCACAAATAAAGTATGGAACTTAAAGTGAAGATCAGACGGTCTTTATGTTCTTCTAAAATCACTGCTTTCATGTAACCTTGAGTATCATAATGGAGACCACATTGTCCAAGTCACTCGCCATCATGCTTGGGAGACAGACAAAGTTGGGTTGAAAGAGGAGATCAAGCCAAGAGCCAACTGAAGACCGGGCGTCACACAAACTGTGTCAGTAGCAAGGAGGTAACAGGAACCACAAATAAAATATGGAACCTAAAGTGAGGATCAGATGGTCTTCATGTTCTTCATCAATCGCTGCATTCATGTAACATTGAGTATCCTAATGGAGACCATATCAGCCATGTCACTCGCCATCATGCTTGGGAGATGATTTTCAGGCATTTTGCTGTTACTTCCCTCCCCTCTCAAAACAGCTCATTTTGGTTTGTTCCGTTTAATTCGCACTTGATTTTAAACCATCAGTAAATTAATAGAGGAATGGCTCCTCACTCACTGAAAGCGGCGTTTCTCAATTAAAATGTCATTTTCTGGTCCAGGACCTGCAAATCTTCTTGATTTGGGTACTTAAAAGCTTCCGCTGTCAGCGAGATCGTCGGGAGAGATGGATATACGGCTAAATTAGCTCTTCACATCAATTATTCAGTTCCGTCTTCGAGCTGAGGACCGCTACCACTGTACAGCGCCTGTCCCATGGGAATAAAGGGACCTTCATGGGTGGACGTTCTATTTTCGCTAGCTATGCGCACGGAAATACTGTCAGATGCAGCTGTATGCAGAACCAAGTTCAGAGGAATCGTCA
The DNA here is from genome assembly GCA_027917425.1 of Gastrophryne carolinensis. Classification (NCBI taxonomy): domain Eukaryota; kingdom Metazoa; phylum Chordata; class Amphibia; order Anura; family Microhylidae; genus Gastrophryne; species Gastrophryne carolinensis. Next base: position 193,654,830 of record CM051242.1, read on the forward strand.
CCACTGTTTCCCTCCACCCCCCCCCCCCCCCCCTTAGTGGACAGGCTAGGAGTCCAGATAAACAGTTGCCCCGGAGTTCTGGGACCACAAGTGGTGCAAGCTCTCACAGGAGGGTAGACAGATGTTCAAAGGGTAGCTAAAGGTCATGCACAGGAAGACAGTCCGAACGTACATCAAGGTGCAGGAATGAGACAGACTTGAGGTCATGAGGAGAGTCAAGGGTCATGCGCAGATCACATACATGGAACAGGGGAAGGCAAGGGCAGATGAAGAGACGGGTCATACGCTGTAACAAGGCAGATTCAAACAGACTCTAGAAGCGCACCCAGGCGAAGAGTTATAATGGGCATTACCAAATGGGCTGGGTCAGCTTTATAGGGGCAGGGGGTTTACTGGGACACCTAGCTTCATGCACCAACCGGATGCCCTCAGGGCATGAAAATACTGTCAGGCTCGACTGTATGCAGAACCAAGTTCAGAGAAATCTTCGCCACCATTCCCCCCCCCACAGTGGTCAAGCTATATGCTAGGCGCCCCGATAAATGGTTGCCCCTGAGGTCTAATGGCACAAGCAAAAACCCCTTAGTTCTGGGGCCACAAGTGGTACAAGCTCTCGCAGGAGGGTAAACAGATGTTCGAGGGGTAGCTAAAGGTCATGCACAGGAAGACAGTTCAAACCTATGTCAAGGTGCAGGAATGAGACACTCGAGTTCAAGGTGCAGCAATGAGACAGACTCGAGGTCAGGCTCAGAAGATCACATACGACTACCACCGTAGAGCGCCGCCCATCCCCGTGGGAAATGGACCTTCTCAGATGGACCTTTATGTTCTATTTTCACAAGCTATGTCAGGCTCGACTGTATGCCGATCCAAGTTCAGAAGAATCTTCACTGTCGTTTCCCCCCCCCAGTGGACAAGCTAGGGGTCTTAAGCCACAAGCAAAATCCCCTGAGTTCTAAATAAACTATATACATACAATGAATAGATGCATACAACTTTGAGGGGTTTGCCCATCCCTATTGCTGAGATGACAAAAGGGGTGGAGCTATAGACCACCAGTTGATGCCTATGATTGATGGTCCATAACAAAGGAATTCAGGGACTTTGCCTTGTTTGTATTTCCTGGAGCAGCTGTGTGATGATTATAGTTTAAGCACTTTGAGAATCCGATCCGCATCCGATGCGTCAATAGGAACGCCAGCGCCGACAGCTTAAATAAGAGTCGGAATCGAAGAGTTTTCTTTCATCACAGTGAGCGAGTCAATTAATTTGGACAACCGATCGTCCCCGGCTCCGGAGTTGCCAACGGATTATGTTTCTATTTTTTGCCGAAGCGACGGTTTTGTTCCCGTGAGCAGAGAAAAATATTGGCGCTCTGCGGGAGCGAATAAATTGGGAGTTGATTACAGACCGGAGACCCCCCCTCCCCCCATGGTGAAGTCATCCTCAAGAAATTTGGCTTTCCTTTTGGTTTTCTCAACTGGAGAAAAGTTACAAAAACTACTTTTTGGGGAGCTGAAGAAAACTATTTTCTGACATTGCAAAGACCCAATTAATTAATATTAAATAATATTAATACATATCATGGTCATAGAAAAATTTAAGCTGTTTCCAGAGGCAGACTGGGGCCAAAATCCAGCCCTGAATTTTACCAGCCCCTGTCCGGCCCAAGACATCCCTGCTGAGGCCCCTCCAACCTATACAATTGGGGGCTGGGGTTCCTTGACTTGTGGGTACAGTGGGGCTGAGAGGGAGACTAAGGGGAAAGGATTGTATGTGGGTGTTAAAAGCAACAGCCCAACTGGCCCCAAAGCAGTGCGGGCCACCGGGCATTGTCCCGGGTCTCCCTATGGCCATCCACCCCTGGCTGTTTCCTAGAGCCACCACAATCGCCTCCACCATCTTCATGAATCTAGCGTTATGGTCTTCGGCCCAACCACAGATGCTCAACCATAGTCCTTCATAATCCTTTTAACAGGTGACGTGTCTGTCGGAAAGTCTCAGGGACTTGATGCTGGTGTCAATGGGTCCAACAGGGTTCTTGGAACACCTCGAGACCAAACTCCACTGTCCCATTTGGCTCCTAACCTGATTTTTCCAGATCTTGGCCTCATAACACCAGGGACAGGAGACCCACGTACGCTTGTGTTATGACTTCCAGGTTCCAATAATGTGATTGGTTTATGACTCACGTGCACGGCACCTTCATGATTCTTTAAAAAATACTGGCCCCAGCTTGTCTGGAATTATGCTTTGAAAAATGCTAGCCAGCACTGGCTCACAACCGGGGTTTCCTGCTGGCTCAGTAGTGGCCCCAGACAATCTGTAAACAGTACCAGTGAGATCCTTTAAATTGGAGCCCCCCTCGCTGCGGCGCCAGTGAGATCCTTTTAAGTGGAGCCCCTCAAGCTGCGGCGCTTAACCTTCCACAAGACAGGGGGGGGGGGTGGTGCTCCACCTAATACATGAGCTGTGCTGCACTTAAAGTCAACAATACAAAGCACAAGAGGGACAGTAGATAATAAATCCACTTCCACCCTAAAAAGGAGCACCAGTAAATACCCAACTAAATTATTTAGTATACATGAATTTATTACACAAAAAGCAAAATCAAAAGACACAATGACAATACGACACAATTAAATACCTAATACATCCAGTGTTGCCAAGAACAGACAGACAAAAATATCTGGGAATCAAGATTTTAAATGGATGATATAATGTTTGTGCACAAAACTATACAATTTCTATTATAGGTCAAAACACAGGAAACAATCTCAATCAACAAATCAAAGCAATGTATAAAGTGACCAGTGCAACAGTACTTATGTTAATACCTAAAGTAAAAGGACCATATACTAAATACCAATCCTAAGAGAATATATGTTTAAAGAGCGAAGAATAGTGCACGCAATCAGAATATAAACGTGTAAATAACCATGGACGCAAAAAAGTGCAAGTGCATAAGTATGAGACATATTAAAAAACAAAAATAATAGATACTGCACCGTAGGCCAAGGCAATACAACCGTTCCACACTTAACCAACCTGGTTGATGCTTGTATTAATATGAGGTCTTTTGTTTATGGACACGAGCAAGTCGTAACTAGAAATGATATCTCTATTTTCCTCACAGCTTGCATAAATTATGATGTCACTCCCCTGTAATCGCGTCGTTGCTTCACTCGCAATTCACTCGCGAGTCACTCTAATTTGCTCCTTTTGATTTTCCCGAACAGGAAAACGAGCGCTCACGCGGTTCTGTTGAGGTTGATCAGGTCGGAATACAAAGCAATATTGTCGGCAAGAAAAATTAATCGAATGATTGCCGCGTGAACACACGCGCACACAAAAGTCTATTCTCGCCAAATTAACATTGTTTAAACGCGATCGCCTTGGCGATGCTGAGAATTTATTTTACGCCATGTTCATGTTACCCAGTATCCGTTGTGAAGAGCCGAGCTCATCAATTCCATTAACGTCATCTGGGATTTTAATTTGATGATTAATTCACTTAGTGTTTAATCTAGTAGTTAATATGTTACCAAATATGTTACATTGTGATAGTCGTAAAAAGCATTTCACCGCACCACAAGCTAAGATACAAGGTTGCGCAGTCCAAAACTGGAGAGGATCTTCTGGCGCCATCTTGTTGTCCAGGACTTCCTTATAAAGGCAAAGTTATGTATGTGACCAATAAGCCTTTAGGAATTACCCAAAAAAATTAGAATTACTTAGTATCTGTTGTTAGAAGCCGAGATCTCCGAGTTTAATGTAATAATTAATTACGTGGTTAATATGTTGTCAGATATGTGACAGTCGTAAAGAGCATTTCACCACACATCTGTCACGTACCTGAAGGAGGGGCACCAGTACGGGGACATCCCCTGGGTCTCTAGGCCCTGGAATCTACTGGGATGGAGTCAAGTTGCTCCTGCAGTCTAAAATCTAAGGGCCCCACGATCTTCTCTAGAGCCTCCTGCAAGTGTGCTTAACCATGAGTGTCCCCAGATCTCCCCTGGGGAGCAATCAAGGACCTAAACAGGGAGGCATTGGCTGTCCGAGGCGACAATAAGCGTGGTCAGAGGCAAGTTGAGGTCAGGAGTCACAGGCACCAAAGCAAAGTCCAAAGACAAAACCAAGAGGCAGAGTTGCAGTAGTATAAAAGGTCAGGGTCATACTTAAAAAGTACAGCCCAACTGGTGATGGGAATCCAAAGATTTAACCCAAGAGACATCAACGAGAAGTGAGCGAGAAGTGACTTCAAACCAGGGAATCCCAAGCTAAGATACAAGTTTGCACAGTCCAAAACTGGAGAGAATCTTCTGGCGCTATCTTGTTGTCCAGGACAAGGCAAAGTGATGTATGTGACCAATAAGCCTTTAGTTTGGTTTTGACATTTAAGGAATTTTCTCAGTATCTGTTGTAAGGAACGGACCCTATTAATCTCCAAGTTTAATTCACTTAGTGATCAATTCCATGGTTAATATGTTGCCAGATATGTTAAATTGTGACAGTCGTAAAGAGCATTTCACTGCACATCTGTCACGTACCTGAAGGAGGGAGCACCAGTATGTGTAGATCCCGTGGGTCCCTAGGCCCTGGAATCTACTGGGATGGAGCCAAGTTGCTCCTGCAGCCCAGAATCTAAGGCCCCCCCCCAATCTTCTCTAGAGCTTCCTGCAAGTGTGGTTAAGCTTGGCACCATGAGTGGCCCCAGATCTCTCCTGGGGAGCAATCAAGGACCTGAGCAGGGAGGCATTGGCAGTCCAAGGTGACAATAAGCATAATCAGTGGCAAGCTGAGGTCGGGAGTCACAGGCACTGAAGCAAAGTCCAAAGATGAAACCAAGAGGCAGAGTTGCAGTAGTATATAAAGTCAGGGTCCTACTCGCCCCCCCCCCCCCCCCCCCCAAAATGCAGCCCAACTGGTGATCAAAAACGGATGAGTTGAAACCGGGGATCAAAGAAAAGTCCAAAGGGTTAATCCGAGAGGCATCCACGAGAAGTGGGCGAGAAGTGAGGTCAAACCAGGGAATCCCAAGCTAAGATACAAGATTGCACAGTCCAAAACTAAAGAGAATCTTCTGGTGCCATCTTGTTATCCAGGACTTCCTTATAAAGGCAAAGTGATGTATGTGACCGATAAGCCTTTGGTTTGGTTTTGACATTTAAGAAATTACCTATAAAAAAATGTAGAGTTACTCAGTATCAGTTGTAAGGAGCCGACCCTATTAATTTTATTAAAGTAATCTCCAAGTTTAATGTAATTATTAATTACGTGGTTAATATGTTGTCAGATATGTTACATTGTGACAGTTGTAAAGAGCTTTTCACTGCACATCTGTCACGTACCTGAAGGGGGGAGCACCAGTATGGGGAGATCCCCTGGGTCCCTAGGCCCTGGAATCTTCTGCGATGGAGCCAAGTTGCTCCTACATCCCAAAATCTAAGGGCCCCTAATCTCCAATAGAGCCTCCTTCAAGGGTGGTTAAGCTTGGCACCATTAGTGGCCCCAGATCTCCCCTGGGGAGCAATCAAGGCCCTGAGCAGGGAGGCAGTGGTTGCCCGAGGCGACAATAAGCGTAGTCAGAGGCAAGCCGAAGTCAGGGGTCACAGGCACTGAAGTAAAGTCCAAAGATGAAACCAAGAGGCAGAGTTGCAGTAGTATATAAGGTCAGGGTAAAAAATGCAGCCCAACTGCTGATCCAAAATTGTAACCGTAGAAATGGGGATCATTAGTCCATTGGCACCATGTCCTGGAAATCCTTGACTTCTCGACTTGACCTTTGTCACAGCCTCAACTCCTCCCTTATCTGCTCCTACGGAACTGCGCGGATTTTTGACCATCTGGCTTCAGACCCTTGCTATATTACCGACTATGCTACTTCAGCTTTGCTTCTCAGCTCCCAGCTGGATTACCGGTCCGGTCCTCTAACCTGATTCCCAGTGCCTGGGGGGGGGGGGGGGGCACCTGCCTTTATTCTAATCAGTCAGCATCCTTTGCCCTACCAAAGCTCAGGGACAACCATTTCCGGTTAGCCATCTCCAGATTCCTGGCAAATGGAGGTCTTACTCGGTGAAGCAGTGGCAAGGGTTGGGGGTTGCCCCATCCTAGAAGGCAGGTTCCCAACTGGGCATGACATGTCATGTGTTTAGACCTTAAGAAGAATGTTTTGACATCTCATGTGTTTAGACCTTGAGAAGAAAGTTTTGGACATGAGAGAACACTCCAGGACATGACATCTCATGTGTTTAGACCTTGACCCTCCTGGACATGACATCTCATTGGGTTTAGACTTTGAGAAGAAAGTTTTGGGACGTAAGAGAACCCTCCTGGACATGACATCTCATGTGTTTAGACCTTGACCCTCCTGGCCATAAAATCTCATGTGTTTAGACTTTGAGAAGAAAGTTTTGGGGCTTTAGAGAACCCTCCTGGACATGACATCTCATGTGTTTAGACCTTGACCCTCCTGAACATGACATCTCATTGGGTTTAGACTTTGAGAAGAAAGTTTTGGAAAGTGAGAAACTTGAAAAGTGAGTGGAAACTTGAGAGAACCCTACTGAACATGACATCTCATGTATTTAGACCTTGACCCTCCTGGGCATGACATCTCATGTGTTTAGACCTTGAGAAGAAAGTTTTGGGACTTGAGAGAACCCTCCAGGACATGATATCTCATGTGTTTAGACCTTGAGAAGAAAGTTTTGGGGCTTTAGAGAACCCTCCTGGACATGACATCTCATGTGTTTAGACCTTGACCCTCCTGAACATGACATCTCATTGGGTTTAGACTTTGAGAAGAAAGTTTTGGAAAGTGAGAGAACCCTCTTGGACATGACATCTCATGTGTTTAGACTCATGTGTTTAGACCTTGACCCTCCTGGACATGACATCTCATTGGGTTTAGATTTTGAGAAGAAAGTTTTGGCAGATGAGAGAACCCTCCTGGACATGACATCTCATGTGTTTAGACCTTGACCCTCCTGGACATAAAATCTCATGTGTTAGACCTTGAGAAGAAAGTTTTGGGACTTGAGAGAACCTTTCTGGACATGACATCTCATGTGTTTAGACCTTGACCCTCCTGGACATAAAATCTCATGTGTTTAGAATTTGAGAAGAAAGTTTTGGGACTTGAGAGAACCCTCCTGGACATGACATCTCATGTATTTAAACCTTGACCCTCCTGGACATGACATCTCATGTGTTTAGACCTTAAACTTGGTTAAAAACAGAGGGCTCGGTCACACACATCTGCAGTAGTATGCTTAAGCTGCACCACCAGCGCCAAGTTGCCCCTGTGAGGTGCCGTCCTAACTCTAATCTCTGAGAGCCCCATTTGGGACATACAATGCAATAGATAAATTGGGAGCAGGCTTACCTGAGGTTGCCCTAAACCCTGCAAGCCATGGGGTGGAAGGGTCAAAGACCTTGCAATACAGCCTAGACCCCACACCCCATGTGCTTGCACAAATTCAACGTGCACCTCCCAGGTTAATTATAAAATGGTCTGAGCGGCTGCCACCCCTCCTTTGTTTCTTTTGAATTTGTGCAAGCACATGGAGTGTGGGGTCTAGGCTGTATTGCAAGGTCTTTGACCCTTCCACCCCATGGCTTGCACTTAAGGTTTAGGGCAACCTCAGGTAAGCCTGCTCCCAATTTATCTATTGCATTGTATGTCCCAAATGGGGCTCCCAGAGATTAGAGTTAGGACTGCACCTCACAGGGGCACCTTGGCGCTGGTGGTGCAGCTTAAGCATACTTCTGCAGATGTGTGTGACCGAGCCTCTGTTTTTAACCAAGTTTAGAGACAGATTGTAGGTTGGTCAGCAAGCTAACTGGTTTGAGTGCTGTGGCTCCTTTAAGACTTTTGTATCCTAATTGCCCTGCCAAACCTGCACCTCCCAGGTTAGTTATAAAATGGTCTGAGTGGCTGCCACCCCTCCTTTGTTTCATGTGTTTAGACCTTGAGAAGAAAGTTTTGGGACTTGAGAGAACCCTCCTGGACATGACATCTCATGTGTTTAGAACTTGACCCTCCTGGACATGACATCTCATTGGGTTTAGACTTTGAGAAGAAAGTTTTGGGAAGTGAGAGATCCCTTTTGGACATGACGTCTCATGTGTTTAGACCTTGACCCTCCTGGACATAAAATCTCATGTGATTAGTCTTTGAGAAGAAAGTTTTGGGACTTGAGAAAATCCTCCTGGACATGACATCTCATGTGTTTAGACCTTGACCCTCATGGACATGACACCTCATGTGTTTAGACCTTGAGAAGAAAGTTTTGGGACTTGAGAGAACCCTCCTGAACATGACCTCTCATGTGTTTAGACCTTAATAAGAAAGTTTTGGGACTTGAGAGAATCTTCCTGGACATGACATCTCATGTGTTTAGACCTTGACCCTCCTGGACATGACATCTCATGTGTTTAGACCTTGAGAAGAAAGTTTTGGGACTTGAGAGAACCCTCCTGGACGGTTTCATGACTCATCGTCACACACAGAGCTTACAAAAGTCCTTAAAAGTTATTTTTGTCCTGGCTTCGCTCTTCCTTCAGTTGAATTCTGGCCTAGTCTAGTTGCAGCTCCCAGAAACGCGACGCTCCCCTTCTCCTTTAAGTTCTCGTAGAGGAAAGGAAGATTGTGGCGCCGGCGTTTTATCTGTGATTTCCTTTCTGCCTATTACCCATAATTCACGGGGTTCAAAGCTCTATATTTTCTGATAGTTCTGATATTTCTTTTCCCATTTTTGCTGGTTGATTCATGCAACTCTATTAGAGCGAGATAATATTCTAAATGCATTTGTATTTTATCTGCGGCTGATTCATCAAAGTCGCCTGTGATGGAAATGTGAGTGTTTAGGCCCGGGCATTAATCAAAGGGATTCCGTTCTTCTTTTTTTTTGCACAAGATGAATCGGAGCCACTGTTGTATTATTCATCCTAAAGGCCGGGGGGAAGAATATGTGATCCGGTGCCCGTTATGCAACCCACTTTTTTTTTTCTCATACCGCTGCTTTTGAATATAGCTTGACCGGTGATTTATGGTCTGCCATGTTCCAGTGTTAATTTGAAGACAATTTTGATCAGGGACAATAGCAGAGCAAGGTTAGATCATTGCCACCTAGTCTTTAGGCCAGGGGGGAGCAGAAGAGTTCTGGGGTCTGTGTGGGCTATGTGGGCTGGTAGTGTTTAGGCCAGGGGGAGCAGAAGAGTTTTGGGGTCTGTGTGGGCTATGTGGGCTGGTAGTGTTTAGGCCAGGGGGGAGCAAAAGAGTTCTGGGGTCTGTGTGCGCTATGTGGGCTGGTAGTGTTTAGGCCAGGGGGAAGCAGAAGAGTTCTGGGGTCTGTGTGGGCTATGTGGGCTGGTAGTGTTTAGGCCAGGGGGGAGCAGAAGAGTTCTGGGGTCTGTGTGGGCTATGTGGGCTGATAGTGTTTAGGCCAGGGGGGAGCAGAAGAGCTCAGGGGCCTGTGTGGGCTATGTGGGCTTGTAGTCTTTAGGCCAGGGAGGAGCAAAAGAGCTTGGGGGCATGTGAGGGCTATGTGGGCTTGTAGTCTTTAGGGCAGGGGGGAGCAGAAGAGTTCTGGGGTCTGTATGGGCTATGTGGGCTGGTAGTATTTAGGCCAGGGGGGAGCAGAAGAGCTCTGGGGCCTGTGTGGGCTATGTGGGCTTGTAGTCTTTAGGGCAGGGGGGAGCAGAAGAGTTGAGGGCTCTGTGTGGGCTATGTGGGCTGGTAGTCTTTAGGCCAAGTGGAAGCAGAAGAGCTCATGGGCCTGTTTGGGCTATGTAAGCTTGTAGTCTTTTGGGCAGGGGAGAGCAGAAGAGTTCTGGAGTCTGTGTGGGCTATGTGGGCTGGTAGTCTTTAGGGCAGGGGGGAGCAGAAGAGCTCCTGGGGCTGCGTGGGATATGTGGGCTGGTAGTTTTTAGGCCAGGGGGAGCAGAAGAGCTCGGGGGCCTGTTTGGGCTATGTGGGCTTGTAGTTTTTAGGGCAGGTTTTGGCAAAGAGGGGGAAAAAATGTAAGGATTAAAAAGAATATATATAATGAGTGATGTCCCAAGAAAGAAGGGGGAGGGGTGTTGGGGTGTAAGGGTTTTGTTCTAACAATTAACTCCTCAGGGTTTAAAGAGCCCCTCCATGCAACAGCGAAAAAAATTCCGCTCTGCGTCGGATCGATTTCTTCTGAATTATGAATTCTGCTCATCCCTACGTGGTGATCTTTTGGTTTTAGGTAATTTTCAAGTTAACTATCCAAAACCTATTATCTCTGCTCCATTTTCTGTGCTGTGAACTGTACCGGGGCCCACGGCCCTCCATTATCTATTGTGTGCTGGGGTCCATACCCTCCATTGTCCTCACCGGGTCCATGATCCTCCACCATCTGCAATGGGGCCCAAATCCTGCATCGTCTGCACTGGAGTCCCAGTCCATCCATTGTTTGTCTTATTGTGTACATCTGCCCTATGTTTCCCCTCCCCAAGTCTGCGACCACCACAGCACTACACGGGGCCTGTATACTCTCTACCATTTAAGGCGCTGCTGAAAATGTGGCTAGGTTTCAGGCTCTCAATGAGCCTCCCACGACACGGGTGGTGGTTGGCTTTGCCTCTTTGGTGCAGATGGGTTGTATTGTCACGTGTCTCCATTTTTCTAGTTAGTTACTCTGCTCTCCAGTCCTCAACCCTTGTCCTGACTCCACACCAGAGAATTTCCAAACCTCTTGGAATGCGCAAGCCACGCCCACATGCTGAGCCGGGTGTTTGCTCTGTATGTGCAGGTGCCATAGAGAAGAAACAGTGGCAGCGGCAAAGACAGCATGGACGGTGGGGACAGCACGAACGGAGGAGGCATAGGGCATAGATCAGTTGCCCTGCCCACCCGCCTGCCTCTCCTCTGTCTTCTGGCCTCCCATGGCTGTGGCGGCCTGGCCGGCAGCATGGGATCAGTGGAGGGTTGAGTTTACTTTTTTCTTTTGCCTATGGTAAATGCCACACTGCCTATATGGGGAATGGGAGGGGGGAAGCCACACTGCCTATGGAAATGGGGGGGATGCCACACTGCCTATGGGAAATAGAAAGGAGAAATGCAACACTGCCTATATCGGGAATGGTAGGGTGAATGCCACACTGCATATGGGAATGGAGGGGGGGCACACTGCCTATGGGAAATAGAAGGGAGAAATGCCACACTGCTTATATCGGGAATGGTAGGGGGAATGCCACACTGCCTATATCGGGAATGGTAGGGGGAATGCCACACTGCCTATGGGAATGGGGCGAGGGAATGTCACACTGCCTATGGGAATGGGGGTGCACACTGCCTATATCGGGAATGGTAGGGGGAATGCCACACTGCCTATGGGAATGAAAGGAGGAAATGCCACACTGCCTATGGGAATGGGGCAAGGGAATGTCACACTGCCTATGGGAATGAAAGGAGGAAATGCCACACTGCCTATGGGAATGGGGGGGGCACACTGCCTATATCGGGAATGGTAGGGGGAATGCCACACTGCCTATGGGAATGAAAGGAGGAAATGCCACACTGCCTATGGGAATGGGGCGAGGGAATGTCACACTGCCTATGGGAATGGGGTGGCATGCCACACTGCCTATGGGGAATGGGAGGGGAGTGTCACACTGCCTATAGGGGAATGGGAGGGGGTAATGCCACACTGCCCCTAATGGGGGATTCTGCTTGCCTATCATTTGGTTCTTGGGAGAATGGTGTTTTAGCACAACATTTGGTTCAGAATATTTATTTTCTTATTTACCACCTCCAATTCCTAGGTTCGTCCTATAGACAGTTGCGTCTTATAAGGCAAAAAATGCAGTAGTTTGTCTGAGCCTGACAGTTTGGTGGCACGTGTGACATTTTTTGGGCATCCTATGGACAGGCGCGTCTTACGGGGCGAAAAATACAGTAGTTTGCCTGGGAATGACAGTTTGGTGGCACGTGTGACATTTTTTGGGCATCCTATGGACAGGCGCGTCTTACAGGGCGAAAAATACAGTAGTTTGCCTGGGAATGACAGTTTGGTGGCACGTGTGACATTTTTGGGGCATCCTATGGACAGGCGCGTCTTACGGGGCGAAAAATACAGTAGTTTGCCTGGGAATGACAGTTTGGTGGCACGTGTGACATTTTTGGACATTTTTTCTATTTTACTGCTGGAGCGGCTGAACTGAATTTCATTTTTCTTGAAGCTTCCCTAATGACCCGAGAGCCTAAAATAACTGACAGATTTCAGCACAGGCTCCTGTCCTTGAGGAGCATTTCCAATTCCCTCTCAAATGAATCAACAGATCTGAAGTCCATAGTGAATTCGACAAGCTGATTACTATCAGAGTAAGAGCGGCATTCGCGGTGATCACTCTCAAACCTTTTTCCGTAGAGGCTCGGTGGTAGGGCCATCATCTCTCTTCTGTCTCTTCGAGTATGTCTTTGATTTTCTCGGTAGATTTAATTTATTTACATGGGTTAGAGCAATTTCTGCTGAGAACAAGCCTGGCCGCCTTGTTATAACGTCGTTATTAGAAGCTACCCACTTGTGGAAGAGCCTCCTTGTTCTAGTGGGAGATCTTCATTAGGTTGTCACCAGTGCCCACCGCCAAAGTCTCCCTGTGTTTCCTATGGCCAGTCCGTCCCTGTTGATGACCCTTACTGCTCACCCGATGTTTGGTTGCACGTGTGACATCTTTGGAAGCTTTTTTCTATTTTACGAGAAATGTTAACTTGGCTGAACTGGAATAATTTTGGGTTCCCTAATGACCCATAAACCCCAAATAACCAGCATAGGTTCCTGTCCTTGAGGATCATTTCCAATTCCGTCTCTAATTAATCTGATTTGGAGTTCATAGTTTAGCGGAAGTGAATTTGACAAGCTGATTACTATTAGACCAACAGCGGCAATCTCGGTGATCACTCACAAACCTTTTTCCGTAGAGGCTCGGCGGCGGGGCCGTCATCTCTCTTCTGTCTCTTCGAGTAAGTCTTTGATTTTCCTGTTAGATTTCATTTATTTACATGGGTTAGAGCAATTTCTGCTGAGAACGAGCCCAGCCGTCTTGTTATAACTTCGTTATTAGAAGCTCCTTATTCTAGTGGGAGATCCTCATTAGGTTGTAACCATTGCCCACCTCAAAAGTCTCCCTGTGTTTCCTATGGCCGGTCTGTCCCTGTTGCTGACCCTTACCGGTGTTTGGTGGCACATGTGACATCTTTGGACGCTTTTTTCTATTTTATGAGGCATGTTAACGTAGCTGAACTGGAATCATTTTTCGTTCCCTAATGACCCAAGAACTCAAAATAACCAGCATAGGTTCCTGTCCCTGAGGAGCATTTCCAATTCCGTCTCAAATTAATCTGATTTGGAGGCTATAGTTTAGCGGAAGTGAATTTGACAGGCTGATTACTATTAGACCAAGAGCGTCAATCGCGGTGATCAATCTCAACCTTTTTCCGTAGAGGCTGTGGGGCCGTCTTCTTTCATCTGTCTCTTTGAGTATCTCTTTGATTTTCCTGTTAGATTTCATTTATTTATGTAGGTTAGAGCAATTTCTCCCGTCTCCTTGTTATGACATCTTTATTAGAAGCTACCGGTGTGCGGAGGAGCCTCTTTGTTCCAGTGGGAGATCTCCATTAGGTTGGCGCCAGCCCCCACCGGAAAAGTCTCCCTTTGTTTCTTGTGGCCGGTCCGTCCATGCTGCTGACTCTTACAGCTGACCCTGCCAGAACCTCATGTTTGGTTGCACGTTTGGATTTTTCTTCTGTTTTACGAGGAATGTTAAGGTGGCTAAACTGGCAGGCTCAGATTAAGTGTGGTGGAGGCCCCTGGGCAGAAAATCTGGTGGATGCCCCAGATGCAGTATTTATTTTTCCATTAAAGCAAGTGTCCAGTTTACCGGGGTGGTACACTTCCGAGCACCTGTATCTCGGGCCCTAGGAGGGGCTAATAACCCACTGAAGGTGTATTTGGAAAGGGGAGAACCTCAGGTACACACCCCTGTAAGGGCAAGTGGATAGTGGCAGACCAGATCAAGCGGCGGTACCGAAAACTCCTGGGAACCGTTGCTTGCGGTGTCGGAGTGGCACACTTCCAAGCTCCAGATGCAGTATTTATTTTTCCATTAAAGCAAATGTCCAGTGTCTTTGTGCAGTGTCCAGTGTACTGGGGTGGTACACTTACGAGCTCCCGGATCTCCAGAGCTAGGGGGAGCTAATGACCCACTGGAGGGGGAAAAGGCAGAACCTTAGGTATACACCCCTGTATCGGCATGTGAATCGGTGGAAGACCAGACCCAGCAGCGGTACCACAAATTCCCAGGACCACTGCTTGTGGGCACCGGGGGGGCAAACTTCCAAGTGCCGGATTTCCGGACCTGATGCAGTATTTATTTCTCAATCAAAGCAAGTGTCCAGTGTCTTCGTGCATTGTCCGAGCGCTCAGATCTCTGGACCTAGGGGGGATAATGACCCACTGGAGGTGCCTTTGGAAAGGGGAGAACCTCAGGTATACACCCCTGTAAGGGCATGTGGATCGGGGCCGACTAGATCAAGCGGCGATACCGAAAACTCCCGGGAACTGTTGCTTGCGGGCGCCAGGGTGGCACACTTCCAAGCGCCAGATCTCAGGACCTGATGCAGTATTTATTTTTCCATTAAAGCAAGTGTCCAGTGTCTTTGTGCAGTGTCCAGTGTACCGGGGTGTTACACTTCAGAGTGCTCGGATCTCCAGACCTAGGGGGGCTAATGACCCACTGAAGGTGTCGTTTGAAAGGGTATACACCCCTGTAAGGGCATGTGGATCGGTGGCAGACCAGACCAAGCGGCGGTACCACAAATTCCCAGGAATGTTGGTTGCGTGCTTCGGGGTTGTACACTTACAAGTGCCCAGATCTCCAGAACTAGGAGGGCTAATGACCCACTGGTGTATTTGGAAAGGGGAGAACCTCATGTATACACCCCTGTAAGGGCATGTGGATCGCGGCAAACCAGACCTAGCGGCGGTACCACAAATTCCTGGAACCATTGCTTGTGGGCACGGGGGTGGTACACTTCCTAGCGCCGGATCTCCGGACCTGAAGCAGTGTTTCTTTTTTCATTAAAGCAAATGTCCAGTGTCTTTGTGCAGTGTCCAGTATACTAGGGTGGTACACTTCCGAGCGCTCGGATCTCCAGACCTAGGGGGGCTAATGACCCACTGGAGGTGTCTTTGGAAAGGGGAGAACCTCAGGTTTACACCCCTGTAAGGGCATGTGGATCGTAGCAGACCGGACCAAGCAGCGGTACCTCATATTCCCGGTACTCTTTGCTTGTGGGCTCCGGGGTGGTACACTTCCAAGCGGCAGATCTCTAGACCTGATGAAGTATTTATTTTTCCATTAAAGCAAATGTCCAGTGCAGTGTCCAGTGAACCGGGGGGGGGGGTACACTTCAGAGTGCCCAGATCTACAGACCTAGGAGGGCTAATGACCCACTGGAGGTGTATTTAGAAAGGGGAGAACCTCATCTATACACCCCTGTAAGGGCATGTGGATCGTGGCAAACCAGACTAAGCGGCGATAACACAAATTCCCAGGACCGTTGCTCGCGGGCTCCGGGGGGGGGGGGGGTACACTTCCGAGCACCTGAATCTCTGGACCTAGGGGGGCTAATGACCCACTGGAGGTGTTGTTGGAAAGGGGAGAACCCCAGGTATACACCCCTGTAAGGGCATGTGGATCGGTAGCAGACCGGACCAAGTGGCAGTACCACAAATTCCTGGAACCGTTGCTTGCGGGCGCCAGGGTGTCACACTTCGTAGCGCCGGATCTCCGGACCTGATGCAGCATTTATTTCTCCATTGAAGCAAATGTCCAGTGTCTTTGTGCAGTGTCCAGTGTGCCGGGGTGCTACAATTCCGAGTACCCGAATCTCTGGACCTAGGGGGGCTAATGACCCACCGGAGGTGCCGGTGAAAAGGAGAGCCTCAGGTATACACACTCCTGCAAGGGGATGTGGATTAGAGGCCATCCAGACCAATCGGCGGTGCCGCAAATTACCAATACCCTCAACCACAGCAGAAAAGGTGGTGGAGACCTTTTTGCAGGGCAAAGGGTGGAGGCCCAGGGGCGCAGGCCCCTTGCATCCTGCCTATAATCCGGACCAGTAAACTGGAATCATTTTTCTCGAAGCTTGATTCCCTAATGGCCCGAGTAACCATCATGGGCGCCTGTCCTTGAGAAGTTTTTCCAATTCCCTCTCAAATTAATCAACATGGTTCAGCGGAAGTGAGTTTGACAAGCTGATTACTCTTAGAGTAAGAGCGGCATTCGCGTTGATCAATCTCAGCCTTTTTCCGTAGAGGCTCGGCGGTGGGGCCGTCGTCCCTCTTCTGTCTCTTTGAATACCCCTTCGATTTTCCTGGTTTTAACATGGGTTAGACTAAATGGTCCTGCGAAGGAGCCCCGGACGTCTTGCTATGGCATCTTTATTAGAAGCTACCCGCGTGCGGAGGAGCCACCTTGCTAGTGAGTGGGGGAGGACTCCATTAAGTCGGCGCCCTGATGCTAAATAAAACCCGTGGGTAAGTGGCGCTACAATGTGGAGCGTGGGCCGCTGAACCCCCGGCAGCATGTATGCTCTGAGTAATACTCCGCTCCGTTCTAATGATTAACCACTAGCAAGGGTCCTATGAAGGGTCTGCATTTTGGAACCTTTTTTCAGTCCTTGATCATACAATGTACGAGTAAGGACTAGAAAGGGTCCATGCTTCAGTGTTACGTCTTATAAGTATGAACTAGAAATGGTTCTAAAAGGGGTCCACCCTTCGGCCTCTTGTAATGATTAAGGACTAGCAAGGGTTCTAAAAAAGGGTCTGCATTTTGTAACCTTTTTAGTCCTTGATCATACAACATAGGGTTAAGGACTAGAGGGGGTCTGCCAAAATGAATTTTGTTGCCAGCCAATGGGTCCACTTTAAAACTTCTTCAATGTTTTATTTAGGCAAAATCATTAAAACATGGTATTTAGGCAAAAATCCCCACAAAATCCACAAACGTCTACGCGTTTCGAACATCGTAGGTCCTTACTCATGACTAGAAGGGGGTCTGTGTTTAATTTGAAACTAGAGATTGTTCTAAAAAAGAACCCTTTGAAGTAGTTAACTAGAAATGTACTAACCGTCGCGTCAGGGTCTCTAATGAACGCTAGAACGAGCCTCTACTCTCGGCCTGTTTTTACTTTTGAATGTCTCTTTTTGTCTCTAAATTGTGTTTCCATTGAAACGTACGGACGGCGCCTGCTAAAACGAAGCGATATCGAGCGCCCGGGTCAATCGAATTTACATGTCTCTAAAACACGAGCCGTCGACGGAGATGGAGTTTTCGTTTTTTTTTTTTTTTACTTTGCACTTAACCCGCGCGCGTGTTCTAAAAGCCAGTGATGAATGGCGGAGCGTGAACCCGTCCTCGGTCGTCGCCGACAGATATCCATTGCCCCCCCCGCTGATGTCATATGAAAAATGAAAGCTCTCGCTCATACGGCCGCCACCGTACGCGGGGCCCCTCTCTCTCTCTCTTTCTGTTTACAATTAATTCATTAAAAGTCCATTTCCCGGACCCTGGAAGTGCATTATCCCGATGAATATTCATGAAGCGCGCGGCGGGTTTCAGGGTGACGGATCGCGCGGCTCCACCAGGAGGGGACATATCTGGTTATTAATAGGTGAATTTATTCCACATTACCGCGCTCGTCCGTAATAGACTGCGGATATATATTAGCTGGTTTGGCCCAGCTCCCCTAAGTGCAACAACCTGTTCCACGGGCACCGGGATGCCCCTCTGAGCAATAAAAAGCTTCCGGTGCTAAAGCCAGGGGCCCCTTTGGTCATGGTGGCCCTGGGCAATTGGGCAGTTTGCCGACCACTAACCATAACATTTCAGGGTTACCAAGGGCCCTTTATTAAGGAACATACAGCCAGAGCCAAGGACGGACAATGGCAGGATGCCCCTCTGTATGAGCAAAAACAAGCTTCCGCTGATAAAGCCAGGAGCCCCTTTGTTAATGGTGGCCCTGGCCAATTGAGCAGTTTGCCGCCCCCTAACCACTAATTCTAACATTTTTGGGTTACCAAGGGCCCCTTATTAAGGAACATACAGCCAGAGCCATGGACGGACAATGGCAGGATGCCCCTCTGTATGAGCAAAAACAAGCTTCCGCTGATAAAGCCAGGGGCCCCTTTGGTCATGGTGGCCCTGGCCAATTGAGCAGTTTGTCGCCCCCTAACCACTAATTCTAACATTTTTGGGTTACCAAGGGCCCTTTATTAAGGAACATACAGCCAGAGCCATGGACGGACAATGGCAGGATTCCCCTCTGTGTGAGCAATAAAAAGCTTCCGAAGTTAAATCCAGGGGCCCCTTTGTTAATGGTGGCCCTGAGCAATTGGCCAGTTTGCCGCCCCCTACCCACTAACCCTAACATTTTTGGGTTACCAAGGGCCCTTTATTAAGGAACATACAGCCAGAGCCATGGACGGACAATGGCAGGATGCCCCTCTGTGTGAGCAATAAAAAGCTTCCGGAGCTAAATCCAGGGGCCCCTTCGTTAATGGTGGCCCTGAGCAATTGGCCAGTTTGCCGCCCCCTACCCACTACCCCTAACATTTTTGGGTTACCAAGGGCCCTTTATTAAGGAACATACAGCCAGAGCCATGGACGGACAATGGCAGGATGCCCCTCTGTATGAGCAATAACAACCTTCCGGTGCTAAAGCCAGGGGCCCCTTTGGTAATGGTGACCCTGAGCAATTGGCTAGATTGCCGACCACTAACCATAACATTTTTGGGTTACCAAGGGCCCTTTATTATGGAACGTACAGCCAGAGCCATGGACGGACAATGGCAGGATGCCCCTCTGTATGAGCAATAACAAGCTTCCGCTGATAAAGCCAGGGGCCCCTTTGGTAATGGTGGCCCTGGGCAATTGGCAAGTTTGCCGCCCCCTACCCACTAACTCTAACATTTCAGGCTTACCAAGGGCCCTTTTTTAAACAACATACAACCAGAGCCATGGACGGACAAAGGCAGGATGACCCTCTGTATGAGCAATAAAAAGCTTCCGGTGATAAAGCCAGGGGCCCCTTTGGTAACGGTGGCCATAGGCAATTGGCCAGTTTGTTGCCCCCTACCCACTAACCATAACATTTCAGGGTTACCAAGGGCCCTTTATTATGGAACGTACAGCTAGAGCTATGGACTTCACTTACCTTCACTTACCTTGCTTCCCGGTCCAATGGTGCATGCACGAGCTGCGGCCGCATCCCCGCTATTCCTCTAGCAGGGCGCATGCCTGCGCCATGCATTTGTGAATGGCCGACGTGGGAATGCTCCCTGTTAGAGGGTAAGAGGTGATTTGCACTCGGCGATCTGGGGGGTTTCCGATGGCGGGGTACCCCAATCGGGGAAGGACCAAAACCCGGGATAGTCAATATCCTGGGTTTTGGTCCACTTTAACGAGTCTGTTTTTTTTTTTGGTGCGAGGATGCATCAAGTACATAAAAAACGGGCCATCGCCTGACCGTGCCCTCACCACAAAATAAATAACCAGAGAGGACAGGGAAGACATCCAGTTTTAGGTGAGGTCTCGAGTATTCCGTCGCAGCGAGGGTTACGCTCCCGCAGCGAGGTGAAGAAAAAAAAAAAAACAGCAGCGAGGAGTGAAGTTAATTAAAGCGCCGGAGATGCGTGCTCCATAATAAACCTGTGTCTTGCCGCACTTTTATAGGCTCCTATAATTCGCCTCCCTTCTCCCGCAACGCGTGCAAGCCGGCTGTAGGTCATTAAGTCCCCCCAGCCTCCCCGGATCCGTGCCGAGAAAACACAACCAGGGCTTGACGGAGCTTCATCCTTCCCGGGCCCCTTTTCTTTTTTTACGGCTCTTTTTTTTTCTTTCTTTCTTCGCCCTCCGCTTTTTAATTGGCCTCTTTACGACGCGCGAGTAAAATAAACTGGCGTAGCGCTGCGTTTTTACGGCCCGCCGTCCCCGAAGGGTTCGCTCAAGGAGGGGGAGGATGAGCCAGAAATGAGGAGAGAAAACTTTTGTTGGGCGCACCTTGTAGGAATCCCGTTGCCCACAATGACTGTGAGGTTCTTTGTGTGGGAAACCATGAATCTCCTGAAGAAAATTCCCAGTTCAGGGGACTTTAACCTACCTAACTAGAACGGATAGGTCAGCATTGTGATGGGTTTGCTCGGGGAGGGGGAGGATGAGCCAGAGATGAGGAGAGAAAACTTTTGTTCGGCGCACCTTGTAGGAATCCAGTCGCCCACAATGACTGTGAGGGTCTTCGTATGGAAACACCATGAATCTCCTGAAGAAAATTCCCACTTCAGGGGACTTTAACCTACCTAACTAGAATAAATAGGTCAGCAATGTGATGGGTTCGCTCGGGGAGGGGGAGGATGAGCCAGAGATGAGGAGAGAAAACTTTTGTGCGGCGCAACTTGTAGGAATCCCGTCGCCCACAATGACTGTGAGGGTCTTCGTATGGGAACACTATGAATCTCCTGAAGAAAATTCCCACTTCAGGGGACTTTAACCTACCTAACTAGAACTGATAGGTCAGCATTGTGATGGGTTCTCTTGTTTAAATGCATTTTATTCTTAAAGTGATTGAACAACCCCCCTCCCCCGCAGCTGATTGGTGATAGTCCGTGCCACCCCAAGCCCGAACTAATGGGTTTGCAACCTGCTGTCTTGACATGAGCACTGGCAAGCCCTCTCCATTCCAATGGAAATGGTGTGCCACGGCCTAACATTGTATGGAGAAGGTGTGGCCATGTCCCTTTGACTGTTAGGGGGGCGGGAGCAGGCATGGAAGTATCGGTGAATGGCGTTCAGCCAGAGACAGCGATAAGGTGACTAATGTCAATCAGAGGCGGGGGACAAAAGGCCTGCCGTCCCCGAAGGGTTCGCTTGGGGAGGGGGAAGATGAACCAAAAAAGAGGAGAGAAAACTTTTGTTCGGCGCACCTTGCAGGAATCCCGTCGCCCACAATGACTGTGCGCATCTTCGTGCGGGAAACCATGAATCACCTGAGGAAAATTCTTAGTCCGAGGGACTTTAACCTACCTAACTAGAACGGATAGGTCAGCATTGTGATGGGTTCTCTTGTTTAAATGCATTTTATTCTTAAAGTGATTAAACATCCCCCCACTCTGCAGCTGATTGGTGCTAGTCCTCGCACCCCAAGCCCGAACTGCTGTCTTGACAGGAGCACTGTCACACCCTCTCCATTGCAATGGAAATGGTGTGCCATGGCCTGACATTGTATGGAGAGGGCTTGGCCGTGTCCCTGTGAGGGGGCAGGAGCCTGCATGGAAGTATCGGTGAATGGCATTTAGCCAGGGACAGCGATAAGGTGGCTAATGCCGATCAGCTGCGGGGGGAAAAAGGTGAGTTATGTTTTTTGTTTTGTCTGGGTGTTTGATCACTTGAAAGCCCAGCTCCAGTCAGTTTTTTCCCATTGAGTTGGAAAGGATTAAGGTCACTTTGATGGTCACCAACCCTTGGTCCTGATGATGTTAGACTGTTTATTACTTTTGACTTTACAGGAAACAAGGCTATTTTTTAGACCCCCCTCTATCAAAAACCCTAAAAACATATTTTTGAACGACCCTCTGCACCAGCCTCCCTGTCTGGGATATCTCTAGATCGGTGGTCCCCAAACAATGGTACCACTAAGTGACACTCGGGGTGCTATGCGGTGGTTCGGACTGGCCTGTGCCCCAAAACAATGGTACTCATACCAGTAGGGGACTCTCAAGGTGCTATGCGGTGGTTCAGATTAGCCTGTGCCCCAAACAATGGTATTAGTACCAATAGGTGACACTCGGGACTGGCCTGTGCCCCAAACAATGGTACTAGTACCACAAAGTGACACTTGCGGTGCTATGAGGTGGTTCGGACTGGCCTGTGCCCCAAACAATGGTTCTAGTACCACTAGGTGACACTCGGGGTGCTACGTGGTGGTTTGGACTGACCTGTGCCCCAAACTGTTCCACTGCCATCTATACATTGCCCACCTCTGATTTGTTCCTTAGGTACCAAACTGCTCCAAAACATTTTTGGGGGGCATTTCATGCACTTTTGATGGTGGATTTAGGTGACCGGCAACTCACACCTACCACCAGTGGGGGACTGGGGCCAAAAATCAGCCCTGGATTTTACACCTGGCTGGCCTGATACATCCCTGCTGAGCCCCCCCCCCAACCATGATGCCGTGGCTATAGCATTGGGGGATGGGGTTTCTTGGCTTGTGGGTACAATGAGGCTGAGGCTGCTCCAACCTATAACATTGGGGGATGGGTTCCTTGGCTTGTGGGTACAGTGGGGCTGAGACTGCTCCAACCTATAACATTGGGGGATGGGTTCCTTGGATTGTGGGTACAATGGGGCTGAGACTGCTCCAACCTATAACATTGGGGGATGGGTTCCTTGGCTTGTGGGTACAGTGGGGCTGAGACTGCTCCAACCTATAACATTGGGGGATGGGTTCCTTGGCTTGTGGGTACAGTGGGGCTGAGGCTGCTCCAACCTATAACATTGGGGGATGGGTTCCTTGACTTGTGGGTCAAGTGGGGCTGAGGCTGCTCCAACCTATAACATTGGGGGATGGGTTCCTTGGCTTGTGGGTACAGTGGGGCTGAGGCTTCTCCAACCTATAACATTGGGGGATGGGTTCCTTGGCTTGTGGGTACAGTGGGTCTGAGGCTCCTCCATCCTATAACATTGGGGGAATTGGTTCCTTGGCTTGTGGGTACAGTGGGGCTGAGGCTGCTCCAACCTATAACATTGGGGGATGGGTTCCTTGGCTTGTGGGTACAGTGTGGCTGAGGCTGCTCCAACCTATAACATTGGGGGATGGGTTCCTTGGCTTGTGGGTACAGTGGGGCTGAGGCTGCTCCATCCTATAACATTGGGGGATGGGTTCCTTGACTTGTGGGTCCAGTGGGGCTGAGGCTGCTCCAACCTATAACATTGGGGCATGGGTTCCTTGGCTTGTGGGTACAGTGGGTCTGAGGCTCCTCCATCCTATAACATTGGGGGATGGGTTCCTTGGCTTGTGGGTTCAGTGGGGCTGAGGCTGCTCCAACCTATAACCTTGGGGGATGGGTTCCTTGGCTTGTGGGTTCAGTGGGGCTGAGGCTGCTCCAACTTATAACATTGAGGGATGGGTTCCTTGGTTTGTGGGTACAGTGGGGCTGAGGCTGCTCCAACCTATAACATTGGGGGATGGGTTCCTTGGCTTGTGGGTACAGTGTGGCTGAGGCTGCTCCAACCTATAACATTGGGGGATGGGTTCCTTGGCTTGTGGGTACAGTGGGGCTGAGGCTGCTCCATCCTATAACATTGAGGGCTGGGGCTCCTTGGCTTGTGGGCACAGTGGGGCTGGGTACAGGGGGCTGAGAGGGAGACTAATAGGGCAGGTATTGAATGTGGGTGTTAAAAGCAGTAGCCCAACTGGCCCCAAAGCAGTGTCTCCCTTTGACCAGTCCGCCCTTGGAAAGTGATACTTGATTGAAAAAAAGTTTGGGAGCCCCAGCTCTATATTATTGGTTGCAATGGGGGCAGTAGGCACCTGTCACGATACACTTACCTGCCCGGTCCAGCGGTGTTCCCAGCCGGCGTGCCCGGGTTCCTGTGGCCGGTAGCCGCATCTGCAGCTGGCGCTGGCTCGGGCAGCGGAGATGCAGATACCGGCGACAGAGACTGGGGCACGCCAGCCGGGAACACCGCCGGACCAGGCAGGTAAGTTTATCGTGAAAGGTGCCTATATTATTGTTTGCAATGGGGGCAGTAGGCACCTGTCACAATACACTTACCTGCCCAGTCCGGCGGTGCTCCCGGCCAGCGGCGGCTGCAGGTGCGGCTATGGGCGACAGGTACCCGGGCACGCCGTCCGGGAACACCGCTGGACTGGGCAGGTAAGTGTATCCTGACAGGTTTCTATATTATTGGTTGCAACGGGGGCAGTAGGCACCTGTCACGATACACTGACCTGGCTGGTCCAGCATTGTTCCAGCAGCGTGCCTGGGTCCCTGTTGCCAAAAGCCGCATCTGCAGCCGGCGCTGGCCTGGAACACCGCTGGACCGGGCAGGTAAGTGTATTGGCACCTCACGCTCGTGACCGCATCCTCGACTTGTCTGTATTTTGTATTGTATTGGGCAATCAGCCCACAGGTTGTAGCTGGGCCAATGAGCCTGAGGGTTTCCCCCCAGCCAATCCCTTCCACTTCCGTTCCCAGCTCACTCTCTCACTCCTCGTGATAGCGTGCTGCTGGGTGCTATTATTCCTGTGATTCCCGATTGTTAAACTGTTGCCAACCGTTGGGGCCGAGGAGGAGGAGGCGTTGGGTTGGGGCCGAAGAGGAGGAAGCGTGGAGGACGAGGAGGAGGAGGCGTTGTGGCCGAGGAGGAGGCATTGGATGGGGGCTGAGGAGGAGGCGTTGGATTGGGGCCGAGGAGGAGGCGTTGGATTGAGGCCGAGGAGGAGCTGGAGGTGTTGGATTGGGGCCAGGGAGGAGCTGGAAGCGTTGGGTTGGGGCCGAGGAGGAGGCGGCTTTGGGTTAGCTTGCCCAACCACTCAGTGACCACCGCCTGAACCGACCTTTGCCTTGATTCCGACTACGTTCCCGCCTCATCCCTTGTACTGCGAACTCTCTGTTTACATAGGTTTGACCCTTGGCTTGACCTTTGACCCTTCTCGTGCTACTCCCCTGGTGCTGTGTATCGTGATGACTGATTATTCTGTTTAGTACCCCGGCTTGCCCGATAATGCCCAGTCTTACCTCCGGTTGATCCATCTTCCCCCCTGTGAGTTCACAATCTTTGAGCTACCAAGTCCTGGGGGCAACCATGTCCAGTGACGCATTTAAAGCGCCCTGGCAAACGGGGGCTTGACTATAGGTGATGCTAGCTGCGGAGATTGGGGGTTGTGAACTCGCTACGAAGGCAAGTGTCCCCGGCGTTTGACAGCGCCTCCAGTAACTTTTTTTCGGTGTGGGTGGAGAAGCCCCTCTGCCATCCTCAGCCGTGGAGCACGTTGTCGCCTCTCGTCCTCCGCTGTGTGTGCGCGCGCAGGATGCGTCGGTTCCGGGCGATGTGACACTGACGTGATTTAGGCTCCCGGTTTCCTGAGATTTACGGTTGTGCCGGGTGAGCGGGAGATCAATTTACTGGAGATTCCTCCGACTTCATTACAAGGATAGAGCCATCTATTCTCAGTGGGTGCAGAGATGGCAGGAAATTCATCTCATTTGAATAGATTTAAATACTGAAAATATCTCATTTCAATAAATGTAAATGTCTACAATTCCGGGGCATCAGTTTTTAGCCGAGTCCTGTCTTCTTCTTTTGCATAGATTTTATTGAGGTTTATGTATAAAAGACAGCATACCAAAATTCACGTTATAACAATGTCTAACATATGTTTTATAAACAGTTTTTATATTAAACATCCCTCAGGGGGTGGTGGCCTGAGGGTGGTTTCCAGAGATAATGTATAGATTGTCTTACAGCTATGCCTGAAAGGGGCTGTCTTCTTCTTCTAAACGAATCACGGGACAAGGGATGGTCTCCTCTGCCTCATTGGTAGACCTTCACCCGAGTGGACACTGTCAAATACAAAGGGTCCAATGATGAGGTTCTACAGTATATGGGTGGGGCAAGCATGGCCTAGTGTTGTGGACGCTGTGTGCTGTCTCGGAGATCTCTCACCTTGGCTGGTTCCTAATTAGTTAATGGTTGCAAGGTATGAAGTCAATACACGTAGTGGTAATTAACAGCATACACCTCAGAGAACCGCCTTTGCCCCCTCTCTTTATTTCTACAAACATACAAAACAGGAAACTACGTTCCAAGCCAAGCAATGTATAACAGCCACCTTATTGGCTATTAACATAGTACAGTAATACTATAAAAGGCAATGTCTCTAATCAAGCGTACAGATTGGTCCATCATTATCTGGTCAGCGCATTTCACGCAGGAGCAGTAGGTAACTAATTACGTCATATCCAGGCCTCCTCGGGGTGTTGTCTCCTATGACGCCATTTTGTCTTTGGAATGTGAACTTAGATTTTATTTCATATATATATTTGTAGTAGTAGGGAGCTTTCACATTGGAAATCATAATTCACACTAGTGGTTAGGGAATTTAGGTTCCCGGCTGGGGCATGACTGAAGTGCTCTTGAGCAAGACAACTAACCCACAAACCGCTCCACAGTTGATGTGGCTAGGGCAGCCCACAGCACCAGGCACGTGCTAGCACTTACTGCTCTATGGTGTGATTCACTAGTGGTTTACTTTTTTGTGTTGTTCACTGTAGGGATGGGAAAAAAGGAACCAAGGCTATGTTTACTGTCAAATACAAAGGGTCCCATGATGGGTTCTATATGGGTGGGGCAGTCATGGCCTAGTGTTGTGGACTCTGTGTGCTGTCCCGGAGATCTCTCACCTCGGCGGGTTCCTATTAGTAAATGGTTGTGAGGTATGATGTCAATACACCTCGGAGAAGCGCCTCTGCCCCCTCCCCGTGGGCATGCTTTATTTATGCAAACATACAAAACAGGAACCTACGTAATTATGCCAAGCAATGTATAACAGCCACCTTATCAGCTATTAACATAATACAGTAATACTATAAAAGGCAATGTCTCTAATCAAGCATACAGATTGGTCCATTCTTATTTGGTCAGCGCATTCCACACAGGCACAGTAGGTAACTAATTACGTCACCCTCCTCAGGGTGTGGTGCGCTCCTAAAATGCCATCTTGTCTTTGGAATGTGAACTTAGACTTTATTTAATATATATGTATTTGTAGTAGTAGGAAGCTTTCACATTGGTAACTAATTACGTCATGTCCGGGCCTCCTCAGGGTGCAGTGCTCTCCTACGATGCCATCTTGTCTTTGGAATGTGAAATTAGATTTTATTTCATATATATATTTGTAGTAGTAGGGAGATTTCACATTGGAAATCATAATCCCAGGGTCCCTGTCCACCACACTAGTGGTTAGGGAACCTAGGTTCCCGGCTGGGGCATGACTGAAGTGCTCTTGAGCAAGACACCTAACCCACAAACTGCTCTGCAGTTGATGTGGCTAGGGCAGCCCACCGCTCCAGGCACATGCTAGCACTTACTGCTCTTTGGTGTGATTCACTAATGGTTTACTTTTTACTGTTCACTGTACGGATGGGAAAAAGGAACCAAGGCTATGTTTACTGTCAAATACAAAGGGTCCCATGATGGGTTCTATATGGGTGGGGCAGGCATGGCCTAGTGTTGTGGACGCTGTGTGCTGTCTCAGAGATCTCTCACCTTGGCGGGTTCCTATTAGTAAATGGTTGTGAGGTATGAAGTCAATACACCTCGGAGAAGCGCCTCTGCCCCCTCCCCGTGGGCATGCTTTTTTTGTATGTTTGTATAAATAAAGCATGCCCACGGGGAGGGGGCAGAGGCGCTTCTCCGAGGTGTATTGACTTCATCAATCAAGCCAAGCAATGTATAACAGCCACCTTATCGGCTATTAACATAATACTGTAATACTATAAAAGGCAGTGTCTCTAATCAAGCGTACAGATTGGTCCATTCTTATTTGGTCAGCGCATTCCACACAGGCACAGTAGGTAACTAATTACGTCATGTCCGGGCCTCCTCAGGGTGTAGTGCTCTCCTACGACGCCATCTTGTCTTTGGAATGTGAACTTAGATTTTATTTCATATATATATATTTGTAGTAGTAGGGAGCTTTCACATTGGTAACTAATTACGTCATGTCTGGGCCTCCTCGGGGTGTGGTGCTCTCCTACGATGCCATCTTGTCTTTGGAATGTGAAATTAGACTTTATTTCATATATTTGTAGTAGTAGGGAGCTTTCACATTGGAAATCATAACCCCAGGGTCCCTGTCCACCACACTAGTGGTTAGGGAACCTAGGTTCCTGGCTGTGGCATGACTGAAGTGCTCTTGAGCAAGACACCTAACCCCCAACAGCTCCACAGTTGATGTGGCTAGAGCAGCCACAAGCTCCAGGCACGTGCTAGCTCTCACTGCTTTGGTGTGATTTATTAGTAGTTTACTTTGTGGGTTTACACTGTACGGATAAGAAAAAAGTGGAGCACAAGTTCTTATGTATGAGTAAGCATATCCATGGTAAGGCTCATAAGGCAGGGAGAATGTTCAGAAATGGTATCCATGGCAAGGGGCAAAAGGCAGGTGCCAAGCTTTGGAGACGGCACCCATGGTAAGGTTAAAAGGCAGGCGGTGATGTTTGTAGTCTGTAAATGTAGCAAGGGTTCGAAAGGCAGGCGGATGGGGTTCACAACCGAGGTCCAATAGCAGAGATCATTATCCAGTCAAATGTAGGATGCAAGAATTCTACGAGAACCAAAGGAACTAAAAAGAGCGCAGGCGAGTGGTGGGAAGGCTACAAAGAACATCTTCTGCTTCGTATTTCGATGGGCCTACCATCCAACCCCTTGGCACAGTTTTTCACAGCAGTGCGATGGAGAGATCACTCACACTGTGAGTCATCTGTGAATCTGTTGTTACAGAGGGCACCTGTTATTTTGGAACTGACATCGACAGGGCCTTGAAACGATAATGTGCCACGTAACATCACTCCAATTCCACAGCTCTTCTTATTGAGCTATTTGCTATTGTGCTTGTGAGTGTCTGGTTCCTCATGCTCCCTGCTCTCCCTCAGGTAATAGTGATTTTCTCCTCAGCCTTCCCTATAAATGTAGCTGTGTCTTGCCCTGCCTCCGGGCTGATCAACACTTGCCTGAGGGATCCTGTGCTCTCTAGCCCTCTGTGTATCTCGTATCCTGCCTGGTGTATCGGAGCTCATGCCCTTCATAGTCTGTACTGGAGCTCTGGCCCTCCTTTGTCTGTACTGTGGCCCAGACCCTCCATTGTCTGTACCAAGGCCCAGACCCTCCATTGCCTGTACCGAGGTCAAGACCCTCCATTGCCTGTACTTGAACCCACACCCTCCATTGTCAGTACTGGGGCCCAGACCCTCCATTGTCAGCACTAGGGCCCAGACCCTCCATTGTCAGTTCCAAGGCCCAGACCCTCCATTATCTGTACTTGAGCCCACACCCTCTATTGTTTGTACTAGGGTCCAGACCCTCCATTGTCTGTACTGGGACCCACACCCTCCATTGTCTGTACCGAGGCCCAGACCCTCCATTGTCAGTACCAATGCCCAGACCCTCCACTGTCTGTACTTGAGCCCCTGTATTAGGGCCCATGCCCTTTATAGTCTATATTAGGGCCCATGCCTTTTATAGTCTGTTCCATTGTCCTCCATTGTCTGTTCTGGGGTCCACAGACCCTCCATTGCCTGTACCGAGGTCCAGACCCTCCATTGTCAGTACTGGGGCCTAGACCCTCCGTTGTCAGTACTGGGGCCCAGACCCTCTATTGTCTATACTGAGGCCCAGACCCTACATTGTCAGTACAGAGGCCCAGACCCTCCATTGCCTGTACTTGAGCTCACACCCTCCATTGTCAGTACTGGGGCCCAGACCCTCCATTGTCTGTACCGAGGCCCAGACCCTCCATTGTCTGTACCAAGGCCCAGACCCTTCATTTTCTGTACTGGGGCCCAGACCCTCCATTGTCTGTATTTAAGCCCAGACCCTCCATTGTCTGTATTTAAGCCCAGACCCTCCATTGTCTGTACTTGAGGCCAGACCCTCCATTGTCTGTACTGGGACCCACACCCTCCATTGTCTGTACCGAGGCCCAGACCTTCCATTGCCTGTATTTGAGCCCAGACCCTCCATTGTCTGTATTTAAGCCCAGACCCTCCATTGTCTGTATTTAAGCCCAGACCCTCCATTGTCTGTATTTAAGCCCAGACCCTCCATTGTCTGTACTTGAGGCCAGACCCTCCATTGTCTGTACTGGGACCCACACCCTCCATTGTCTGTACCGAGGCCCAGACCTTCCATTGCCTGTATTTGAGCCCAGACACTCCATTGTCAATTCTGGGGCCCAGACCCTCCATTGTCTGTATTTGAGGCCAGACTCTCTATTGTCTGTATCGAGGCCCAGACCCTCCATTGTCTGTATTTGAGCCCAGACCCTCCATTGTCAGTACCGAGGCCCAGACCCTCCATTGTCTTTACTTGAGCCCACACCCTTCATTGTCTGTACTGGGGCCCAAACCCTTCATCGTCGGTACTAGGGCCCAGACCCTCCATTGTATGTACTGTGGCCCAGACCCTCCATTGCCTGTACCAAGGTCCAGACCCTCCATTGTCTGTACTTGAGGCCCACACCCTCCATTGTCAGTACTGGGGCTTAGACCCTCCATTGTCAGTACTGGGGCCCAGACCCTCCATTGTCTATACCGAGGCCCAGACCCTCCATTGTCAGTACAGAGGCCCAGACCCTCCATTGCCTGTACTTGAGCCCACACCCTCCATTGTCAGTACTGGGGCCCAGACCCTCCATTGTCTGTACCGAGGCCCAGACCCTCCATTGTCTGTACCAAGGCCCAGACACTTCATTGTCTGTACTGGGGCCCAGACCCTCCATTGTCTGTATTTGAGGCCAGACCCTCCATTGTCTATACCGAGGCCCAGACCCTCTATTGCCTGTACTTGAGGCCAGACCCTCCATTGTCTGTAATGGGACCCACACCCTCCATTGTCTGTACCGAGGCCCAGACCTTCCATTGCCTGTATTTGAGCCCAGACACTCCATTGTCAATTCTGGAGCCCAGACCCTCCATTGTCTGTATTTGAGGCCAGACTCCCTATTGTCTGTACCGAGGCCCAGACCCTCCACTGTCTGTATTTGAGCCCAGACCCTCCATTGTCAGTACCGAGGCCCAGACCCTCCATTGTCTTTACTTGAGCCCACACCCTTCATTGTCTGTACTGGGGCCCAAACCCTTCATCGTCGGTACTAGGGCCCAGACCCTCCATTGTATGTACTGGGCCTACGCCATCCATTGTCTCTACTGGGGCCCACACCATCCATTGTCTGTACTGGGGCCAGACCCCCCATTGTCTTTACTGGGGCCAGACCCCCCATTGTCTTTACTGGGGCTCAGACCCTACATTGTCAGTACTGGGGCCCAGACCCTCCATTGTCTGTACTGTGCCTACGCCATCCGTTGTCTGTACTGGGGCCCGCACCATCCATTGTCTGTACTGGGGCCCAGACCCTCCATTGTCAGTACTGGGGCCCAGACCCTCCATTGTCTGTACTTGAGCCCACACCCTCCATTGTCTGTACCGAGGCCCAGACCCTCCATTGTCAGTATTTGAGCCCAGACCCTCCTTCGTCAGTACTGGGGCCCAGACCCTCCATTGTCTGTACTTGAGCCCACACCCTCCATTGTCTGTAACAAGGCCCAGACCCTCCATTGTCAGTATTTGAGCCCAGACCCTCCTTCGTCAGTACTGGGGTCCGGACCCTCCATTGTCTGTACTTGAGCCCACACCCTCCATTGTCTGTACCGAGGTCCAGACCCTCTATTGTCAGTATTTGAGCCCAGACCCTCCATTGTCTGCTTCTGCTGTGTATCGTCTGCCCTTTGTTTCTCCTTTTCGTACTCTATGACCATCAGTGGACTGTCTGGGGCCTAGTGGAAAATGGGGTGCCAACATATACAACAGCCCTTAGGGCTTCCCTAAACATTTTATTGGGGCACCAACATAAAGTACATACAATGTACAATAAATTGCCTCCGTGGCTTTAGTGGCCCTTGGGTCCCTCCCTAGGCAGCCCTATTTGAATCCCTATATAAAAGCCTCCATTTGGAAGGTTATGAGGTTAAATACTGGACCTCCTATGGTCGGCGCGGTTGGCTCTTTTGGTGGCGTAGACAGGCTGTCCGGTCTTATGTGTATATGTCCCCTGCTGCCTCTCCGGCTCCCCACCTTTGCCTCTACTTACCGGTTCCCAGCCAACTACTCTGCTTAACCTGTTCTCATCCTGTCTCCAGCCAGTGACCCTGGCTATGGCCTCAAGGGAGAAATTGTCTGCCTGGCTAAGAGCCGCCTCCCTGTCCCGGTTCCCAAACAGCCAGGAGCAGCCATTACTGCAGCCTGGTTGATTATAATCTAACACAGCACTTTAGCCGTCTGTCTTTATACAGTTTAACGTGCTTTTGGCGGTTAAGTATATAAGAATGTCCTGTGTGGTATGTCAGTCCCCTCACCCAGCAGAAGTGGCAGGGGAAGCCGCGCGCGCAGGCGTTTCCTGCTGCATCTCGCCCCTCTATTCATTTCCCTGGGAACGCGTGTGCTGCTGCTAGTACGGTCGGGTAATCTTTGCACCTTTATTCTCAGCTCTTTGGCTTATTTACTGTTTGCACAATGCACTTTAGGGGTCTCTTTGTGTCTTTAATTATCGCCGGTTACTAGTTTAGTATTTGGCATGATATATCTACTTGGCAAATTATATTTTTTTGATCGAAACTGTATATTTATTGTACACACCTTGTGAGTAATACTGTCATTTTGTGTATATTTATTACAATCGGGCACTACCTAGCATTAGAGTTTAGCACCAGTCACTTTATTATTGGAATTCAGGACCCATTAACTATTTTTTGTGCCGGCACAAATAATATTATATTGCCCCACTCCTCTATATAATTGTGAGTCAATTTGGGGGTTTGTTCCCTGATTATTTTTTTTTTCATATGATATTTCATGAATTGGGGCGGATGCAGTTGTTTTTATTTTCATGTTGTGATTGTGTGTTCCTTTTTGTATGTGTAACAGTATTGTTTGTACAATAAAAGTGTTGTTAATATTAATCATTTTATTGTCTGGTGCTAATTGGGGTGGATTTGGCGAGCTGTCCGCAGTCCCTCCTTTGTTTTGGTTGATTAATGTTTAGTTAGCACAGGACCTGATTATAGTGGTGCACCCTCGCTCTGTGTTTAACAGCTGCTTGTTACATTGTACAGCGCAGCCCGGGTTTTATTACAGTCACTTATGCTGTTTCTGCTCCTTCCCCTGCCCCCAAATGTATTTATCACTTTATTTATTGCAGGAGGTCAATGCCGACCATATCCCATAATGCCTCTCTTCTTTCTGTTTCGTCCACAGCTCCGCCCACTTCTATCGCGGTCATCGCTGCCGACACGCCGGCTCCGTTCAGCAGGTACCAGGCCCAGAATTTCACCCTGGTGTGCATCGTTTGTGGAGGGAAGCCGGCACCACAGGTACCTGGGAGCGTTTTATTTTTTCTGGCCAATGGGAGATTATATATGATTTTTAATGCTGGTGAAAGTACATAAAGTGATAGCAATGGTGATCAGTAAAACAATATATACATACATGTGACAGTACAATATATACAAGGTGTGGACCGCTATGGAGTCGATTAAAGCATTGTATCCAGCATATTATTACAGCAATTGCTCCAGATATTTGTAGTTATGAGAAATCAGTATGTTGCAGCATATGAAGGGGATGCCGATAGTTACATAGTTATATAGTTACATAGTTATATAGTTACATAGTTATATAGTTACATAGTTATATAGTTACATAGTTACATAAAGTTACATAGTTATATAGTTACATAGTGAATACGGTTGAAAAAAGACATATGTCCATCAAGTTCAACCAATGGGTGATGGGGTAGGGGAAGTTATTTTTTAATTTATAGGGAAAGCTATTTATTTATTTATTTTTTATATTTTTTGATAACCGCTAATAGTAACTGTTAATGTTATTTTCTTCTAAATAAGCATCTAATCCTTTTTTGAATCTGTCAGCGGTTGATGCTGTAACAAAGTTCTGTGGGAGGCTATTCCATAGATTTATAGTTCTTATGGTAAAAAAACGATTGTCGCCTCCGGAGACTAAATTTCTTTTTTTTTTCCAATCGAAGGCAGTGCCCCCCTTGTCCTTAGAGAGGATTTTACATGAAATAGTGTTTCTTGTATGGTCCATTTATATATTTATACAAGTTATTCATGTCCTCCCTCAGTCGTCTCCTCTCAAGACTAAACAGATTTAATTCTCGTAATCTTTCCTCATAACTAAGATGCTCCATTCCTCTTATTAGTTTGGTGGCTCCTCTGCTCCCTTTCCATAGTCACAGCGTCCTTTCTATGCCCAGAACTGGGCGGCATATTCCAGGTGAGGGCGCACCAGTGCCTTGTAGAGAGGTAAAATTACATTATACCGTGATTCCAGGCCTCTATTAATACATGATAATATCTTGGTGGCCTTGGAAGCAGCTGCTTGGCATTGCATGCTGTTATTTAGCCTGTGATCTACCAGTACCCCCAGATCCTTCTCAACTAGTGACTCTCCCAGTTTTACTTCCCCGAGGACATATGTGGCCTTCAGGTTGTTAGACCCCAAGTGCATAACTTTACATTTTTCCACATTGAGCTTCATTTGCCAAGTGGAGCCCAGACACTCAATGTGTCCAAGTCAGCCTGAAGCTTGTGAACATCTTCCATAGACACATAGACACTGTGATCCTGAAGCATGTGACCATATTCCATAGACACATAGGCACCGTGCTCCTGAAGCTTGTGAGCATCTTCAATAGACACATAGGCACTGTGCTCCTGAAGCATGTGACCATCTTCAATAGACACATAGGCAATGTGCTCCTGAAGCTTGTGAGCATCTTCAATAGACACATAGGCAATGTGCTCCTGAAGCTTGTGAGCATCTTCAATAGACACATAGGCAGCGTGCTCCTGAAGCTTGTGACCATCTTCCATAGACACATAGGGGCTGTGCTCCTGAAGTTTGTGAGCATCTTCAATAGACACATAGGCACTGTGCTCCTGAAGCTTGTGAGCATCTTCAATAGACACATAGGCACCGTGCTCCTGAAGCTTGTGAGCATCTTCAATAGACACATAGGCAATGTGCTCCTGAAGCTTGTGACCATCTTCAATAGACACATAGGCAATGTGCTCCTGAAGCTTGTGACCATCTTCAATAGACACATAGGCAATGCGCTCCTGAAGCTTGTGACCATCTTCAATAGACTCATAGGCACTGTGCTCCTGAAGCTTGTGACCATCTACAATAGACACATAGGCACTGTGCTCCTGAAGCTTGTGACCATCTTCAATAGACACATAGGCACTGTGCTCCTGAAGCTTGTGACCATCTTCCATAGACACATAGGCAATGTGCTCCTGAAGCTTGTGATCATCTTCAATAGACACATAGGCACTGTGCTCCTGAAGCTTGTGACCATCTTCAATAGACACATAGGCACTGTGCTCCTGAAGCTTGTGACCATCTTCAATAGACACATAGGCGATGTGCTCCTGAAGCTTGTGACCATCTTCAATAGACACATAGGCACTGTGCTCCTGAAGCTTGTGACCATCTTCAATAGACACATAGGCGATGTGCTCCTGAAGCTTGTGACCATCTTCAATAGACACATAGGCATTGTGCTCCTGAAGCTTGTGACCATCTTCAATAGACACATAGGCAATGTGCTCATCTGAGATCCCATGGCACATGACCAGGCTCTGCTCCAATCGAGAGAGCACAGCATAGAGTGCTGGTAGTGACCAGCCATTCAGATAGGCCCAACATAGATGAGTGCAATAAATTGCACTAAGCAATAAATGAGTGCAATAAGCAATAAATTTTAGGGCAGGAATCTTGCTTTGTTGGGCTGTGCTGTCCATTCAATACCCTATAGACTGTGAGAGAGCCAGTCACATGACCAGTGATCAATACAGCACCCGGATCGATGTTCAGCAGTACCGCACAGTACCTTTTCCAATACTTCCCTATTAGGATTATTTTGCAATCATGCGGCCGGATGAATGGGATCACATGATCCAGTGACTAGTTCAATGACATAGGGACCAATGTTCAGCAGTACCACACAGTACTATTTCTGTTTTTATGCGGTCGTGTGATCAAGTAAAATAGATCACATGATTGCATCGTGCGGCCGCCAGCTGGTGACAGGGTGCGGTGCGAGTCTAGGACACAACAGTGCAGGTCCTGCCTTCCTCCTCATTGCACATACCTACTCTCCCTCTTGATCTGCCTCGTCGTGGTTGGATCCGGCCATCCCTTTGGACCTCGCTTTTAAGGATTAACCCGTGATCTGCCTTTTCGTGGTTGACCCTGCCATCCTTTTGGACCTCGCTATAAGGTTTAACCCCTGATCTGCCTCTTCATGGTTGACCCAGCCATCCCTTTGGACCTTGCTTTAAGCATTAACCCTTGATCTGCCTCTTCATGGTTGACCCGAGTCATCACTTTGAACCTCCCTATAAGGTTCAACCCTTGTTCTGCTTCTTTGTGGTTGACTCAGCCATTCCATAGGACCTCACTTTAAACATTAACCCTTGCTGTACCTCTTCTTGGTTGACCCTGCCATCCCATTGGCCCTCGCTGTAAGCCTTAACCCTTGATGTGCCTCCTCGTGATTGACCCTGCCATCCCTTAGGACCTCGCTTTCAGCATTAACCCTTGATCTGCCTCTTCATTGATGGACCTGGCCATCCCTTTGGACTTTGCTATAAGGATTAACCCTTGATCAGCCTCTTCGTGGTTGGCCCGGCCATCCCTTTGGACCCTCTATAAGGTTTAGCCCTTTATCTGTCTCTTCATGGTTTACTGACCATCCCTTTGGACCTTGCTTTAAGGCTTAACCCTTGATCTGCCTTTTCACGGTTGACCCGGCCATCCTTTTGGACCTCACTATAAGGATCAACCATTGATGTGACACTTTGTGGTTGACCCGGCCATCCCTTTGGACCTCGCTATAAGGTTTAACCCTTGATCTGCCTCTTCATGATTGACCCGGCTATCCCTTTGGACCTTGCTTTAAGCATTAACCCTTGATGTGCCTCATCGTGGTTGACCCGGCCATCCCTGTGGACCTCACCATAAGGTTTAACCCTTGATCTGCCTCTTCGTGGTTGACCTGGTCATTGCTTTGGACCTTGCTTTATGGATTAACTCTTGGTCTGCGTCTTCTTTGTTGACCCAGTCATCCCTTTGGACCTCGTTATAAGGATTAACCCTTGATCTGCCTCTTTGTGGTTGACCCGAACATCCCTTTGGACCTTGCTATAAGGTTTAACCCTTGATCTGCCTCTTCCTGGTTGACCCGGCCATCCTTTTGGACCTTGGTTTAAGGTTTAACCTTTGATCTGCCTCTTCATGGTTGACCCGGCCATCCCTTTGGACCTCGCTATAAGGTTTAACCCTTGATCTGCCCCTTTTTGGTTGACCCTTCCATTCCTTTGGACCTCGCTATATGGTTTAACCCTTGTTCTGCCACTTCATGGTTGACTCGGCCATCTTTTTGGACCTCGCTTTAAGGCCTAACCCTTGATCTACCTCTTCATTGTTGACCTGGCTTTCCCTTTAAGCATTAACCATTGATCTGCCACTTCGTGGTTGACCCGGCCATCCCTTTGGACCTCGCTTTAAGCATTAACCCATGATCTGCCTCTTCGTGGTTGACCTGGCCATCCCTTTGGGCCTTGCTTTAAGGATTAACCCTTGCTGTGCCTCTTCGTGGTTGACCCATCCATACCCTTGGACCTCGCTATAAGGATTAACCCTTGATCGGCCTCTTCATGGTTGACCCGGCCATCCCTTTGGACCTTGCTTTAAGCATTAACCCTTGATATGCCTCTTTGTGGTTGACCCGCCATCAATTTGGGCCTTGCTTTAGAGATTAACCCTTGATCTGCCTCTCCGTGGTTGACCCAGCCATCCCTTTGGACCTCGCTTTAAGCATTACCCCTTGAAGTGCCTCTTCGTGGTTGACCCGGCTTGCCCCTGGACTCTGTTTGCGGAATTAGCCCCTGATCTGCCTAACTAGTGTTCAACCTCGGCTACTATCCTCGATTGTGCACCGATGCCCCTGACCTATGACCTCGTCCCTATCGTCTGCCTCCTCTTCTTGCAGGGTAACTACTGTTGCCTGTCCAGACCCTTGTCTATCCTTGCAGGGGGGGCTCAAGGGGAGTCCAGGGTGGTCCTTAGGTTCCGATCCTGCAGGCTCAAGCTCTGGGCCCGCCTTAGGGTAAGTGTCGCCCTGGGCAAGACTTCAGCATGGTGCCCCCCAGACATACACACAAAAAAAAATCTGGCAGAAGAGGTAAGACGGAAAAAAAGGGAGAGCGCTGCAAGTCCAGTTGAGAGCTCCCTGGCGACCCCTTACAGAGAGTTTGGTATGGTGCCATGTGTGACCACACACCTCGAACACCCCAAAGGCCTCTTGGTAGCCCCCGAGCGCCTCCTTCAGCAGTAGGAAGCCGGCTTCTCCGCTATCAGTGCTCGGCTGAGGTCAGAGACAGGCAGCCGACCTCAAGGCTTATTTTTTTTTAACATTAAAACATCCACAACTGTGCTGCTCTGATTCCTTTTAACAATGACAGTTGCTGTGCGGCATTACAAGGCCGGCACATTAACGCTGCTGCATAACACAACATTTGTCACAGTAATGGCCGCTGCATTTGTACATAAATTTCTTCCATTTTTCTCAGCATCTAATCACTCTATTGAGTTATGATCAATAACTAGACACATAAAGGGAACAATAAGTCTCCCATTGTTTCTTGACAATGCCACCTGTCACATGACCAGTGATGTGTTCCACATCATGCAGATCAGTGTTCAGTAGTACTGTATATTAAGTTTTTTATTAAGTATTAAGTGTTCCTGCGCTATTTTTGCAATCATGCGGCCTAGTGACCCGATGAAATTGAAGCCAATCATTGGATCGCAAAATCTCTATTTCTTCTAACAGTTGCTGTGCGGCATTAAGAGGCCGAGCACATTATCGCTGCCGCATAACGCAACGTTTCTCAAATTAATGGCCGCTACGTTTGTACATAAATTTCCCTTTCCTTTTTTCGGCATCTGATCATCGCATTGAGTTATGGTCAATAACTAGACACATAAAGGGAACAATAAGTCTCCCATTGTTTCCTATAAGCGAGGAAAGGTTGACTGAATACACGCATCGGGTACGTTGGGTTACTACGGGCCGGTAAATGTTATCTATTATTTATTATTCAATTCAGTTCTTTATAGACTTCGATTTT
This sequence comes from Gastrophryne carolinensis, assembly GCA_027917425.1. Classification (NCBI taxonomy): domain Eukaryota; kingdom Metazoa; phylum Chordata; class Amphibia; order Anura; family Microhylidae; genus Gastrophryne; species Gastrophryne carolinensis. The sequence goes on from CM051242.1 coordinate 193,693,931, forward strand.
CGTATAGTTGGTAAAACCTCTTTACATGACAATGCCAGTCACATGACCAGTGAGGTGTTCCGCAGCACGTGGTTCAGTGTTCAGTAGTAATTTACATTAAGTTACTATCCTTGCCCTATTTTTTATTTTTTTGCAATCATGCGGCCTAGTGACCCAAAGAAAACAAAGCGTAACATCGTAACATCGTAACATCTCCATTTCTTCTAACGGTTGCTGTACAGCGTTACGAGGCCAAGCGCATTAACGCTGCCGCATAACACGACGTTTCTCAAATTAATGACCGTACATAAATTTCCTTCCCTTTTTCAGCATCTGATCATTGCATTGAGTTATGATCAATAACTAAACACATAAAGGGAACAATAAGTCTCCCATTGTTTCCTGCAAGCAAGGAAAGGTGACTGAATGCACGCGTCAGGTACGTTGGGTTACTACGAACCCGATAAATCTTACGTATTGCTTATTATTCAATTCAATTCTTTAAGACTGCGATTTTCGTATGGTTGCTTGAGAATGCCGGTCACATGACCAGTGACGTGTTCCGCAGCACGTAGATCAGTGTTCATTAGTACTGTACATTAATTTACTATTCCTGCCCTATTTTGTTATTTTGCAATCATGCGGCCTAGTGACCCAATGAAAACAAAGCCAAACATTGGATTGCAACATCTCCATTTCTGTGTGGCATTACGAGGCCGAGCACATTATCGCTGCCGCATAACGCAACGTTTCTCAAATTAATGGCCGCTGCGTTTGTACATAAATTTCCTTTCCCTTTTTTCGGCATTTGATCTTTGCATTGAGTTATGATTAATAACTAGACACATAAAGGGAACAATAAGTCTCCTATTGTTTCCTACAAGCGAGGAAAGGTGACTGAACACATGCGGCAAGTGCGTTGGGTTACCACGGACCGGTAAATCTTAGGCCATACGTCTTGCTTACTTTTCAATTCAGTTCTTTATAGAGTGTGATTTATGTAAGGCAGTCACATGACCTGTGACCTGTTCCACAGCATGTGGATCAGTGTTCAGTAGTACTGGTCAGTAGATTTTCAATTCTTGCCCTACTTATACTTTTTGTAATCATGCGGCCCAGTGAACTGAACACAGCCGATTATTGGATAGCAACATCTACAATTCTAAGTGGAAATTGAACTGATTTCTCTGGGATGATCAGAATCCGGGGTTTTCATCCACTTTAATACATGCGTTGAGTGTGCTTTGAATGTTAATGAAGGCCTTTCCCTATTGTCAATTAATTATGAATATACTATATACTATAATTATTATACACATTAACTAGTATAGGGGTCCATTGGATTTCCCAGAGAACCTCCCTTCATGTCCCTCTACCACTACAGTTGGAGGGCTTTCGAACCAGATATACCCCGTTGGGTTATTTCCAAAGGCCAGATGCAATAGCTCCGACCACCACTACACGTGAACTAATTTAGGGGTCCATTGGATTTCCAGAAGAATCTCCCTCCATTTCCCTTTACCACTATGGTTGGAGGGCTTCTGAACCAAATATACCCTGTTGGGTTACTTCTGAATGCCAGATGCAATAGCTTTGGCCACCACTATGTGTAAACTGGTATAGGGGTCCGTTGGATTTCCAGAAGAATCTCCCTTCATTTCTCTTTACCATTAAGGTTGGAGGGCTTCCGAACCAGATATACCCCGTTGGGTTACTTCCGAAGGCCTGATGCAATAGCTCCAGCCACCACTACACGTGAACTAGTATAGAAGTCCATTGGATTTTCAAAAGAATCTCCCTCCATTTCCCTCTACCACTACTGTTGGGGGGCTTCCGAACCAGATATACCCCGTTGGGTTACTTCCGATGGCCTGATGCAATATCATCAGCCACCACTATGAGTAAACTGCTATAGGTGCCCCTTGGATTTCCTGAGAAATCTCCCCCTATGTCCCTCTACCACTTTAGTCGTAATCGTAATCGAATAGACCTTGTGGGGTTACTGTCGGTCTACTCGCCTTTCATGCTCCTCTATCGGATGCGGGTGTGCTGTCAGACGTGCGCGCTTGGGTGTTTGTACAAGATCCGGCTCTTCATCCATTGCACTGCTCAACAGTGCCAACTGGCGTCCAGCGCACTGCAAATGCACGAAGCCTAGATCATAAGCTATTGGGGTTTCCATTAACCTCCGCGTTTCCTTTGTTCTCAGTGGACAGGAAGTGGCCTCACTTATATTTGAGACATCCCTCCCAGCTTCATTGATTAGCACTATTTAAATGGACAGCTGGCCTGTTTTCATTGCTAAGCTAAGTTCCTGGATTCTGTTTTTTGCCTTTCCTGACTGATTTCCTGGATTGACCTGGCCTGCTCTTGGATTAACACTTGGACAGATTTCATGGTTTAAACTCGGATTTATTACTTAGTCTTTGCCTGTTTGCTGCCAGCCCCTGGACTCGGATTTATTACTTAGACTTTTCCTGTTTGCTGCCAGCCCCTGGACTCGGATTTATTCCTTAGACTTTGCCTGTTTGCTGCCAGCCCCTGAACTCAGATTTATTCATTGGACTTATTTTCTTTGCTGCGCCTCCACACCTGGAGCTCCGCTCAGCCCTATCCGTGGTTGTAGTCAGGAGGCTTGACAGTTACCCCCGAATGGCTGATACAATAGCTATGACCACCACTACATGTTAACTGGTATTAAGGGCCCCCCAGATTTCCCCGGGGAAGCTCCCTCCATGTCCCTTTACCACTACAGCCAGAATGGAGAGACCCTGATCTGGCTCCTCACTAGCCATAACTGTTTTTTGTGTTTTTCTTAAAGGTGTTTCACCATTGTCAATTCAAATTTATATCGACTTTGTATTTTTAGTTAGACGCCCTAACTTGGGACAGTTAACCAGCAACGAGTCCTAAAAAAGTCGAGCTTTTGAATTATCTCTACCTTGACCCGGCTGAATGAGAACCTTCTTTATCAATTTTTTTATTGTGTGTATTGGGAACTTTATTCTATAAGCATAATACTGTTCATACACATAATTTAAAGATTACAGACAATTTAAGTCACAATCAGAAGCTTATTCACTGCATACAAGAAAATCGAATAAGATTCAAGAGTTACTAAAGAAGTTCAATTCAAATCAATTAAAGAAAAATAACAACCTTTATGAGGGGTCGAGGAAGGATCAGATACTCGTTAGGTTTACATCAAAATCTGTAGGCAGAAAATTCCGAACCCAAGGTTTCCACACTTCCCTGAACAGCTCCAAAGTCCCATTGTGAATGGCGGACATTTTTTTCCATGGCCATAATGCAGTTAACCTTGTTTTTAAAGGCGTTGAAGCTCAAGGTGTGGGACCCCCAAGCCCTAGCTATCACCAGCTTTGCCCCTGATAGGATATAATACATCAACTGCTTTTTAAGTCTAGAACTGTGGGGGGTTGGGGCATTGAGGAGAGCTACCCAAGGAACTTTCTTGACCAAAAATCCCCTAACTACTGGGCAATCCCACCACACATGCCGGTACGACCCTGGAGAGAGGCACCCCGGGAAGCAGTTCCCCTGGAACTCAGTGGAAAAGTGTTTCATTCTCTCTGGGACCATATACCGTCTTGCCATTGGTTTTATGTTAGCCTCGATTAAAGTCACAGACGCCGAGCAACCAAAGGAAGCGTTCAGCCATTTTTCTTGATCCATCTCCCTACCCAGTTCATGGTGCCAATTTTTGGTATAGGATGGGCATGTATCTCTACCCCTTGAGGCCAAGTTATGATATATCTCTGACATTGCTCCTCTGCCTCTGGGATCCCTACAGCAGTGCGTCTCAAAAAAAATAAGCTTTTCAAACTCCTGCCAATTCCCCACCGTGGATCTCACAAAATGGCAAACTTGCAGAAAACGAAAACCTCATTAGATGGCAGGTGAAATTTATCCCTAACCTCTTAGAATGTACTGACCTCTGAAGATTGCAGACAATCTGATACTCGCAGTATGAATGAGAACCTTCAAAAGAACCAGTTGGCTTATGCCCAAAAAACTGGGCTATTCCTATTTTGCATTGGTGAAACCAATACACATTCAACCTTCCCTGCGTCCCATGAGCTCGGCACTTTGAGCCTCATTGAGATGCGTCGCACGTCCGCGCCTCCGTCACCTGAGATTTCCGTCTCCCAGCCGCACGCGCGGCGCGATAAGTATTTTTCAACGAGTCGACACTTCTAGATAAAGAAAGTCAGAACGGAGAAACGAGCAAACATCATTACGACGCCTCGTTCCTTTCCGCTCATTCTTTTCAGCGCGGTGACAATCCGGGGAGGGGAGGGACTCCTATTGACAGAATCGACCCACCAAATTAATACATCTTAACACGCTTTGTGATTTCTATCGAACTCCGCTTTTCCCGCGAACAGCGGAGCTTTTATCCTCTCGATCCACTTGCCTTTTGAGCGCCGCATGCCTCTTCCCAATCAACGCATCTCTTGTTATTTTTTTTTTCTTGTCTCGCGCTCCCCAGCCCGCCTATTATTCACACTCTATAGAGGGAATGCTTAATTAGGTCCTCTGACCCCCCTCCTCCGCGGCGAGCCCTTCCGATTGATGGATTTATTGCTGCACTGCTGAGCCCCACCGAGGACTAAAGAGCGGGGTTTTGGTGGCCTGCAAATTCCTGAGAAAATATCACGGCTAAACGCTGCCACTGCGCCTCAACATAAAAACCCACTCGAAGCTGCGTTCTCCACAGCACGCGGTCGCTAATAATACAGCCGTAATAGAGCCTTAAAAAAAACCTTCGGGAAACCGGGAGAAGGCATTTGTGCTATTTAATTGGAACTAGAAGAAGCGCTTTGGTCCCACATCTCCCGCTGCTAATGCATCGAATGACTTTCCAATGATATTATCACTCCGCTCTATACACACCTGGCTGCATGCGGCGCGTGCTGGGGAGGAGGAGAGCGCATCATCGATTAACCCTCTGCGTGCTTCTCCGGGATGTCTAATGCCCTGCGGGGCCCATAAAGCCTAAATCCAGGCTTTTAAGGCTTTTGATAGGGTGCAAATGATTTAAGCTGTGACCACAATCGAGGAAATTTAGCTTAGTGCAGGGGATGCCCTGCTGTGTGAGCCCCTCCTAACTAAATTTACTTAGTACCTTCGCCGCATTACAGCGCCGCAGCTGCATCCCCTATCTGGGACACATACCCAAGCCACACCCACAGCTAGAGGGCAGCTACCAGGAAGAGGTGAGTTTTTCGGTGATCCCAGCAGATGCACAAATCGAGATGCCCCCCAGGGAGGAACAAGAACCAGGAAATTCTCAGATCAGCACATGCATGGGAGTTGTGAACAGAAAGGAGAGAGCTCACTAGGGTTGTTACTGGGAGTTTGGGTGTAGACTAGGAGGGATGGTTAAATCAACAAGAGCACCAGGAAGCAGGTGAATTCTTTGGCACCCTGGGGGGTTTGGGTTGACCCCACGGAAGGCCAGTGGCAAAAGGAGCTGGACCCCCAGGGTTCTGCCATGGATGAGACAGATGTGCCAGTGGGGGACCACAATGGATGAGACAGACGCACATGAATGAGACAGATGTGCATGGATTAGACAGATGTGCATGAATGAGATAGGATGCAGGAGAGTTCTGTGGTCCCTGGGGAGTTCGGGATGCCTCTGTGGAAGGCCAGCAGCCACAGTGGGCCGGTCCCCTCAGAGGTCTGCCATGGATGAGACGGATGTGCCAGGGGGGACCACAATGGATGAGACAGATGTGCATGGATGAGACAGGATGCAGGAGAGTTATGTGGCCCCCTGGGGGGTTCGGGATGCCCCCATGGAAGGCCAGCAGCCACAGGGAGGCAGTCCCCTCAGGGTTCTGCTATGGATGAGACGGATGTGCCAGAGGGGGCCACAATGGATGAGACAGGATGTAGAAGAGTTCTGTGGCTCTCTGAGGGTTCGGGATGCCCCCATGGAAAGCCAGCAGCCACAGGGGGGCATTCCCCCAGGGTTCTCCCATGGATGAGACAGATGTGCCGGGGGGGGGGGGCACAATGGATGAGACAGATGTGCATGGATGAGGCAGGATATAGGAAAGTTCTGTGGCCTGCCATGGATGAGACAGATGTGCCGGGGGGACCACAATGGATGAGACAGATGTGCATGGATGAGACAGGATGCAGGAGAGTTCTGTGGCTCCCTGGGAGGTTCAGGATGCCACCGTGGAAGATCAGCAGCCACAGTGGGCCGGTCCCCTCAGGGGTCTGCTATGGATGAGACTGATGTGCCAGGGGGGACCAAAATGGATGAGACTAATGTGCATGGATGAGACAGGATGCAGGAGAGATCTTTGGCTCCCTGGGGGGTTCGGGTTGGCCCCGTGGAAGGCCAGCAGCCACAGTGAGCCGGTCCCCTCAGGGATCTGCTATGGATGAAATGGATGTGCCAGGGGGGACACATATGTGCGTATATGAGACAGATGTGCATGGATGAGACAGATGTGCATGGATGAGACAGGATGCAGGAGAGTTATGTGGCTCCCTGGGGCGTTCGGGATACCCAGTGGAAGGCCAGCAGCTACAGGGGGCAGATCCCTCAGGGTTCTGCCATGGGTGAGACAGATGTACATGGAAAATACAGGATGCAGGAGAGTTCTGTGGCCCCCTGGGGGGTTTAGGATGCTCTCGTGAAAGGCCAGCAGCCAGAGTGGGCCGGTCCCCTCAGGGGTCTGCCATGGATGAGACGGATGTGCCAGGGGGGACCACAATGGATGAGACAGATGTTCATGGATGAGACAGGATGCAGGAGAGTTATGTGGCCCCCTGGGGGGTTCGGGATGCCCCCATGGAAGGCCAGCAGCCACAGGGAGGCAGTCCCCTCAGGGTTCTGCTATGGATGAGACGGATGTGCCAGAGGGGGCCACAATGGATGAGACAGGATGTAGGAGAGTTCTGTGGCTCCCTGAGGGTTCGGGATGCCCCCATGGAAAGCCAGCAGCCACAGGGGGGCATTTCCCCAGGGTTCTCCCATGGATGAGACAGATTTGCCGGGTGGACCACAATGGATGAGACAGATGTGCATGGATGAGACAGGATGCAGGAGAGTTATGTGGCTCCCTGGGGCGTTCGGGATACCCAGTGGAAGGCCAGCAGCTACAGGGGGCAGGTCCCCCGGGGTTCTGCCATGGTTGAGACAGATGTACATGGAAAAGACAGGATGCAGGAGAGTTCTGTGGCCCCTTGGGGGCTTTAGGATGCTCTCGTGGAAGGCCAGCAGCCAGAGTGGGCCGGTCCCCTCAGGGGTCTGCCATGTGTGAAGCATATGGGCCATGGGGGACCACAATGAATGAGACAGATGTGCATGGATGATACAGATGTGCATGGATGAGACAGGATGCAAGAGAGTTATGTGGCCCCCTGGGGAGTTTGGGATGCCCCAGTGGAAGGCCAGCAGCCACAGTGGGTCGCCCCCCTATGGTTCTGCCATGTGTGAAGCATATGGGCCATGGGGAACCACAATGAATGAGACAGATGTGCATGGATGATACAGATGTGCATGGATGAGACAGGATGCAGGAGAGATCTGTGGCCCCCTGGGGTTTTTCGGGATGCCCCTGTGGAAGGTCAGCAGCCACAGGGGGACGGTCCCCCCAGGGTTCTGCCATGGATGAGACAGATGTTCCGGGGGGGACCACAATGGATGAGACAGATTTGCATGGATGAGGCAGGATGCAGGAAAGTTCTGTGGCCCGCTGAGGGGTTTGGGATGCCTCCATGGAAGGCCAGCAGCCAGGGCTGGTCCCCTCAGGGGTCTGCTATGGATGAGACGGATGTGTCGGGGGGGGGGGCCCCAGTGAATGACACAGATGTGTATGGATGAGACAGGATGCAGGAGAGTTCTGTGACCCGCTGGGGGGTTCAGGATGCCCCTGTGGAAGCCAGCAGCCACAGTGGGCTGGTCCACCCAGGGGACTGCTACATCCCCCCCCCCCCCCCGACACACCACCATGGGTGAGACGCATCTGCAGGGCAACCATGGATGATAATGATGTGCTAGGCCCCAAGGGCACTCAAACTGCACCAAGCATTAGCAATTCTCTGATTGATCGGCTGTGTTGCCGGCGGCTGCTCTTTAGTTCGTCCAACTAGATTAAAATTCCTCTGGCTTCAGTACTCAAGAATCGACCGTTGCCGGAGACTTGCTTATTGGATTTCTGCCGCCGCAAGAAAACTCGATTGCGTTACTGAACGCTATAGAGACCTCACTTAAAGAGACCAAGCTGTTAAAAAAAAAAAAAAAAACACTTACCTTCAGTTGGCTTGTCTGGAGCTTGCTACTTTAAAGGTGAGGTCACGCTTAATCTGGTCCCTTCCATGCATCAGCGGTCCCCTCAGGGTTCTGCCATCGATGAGACGGATGTGCCAGCGGGGACCACAATGGATGAGACGGATGTGCCAGGGGGGACCACAATGGATGAGATGGTTGTGCCAGGGGGGGACCACAATGGATGAGATGGATGTTCCAGGGGGGACCACAATGGATGAGACGGATGTGCCAGGGGGACCACAATGGATGAGATGGTTGTGCCAGGGGGGGACCACAATGGATGAGATGGATGTGCCAGGGGGGACCACAATGGATGATATGGATGTTCCAGGGGGGACCACAATGGATGAGATGGATGTGCCAGGGGGGACCACAATGGATGATATGGATGTTCCAGGGGGGACCACAATGGATGAGATGGATGTGCCAGGGGGGATCGCAATGGATGAGATGGATGTTCCAGCGGGGACCACAATGGATGAGATGGATGTGCCAGGGGGGACCACAATGAATGAGATGGATGTGCCAGGGGGGACCACAATGGATGAGACAAATATGCATGGAGGAGACAAGAGACCTCGCTTAATGAGACCAAGCTGTTAAAAAAAAACACTTACCTTTAGTTGGCTTGTCTGGAGCTCGCTGATTTATATGTGAGGTCAAGCTTAATTCGTTCCCTGCCATGCCTCAGTGGTCCTCTCAGGGTTCTTCTCTAGAAACGGCGGATATGTGCACACCATACTCATGAGTTTCTTGCAAGTAAAAAGGTATTTATATAGGTAATATGTAACAAATCAGGGCAATGTATATATTTACAAGCTATACAAAAAGGATACAATAAAGGTACTTTGGTATGTGGACATATGAACAGTCTCCAGGATCGTGGACCACCTCAAGATAAAGAGAAGTACATGATAATAGTTAACATATACAGGTCAATCATGGCTATAATAGGGTAAAATATTACCAGTGTAGAGGCTATTGAGGGGTCTATGTACAGGTCCTGAAGAGTAGAACAGTAGATTTGCTGACCAGGGTATGAACAGTTAAGGAAAACCATATGTAAGAGTATATATAATACCCAATCATAGTCTATTCCTGGTCAGCTTAGAATTGTAAGAGCATCACATCATACCAAGAATAACATGTTGGTTTGCATCATAAGTACATACATATACACACACAGATAGTGTTAATCATGACGCCCGTCATATCAGTAAAATAGCATTACCAGAATATTTAGAGAGCGTGATTGCAACGAAATAGAGCCCATAGAGCCCACGTTTCGGATCCGCTGGTTCCTTTCTCAAGGCCTCTCAGGGTTCTGCCATGGATGACACGGATGTGCCTGGGGGGACCACAATGGATGAGAAAAATGTGCATGGATGATACAGGGGACCTCACCTAAAGGGACATTCCAAGCTGCTAAAAAAAACTTCAGTTGGCTTGTCTGGAGCTCACTGCTTCAAAGGTGAGGTCAAGCTTAACCCGGTCCCTGCCAAGCATCAGTGGTCCCCCCAGGGTTCTACCCATGGATGAGATGAGATGTGCCAGGGGGGGGGGGGGGCACAATGGATGAGACAGATGTGCATGGATGAGACAGGATGCAGGAGAGTTCTGCAATCCCCTGGGGGGTTTGGGATGCCCCTGTGAAAGGCCCACAGCCATAGGACAATGAGACAAATATGCATGGATGGGACAGGAGACCAGCAGCAACAGCGGGCCGGTCCCCCCAGGGTTCTACCATGGATGAGACAGATGTGCCAGGGGAGACCACAGTGGATGAGACAGGTTTGGGTTTGGGATGCCCCCGAGGTCAGCAGCCAGAGTGGGCCAGTCCCCTCAGGGGTCTGCTATGGATGAGACGGATGTGCCAGGGGGGACCACAATGGATGAGACAGATGTGCATAGATGACGCAGGATGCAGGAGAGTACTGTGGCCCGCTGGGGGGTTCGGGATGCCCTCGTGAAAGGCCCGCAGCCACAGTGGGCCGGTCCCATCAGGGGTCTGCTATGGATGAGACGGATGTGTCAGAGGGGGGACCACAATAGATGAGACAGATGTGCATGGATGAGGCAGGATGCAGGAGAGTACTGTGGCCCGCTGGGGGGTTTGGGATGCCCTCGTGAAAGGCCAGCAGGCACAGGTGGCCGCCCCCCCTGGGGGTCTGTTATGGATGAGACGGATGTGTCAGAGGGGGGACCACAATGGATGAGACAGATGTGCACGAATGAGACAGGATGCAGGAGAGTTCTGTGGCCCTCTGGTAAATTCTGGATTCCCTGTGGAAGGCCAGCAGCCACAGTAGGCTATGGCGGAGCCCGAGTGGTGGAGTCTAGAGGAGTCCTCCGCACCCAGGTTATTTTAGAGCAATCTTTGCCCATGGTAGCAAGTGCTGCTTGCCCCCAGAGGGAGGGACCCCTGGTTTGCCCCTCCTTTAGTGGGGCCTTGAAGCATGCTCACGTTACTAGGGACCAAAGAGGGCAGAAACCCAATTGGCAGCAGAAGTATAACTATGAAGGCAAGCAGGAAGGTAAGTGATGCTGAAGCTGGGACCTTGAGCGACTGGTCAGTCATCCAATCCTGCGCAACAGTGTCTGTCCAGGCTGCCATGCAGAGCTCCGCCCCCTGCCAGCATCAGGAGAGGATTGAGGCGATCAGCTGAGCTGCTTTATTATTTTAAGGTGGGGTGAAGGCAGGGCCGGCACCAGCACCCGGCAAGGTCGGTCACATGCCGAGGCCCCTGGGGCATACTGGCAGGCAGTGACTCAATGAGTGATTCAGGCTATATGCTCTGCACATTGGTGCCCTAGATGACGGATGGCTGTTTGCCGAGCGGCAAGTGGCTCTGATTGGATGAGAGATCACACGTGTGTTGTTGGACCAGGGAAAGGTGAGTTTTTACTAGCTCCCTGGGAATTTTCACACATTTCGGGATGCCCGGGGGGGGGGGGGGGGGGGATGGGCCGGAGCTGGCCAAGGAACCTACTGGAGTTTGGGCCTGGAAAGTACAAGTAAAATCCAGTAAGTTTATGAGCACAGGAGAAAGAGCTACTCAGTTCAGCAGATCACAAATGTCCCATTGGTACACAACACGAGACTCAAAGGGGCCCACCATGACACTGTCGCCCAAGGGCCCATCCAAACCTGGAGCCGGCCCTGGATGGGGGGGTGGCCGGGAATGGGGGGGGGGTTACAAAAAGCTTGGATTTCCTCTTTAAATTCAATTGAAATTTCTCTACCGCATATCATAGGCTTTAGCATCCGAAATGTATGTGTGACCTTTAAGAGACGAATGTCGCGTTTCCTGCGGCCGGGTAAATATATCATTTTGGGCAATTAGCATTTCCTAATAATTCCCCTTATTGGCGCTGCCCCCCCGATGAGTTGCCAGAAGTTCTCGCTGCTCTGGGAATGATTCCACTTTTAAGAGCTGCGCTGAACTTTATCTTGGCACAATGGCCCAGAGTCTTTTCAGAGGAGGAGGAGGAGGAGATGGGGAGGGTGGAGGATCATAAGGCGACACAAGAGGCAACGGAAAGTTTCATTTTCTGTCTAGATCTGGCCACCTAGATATATTCATCTCTGCAACGCAACCGTTGGGGCCCATCCCAAGCCTGTGCCGTGGCAACAAGCTACAAACTAGAGCAGTGGGTCCCCTCCACAAGTCTGAGCAGTTAGCAAGTCATGGCAGTGTGTCCTCTCTAAAAGTCTGAGTAATGGGTCTCTTTCATAATCCAGAGCAATGGGCCCTCTCAGCAAGCCAGAGAAGTGGATACCCTTCACAAGCTTAAGCAGTGGGTCCCCTCCATAAGCCATAGAAGTGGGCCCCCCTCCACAAGCCCTGGTGCCCCCAGGGTTCTTCCATGGATGAGCCTGCGGCACCCAGTGGGTTCGGGATTCCCCTGCGGAAGGCCAGCAGCCACAGTGGGCCAGTCCCCTCAGGGGTCTGCTATGGATAAGACGGATGTGTCAGGGGGGACCACAGTGGATGAGACAGATGACAAAAGCCTGAGTAATGGATCCCTTTCATAATTCACAGCAATAGGCCCTCTCAGCAAGCCAGAGCAGTGGGCCCCCCCATAAGCCAAAGAAGTGGGACCCCCTCCACAAGCCAGAGCAGTGAGTCTTCTCCATAAGCCATAGAAGTGGGTCCCCTCCATAAGCCATAGAAGTGGGTCCCCTCCATAAGCCATAGAAGTGGGTCCCCTCCATAAGCCATAGAAGTGGGTCCCCTCCATAAGCCATAGAAGTGGGTCCCCTCCATAAGCCATAGAAGTGGGTCCCCTCCATAAGCCATAGAAGTGGGTCCCCTCCATAAGCAATAGAAGTGGGTCACCTCCATAAGCCATAGAAGTGGGTCCCCTCCATAAGCCAGAGCACTGGGACCCTCCATAAGCTGGAGCACTGGGTCCCCTCCATAAGCCATAGAAGTGGGTCCCCTCCATAAGCCACAGAAGTGGGTCCCCTCCATAATCCATAGAGGTGGGTTCCCTCCACAAGCTAGAGCACTGGGTCCCCTCCACAAGCTAGAGCACTGGGTCCCCTCCACAAGCCGGAGCACTGGGTCCCCTCCACAAGCTAGAGCACTGGATCCCCTCCATAAGCCGGAGCACTGGATCCCCTCCATAAGCCGGAGCACTGGATCCCCTCCATAAGCCGGAGCACTGGATCCCCTCCATAAGCCGGAGCACTGGATCCCCTCCATAAGCCGGAGCACTGGGTCCCCTCCATAAGCATGAGCACTGGGTCCCCTCCACAAGCCGGAGCACTGGGTCCCCTCCATAAGCCGGAGCACTGGATCCCCTCCACAAGCCGGAGCACTGGATCCCCTCCATAAGCATGAGCACTGGATCCCCTCCACAAGCCGGAGCACTGGGTCCCCTCCATAAGCCGGGGGAACTGGATCCCCTCCATAAGCCGGAGCACTGGATCCCCTCCACAAGCCGGAGCACTGGGTCCCCTCCATAAGCCGGAGCACTGGATCCCCTCCATAAGCCGGAGCACTGGATCCCCTCCACAAGCCGGAGCACTGGGTCCCCTCCATATGCCGGAGCACTGGGTCTCCTCCATATGCCGGAGCACTGGGTCTCCTCCATATGCCGGAGCACTGGGTCTCCTCCATATGCCGGAGCACTGGGTCTCCTCCATATGCCGGAGCACTGGGTCTCCTCCATATGCCGGAGCACTGGGTCCCCTCCATATGCCGGAGCACTGGGTCTCCTCCATATGCCGGAGCACTGGATCCCCTCCATAAGCCGGAGCACTGGATCCCCTCCATAAGCCGGAGCACTGGGTCCCCTCCATATGCCGGAGCACTGGATCCCCTCCATAAGCCGGAGCACTGTGTCCCCTGACAGACTCACACCCACACCTCACCAGTGTCCCTTATTTGGAGGGACTGACCCTCTTTTGAGTCCCTATCCCCCTGTACCTTGTTGTCCTTCTTTAAGGTGTAACATGCAGATCTGCAGCAATAAATTATTTCATCTTCCTATTCAAAGTGTTTCTATTGTAACTGTTACATCCTATCTCCTATCCATCCCTCAATGAGGGGACGTGGCTTCATTCATTCCCCAATTATGGGGTGTGGCCTAGTTTAGCAATTGTCCCCCTATCCCACCCTGAAAAGTTGGAAGGTATGCCAGCCTTATGAAGGGTAGGAAGGCCATGGACAGAGGTTCAAGAGGGGGTGTGAGACATCACATGACATCAGTGTGATTTGTGTTTTATACTTTTGGGGCAAAACAATTCTCTTATATCTGCATTAACCTTTTTACCCTCCTCCTTTATCCCTCTTGCCCCCCCCCACCAATGTAGTCCCTCCTGTAGAAAGTGGTCCTGGCTTAACCTTGACCATTAGAGTTCATTGTAAATCAGTTGCCGTCCTTCGTGTCATCCTTTCTGCTGTCACCCCCCTGATGCCACCCCTGTTATCCCTCCTGTAATCCCTCCTGCTCCTGTTATCCCTCCTGCTGCCCCCCTGTTATCTCTTCTACTATCCCTCCTGATATCTCTCATGTTATCCCTCCTGCTATCCTTCCTGCTGTCCCCCTGCTGAGGATTTTGTGAGCTGTCATGTGTGATGAAATGTGTGACCGCACCTAGTTAAACCCATTGTCTCTGCAGCCCCTCCTGATGTCCCTCCTGCTATCTCTCGTGTTATCCCTCCTGCTATCCCTCCTGCCGAGGATGTTGTGTGATGTCACATGTGATGCAATGTGTGCGTGCTCCTAGTAACACCCGTTGTCTCTGCTGTTCCTCCTGCTATCCTTCCTGTTATCCCTTTTGCTGTCCCTCCTGTTATCCCTTCTGCTGATGATTTTGTGTGCTGTCACGTGTGATGAAATGTGTGCGCGGTCCTAGTGACGCCCATTGTCTCTGCTGTCCCTCCTGCTATCTCTCCTGTTATCCCTTCTGCTGTCCCCCTGACTTTGTGAGCTGTCACATATGATGAAATGTGTGAGCGCTCCTTGTAACACCAGCTGTCTCTGCTGCTGCCCCTTCTGTTATCCCTCCTGCTATCCCTCTTGCTGAGGATTTTGTGTGATGCAATGTGTGAGCGCTTCTTGTAACACCAGCTGTCTCTACTGCTGCCCCTTCTGTTGTCCCTCCTGCTGTCCCTCCTGTTATCCCTCTTGCTGAGGATTTTGTGTGATGCAATGTGTGAGCGCTCCTAGTAACACCCTTTGTCTCTGCTGCCCCTTCTGTTATCCCTCCTGCTGTCCCTCCTGTTATCCCTCCTGCTGAGGATTTTGTGTGATGCAATGTGTGAGCACTCCTAGTAACACCCGTTTGTCTCTGCTGTCCAGGTCTATTTCAAGCGGGACGGGGAGCCAATAGACGTCGTCCCCATGATGGAGCCTCCAGCCGCCGCTGCCGGACTGATGAATAACCGAGGCTCCAGGAACCTCCTGAACCG
Organism: Gastrophryne carolinensis; assembly: GCA_027917425.1. NCBI lineage: Eukaryota > Metazoa > Chordata > Amphibia > Anura > Microhylidae > Gastrophryne > Gastrophryne carolinensis. The sequence goes on from CM051242.1 coordinate 193,709,147, forward strand.
GGACCTGGATGATACAAAAATGCAAAAATCCCTTTTGCTGCTGGACACTGAGGAGCGGGCGCTGAACTCTTTCACGGAGAAGCCCTCCCGTGGGCGTCACCCCGACCTGGGCCCCGTGTCCGGCCCGGTGACCGAGGCCATCCCCGAGACGGTGGTCAGCCTGGAGTTCCCTCGCTGGGTCCACAGCACGGATCCCACTTACTTCTTCCACCAGATGCATCTTCCAATGAGCGACGGGACCGTGGAGGTCCGAGCCATGCTCACCTGGACCCTAAACCCGCAAGTGGACAATGAAGCGCTGTTCAGCTGCGAGGTCAAGCACCCCGCACTCACCATGCCCATGCAGGCGGAGGTCACCTTAGGTAAGTGGCACCCTATGAGGTTCTCTTTGTGGTATTGTCTTTTTACAGAAGTATTGGGGTGATTTGTGGAAATGGGGGACCATGGTGTCTCCTCGATCATCTGCTGTGCACCAGGAGATGCCTTACTCGTCTTGTCTTGCTTGTTAGGGCTTCAGATTGGGGTCAAAGCAGATATACTTACCTTTAAGCCCTCTCCTGGGGGTTCAGTGACCTTGAGTCTGTAGGGCTGTTTTGGGGGGGCAAGACAGACTATGGCACTAACCTGTTGGTGACAAAGAGAAGCTGAGCCTGGAGGTGCGGGTTAAATGTTTGGTGTGCCTGGGCCTCCCCCCAGAATGGTGCTCTTGCAACTAATAGGAAACAGCTTTCTGGGAAATAGATCACGTCGTCTAAGCAAAACAATACCTTCGGAGCAGATGGACTACTGCTCCCAGCAACCACTTACCTAAGTCACACCTAAGTCACTCACTGACACGATCAAGTATAACAGTACTATGAACTTTATTTAGTAAAGGTTAACTTGGCAATAAAAATTGACCATACACAGTATAACACAATAAATGGCCCAGTGGGGGCTTAAGTTAGTCTGTGCACATATACCCGGGTATATAGATAGTCTATAGCTAAATACCTCCAGGAGAAAGTCGGCACAGGGTGAAAGCTGCAGGGGCCCCTGATCTTGACTCGAATAAATGATTCACAATAATCAGATATGCAGCAGCAGTTGAAGCTTCTCCACAGAGCACACAGCAGCAGGTAGAAGGCAATGAAGAAGTTCAGGAGCAGCAACAGAAGATCCCCCATGTGGCACCATCAGCTGGACATGCAGGTGAACAGTGCAGTCTGGGAAGTGACCCAGGCTCCCCTTCGATGCTGTATATGTAGGTTACAGCAGCACAGCTCCTGGCAGCAAGCCATGTGCTCAGTTCTCCTTGCATACTGTCCTATATATACCTCCAGCCAGGGGCTGCAAACCCCAACTTGCAGGGGCGGGGAGAGTATCATCAGTAGCTAGAGAGAGAGAGAGTGATCTGCAGCAAGCCCTCTCCTTTATGATCTCCAGCAGGCATGTAATGTTTCATTTGCAACTCTGTGGTAACTGAGCACTTCCCTAAAAGTCGACCAATCACTGCACAGCGGGTGCGCATATAGCCCTGACTCAGCAGTCACTCAAGCTGAGTGTATTTGTGTTATTTTTTTGCCCTATTCATTGCTAAAGAGGGTTGGGTGGGCTGAGTAGTGGTTTGGGTGGCCGGAGAGCTGCTTTAAAGTGAATTTTCACTATCCCAGGTTTTGGTCTGTACATACCCTTGGGGCATCCCGATTTGTCTTTGCGTTCCCACTGTGCAGCCTCCAATCAGCTTTCTTGGGTGTGCATATTAATGTGCCTCTAAAGAAACTAAGTAGGAGTTCCCCCTCTCACCGATCTATGGCTGTGGCATTAAAGTGGACCAAAGCCCAGGATTTTGACTATCCTGGGTTTTGGGCCTCCCCCCCCGGGCACCCCGATTGGGTATCAGTATCCCGATTTTGGATACACAGCATGGTTATCTATCTATCTATCTATCTATCTATCTATCTATCTATTCTATATATATATATATATATATATATATATAGTAATACAGTTGGACATATATGATATATGATGTAACACAGAAGGGTTCCCCCTCCTGATATACAACGTAACGCAATCGGATGCTTGTCTGATATACAACGTAACGCAGAGTGGTTTCTCCATCTGATACAATGTAACACAGCAGAACGCCTTTCTGATATATAATGTAACACAGCAGGGCATCCTCATCAGATATAATGTAACCCAGCAAGATGCCCCCATCTGGGTAGTCTTCTATATAACGTAACACAACGCGGTATTTGACTGTTAGAGTTTGTTCACAGTGCATTGCCGACGCATCAAAAGCGCTGCATATATTTTGATTCATTGCGCTTCAGGCATACTTAAAAAAAAGGATGTATAGGTGTGAATGTAACCTTATACAATGTAACACAACAAGGTGCCTGATCGCTGTAATTGTCTGGCTGCTATACAAAGCTATATGATGTAATAATGTAAGGGTGCTCATCTGATATACAATGCATGGTGTCCTCCATCTAAAATAAAATGTAACACAGTAGGACATATATCTGATATACAATGTAACACAGCATGGTGTCCTCCATCTAAATATAATGTAACACAGTAGGACATATATCTGATATACAATGTAACACAGCATGGTGTCCTCCATCTAAATATAATGTAACACAGTAGGACATATATCTGATATACAATGTAACACAGCATGGTGTCCTCCATCTGATATACAATGTAACGCAGTGGAACTTCTGTCTGATATAGAATGTAACACTGCAGGGTGTATCCATATGATATATAATGCAACACAGCAGAGTGCCCAGTCTGCTATATAATGTAACACAACAGGGTACCTGGCTGTTAGAGTTCACAACGCATTGCCGACACATCGAAAGTGCTGCTTATATTTTGATACATTGCGCTTTAGGCAAAAGCCCGCTCTTAATGCAACGTATAGGTGTGAACATAACCTGATACTCTGTAACACAAGGTGCCTGATTGCTGTACAATGTAACACAGCCTAACTGCTATACAATGCTATACAGTTTAACACCTCTGGCTAGTTTACAGTGTAACACAGCATGGTGTCCCCCATCTGATATACAATGTAACAAAACCTCTGGCTAGTTTACAGTGTAACACAGCATAGAGTTAGATGGCACCCAAAATGGTTAAATTTTGGGGTAACTGATGAGTTGTTGCCCTTTTAAGACACTCCGATCGCTTCGGGCTGTGCTTCCGGATAATAAAACCGTTTTGGGGTGCTCACATTGGGGTGCAAAGCACTCAGATCATATTCTTAACCCCAAAGCCGCGAGGCTTCCTATTGGCCGGCCCCTATGACCGATGATCGGCCTGCAGTGGGCGTGCGATCCTTGTATCCGCTAAAATCTCTGCTCCCACACGACCTTTCCAGTTATTCTGTCGCTTCGTAGCTTTTAATGCTGTGGCTACGTAAAAGGTTTACTTACCTACTACTTAGTATATTATGGGGGGATTCTGCCAGTCAGCATGTTATGGGGGGATTCTGCCAGTCAGCATGTTATGGGGGGATTCTGCCAGTCAGCATGTTATGGGGGGATTCTGCCAGTCAGCATGTTATGGGGGGATTCTGCCACTCAGCGTGTTATGGGGGGATTCTGCCACTCAGCGTGTTATGGAGGGATTCTGCCACTCAGCATGTTATGGGGGGATTCTGCCACTCAGCATGTTATGGGGGGATTCTGCCACTCAGCATGTTATGGGGGGATTCTGCCACTCAACGTGTTATGGAGGGATTCTGCCACTCAGCATGTTATGGAGGGATTCTGCCACTCAGCATGTTATGGGGGGATTCTGCCACTCAGCATGTTATGGGGGGATTCTGCCACTCAGCATGTTATGGGGGGATTCTGCCACTCAACGTGTTATGGAGGGATTCTGCCACTCAGCATGTTATGGGAGGATTCTGCCACTCAGCATGTTATGGGGGGATTCTGTCACTCAGCATGTTATGGGGGGATTCTTTCACTCAGCATGTTATGGGGGGATTCTACCACTCAGCATGTTATGGGGGGATTCTGCCGCTCAGCATGTTATGGGGGGATTCTGCCACTCAGCCTGTTATGGGGGGATTGTGCCACTCAGCATGTTATGGGAGGATTCTGCCACTCAGCATGTTATGGGGGGATTCTGTCACTCAGCATGTTATGGGGGGATTCTGTCACTCAGCATGTTATGGGGGGATTCTACCACTCAGCATGTTATGGGGGGATTCTGCCGCTCAGCATGTTATGGGGGGATTCTGCCACTCAGCCTGTTATGGGGGGATTCTGCCACTCAGCATGTTATGGGAGGATTCTGCCACTCAACGTGTTATGGGGGGATTCTGCCACTCAATCTGTTATGGGAAGATTCTGCCACTCAACGTGTTATGGGGGGATTCTGCTCCCCCATCCCTATTTTTCCCATCAACCCATACGGGTAAGACAATGATGCATTTTTATTTTTTTTTTTATGCCCATGGCGCACAACCAACCCCATCCCCCCGCGCCCCCGCCGGCCGCCCTTGATGGAATTATCCGGCGCTCTAATGAAGTTTGTATGCAGATCAGGCCGTTTGCTCTCGTTCGTTTACAAACCATTAAGGTTAATGTGCTTCTTGTTTAAAGAAAGTGTTGGATTAATAGAGAGAGAGCGCGCGCGCGGGGGAGCGGAGCCGGGGCTGCCGCCAGCTCATTTCATCTTGCTCTCTGCGTGCCCCCACCACCGCCAAGAAATTTCTGCCGCGGCGGGTCTCTCGATATAACCAGCCCCGGGCGACCGAGGCATGCTGGGACTTGTAGTGGCATTAGCACAGACCGTGTCCGTCCTGAAAGTGGACCAAAACCCACAGTGATCGGTTCAGGAATCTATAAGATTCCCGGGCCGATCGATTCCCTCCCCCCGGGGCATCCAGAATCGGGAAGACCTCCCACCCCATACACTTTTTCAGTCCAACGGCGGGTGGGCAGATTGGCCATTGGGGGAGACTTTCTTTAGATCACTCCTACTATGGGGCCATGTTACCTTCCTCATCATGACTTTGGGGCCATATTACCTGCCCTATCATGACTGTGGGGCCATGTTATCTTCCCCATCATGACAGCACCTGCCCCTAATACTAAAGAACCATCACTTATCACATACCCTCCCCCATCTGTTCCTGCAATTGTATAGTGTGACAGACGCTCTGTCTTTTGGATGTCATCACTATTCAGTTGCCCACCGGGTCATTCACTGGCCTTTTCTTAATTAGGTCATTGTAGTTTGGATTGTATTATAAACTGCCTTGGTGTTAATTGATTACGTCACAGGCAATGGCATTGTTCTGATTGAGTGTATTACAGACGCCTATTGTTTTGCTGATTGCGTCACCAGCAGAGTTGGTCTGTGTATTTGTCATGAGGTCCACGGGGGAGGTCCCATTGCATGGAGACTTGTGTATATAAGGCCTAGAGTGGCACTAATAAAAACAGTTCACCTTCACCCTCAATACTGAGTTCTGTCTCTTATTGGGGGAAACGCTATATTACAATTCACTAGCCCTTGTAAGGGCTGTTCCTGTTTCCTCACGGACGACTCTGGAATTCCAGCAGCACCTCTTACGATTGGGAAAAGGACGTCTCGGGCGGTGAAGCCCTCCGGCGATAAGGGTTATCGCTACAATTGGTGGCAAGCGGTCGGATGGTCCTTTGTACCCAGAGAGAGTGCTACCCTGATGGAGAGTCAGTATGACAAGTTGAAAAGGCTGACCCTGAAGGATCTACTCGAGAGCCGGGGAAGGTCAGCTAGCAACCGCCCACGTCGGGAACTGATAGCCGAGCTGATCGAAATGGATCATGCAGCAGTGAGGACTGAAACCAATATAGAGATCGATGAAGACGCTGCTCTTGTTCAAGCGGTTCGGAACAGATTGTCGGTCTATGGCCCGAATCCATCACAGGAACTGATCGACCGAGTCTTCGCCGCAGCGGAGGCAGAGGCCAGTAAGCGAAGGGAAGATCGGCGACTTTCAACCCAGCAGCCTCTCAGCCTCAGTTACACTGGGAGGAGAAAGATTCCATTTGCAGCATTTAAGTCCTTCCAGGAAAGCGACGACGAGATTGACGGATTTTTGGCCGATTTTGAACGCCAGTGCGCTTTACACCGGGTACCCACGGAGGAATGGGTCACCATATTATCAGGGAAACTATCTGGGAAAGCTTCCGATGCTTTTCGGGCCATCCCTGATGCGGACTTACCACACTACCATCTGGTAAAGGAGGCTTTGTTAGCCCGGTACGCTGTCACCCCGGAAGCCTACAGGCGACGATTTCGGGAATCCCAAAAGAAGGGAGGGGATTCTTACACGGAGTGGGCATGTCGCCTCCATCGTACAGCATCACACTGGGTCACTGGATGCAAAGCCACGACCGCTGAGGATGTACTACAGTTGTTTTTACTAGAACATTTTCTCAATGCCCTGCAACCAGAGCTAAGAGAGTGGGTACGTGACCGGAGGCCTCTAACGCTACCTGAGGCTGCTCGTCTAGCCGACGAGTACACTGATGCTCGCCGGACAGAACAGTCCGCTCCAAAACCACAACCTCCCAAATTTCAAGCACCTGTGGCTTCAGCGCCAACTCGTGACTCTGGGCCACATAGGCCAGCGCAGCAACCGAACCTCTCCACAGTTCAGTGCCATCGTTGCAAACAATGGGGACATTATCGCAGTGATTGCGCCCTAGAGCCTCCCCGAAACACGTGGGGGCAAAAGCAACCTTCCACCTCCCGTACTCCTGTGGCACACTGTCTGGAAGCTGAGAGCAGTTCGGAAGAGTATCTGGGGGTACTGTATGAAGCTGATCCCGAACAAGCGGCCATCCAAGATAACCGACAGCACCATTGCCAGGAGGTACGAGTCAATGGGCGCACCGCGCAAGGATTACGCGACACCGGAGCCACACTTACCTTGCTTCAACCTCATTTGGTCAAGAACAAAGACCGCACTGGACACACCGTTGCAGTAAGGGTGGCGGGAGGAGCTGTGTTTCGACTCCCCACCGCCCGAGTACATCTTGACTGGGGAGCTGGATCCGGCAGGGTACAGGTGGGACTTATGGACAACTTACCAGCAGAAGTACTATTGGGAAATGATCTAGGACCAATGACTTCTGCCTACGCTACCTCTGGAACAGCCAGCGTCAACCCTGTTACAACCCGGTCTCCAGCCCGAGCTGCCGACTCCAGCCCACTGGTCGGGGAGACCCAGGGGTTTCGTCTGCATCACGTCATGTCTGTTACAAGAAGCCCAGAAGAGGATCAGCCATCAGGTTACGTCCTTCCAGAAGGGAAACGTATGCCAAACACTATTTTTGTTGGGGGCATTGGCCGTCGGATTAATCAGCCTGAAATTAAGGATGTTTTTTCAAAGTATGGCGCTGTAAAGAGTGTCAAAATTATTAGGGATGCCTCTGGCGTTTCTAAGGGTTATGGTTTTGTCTACTTTTACGATGATGTAGATGTGCAGAAGATTGTGGATTCTCCGATCAGCTTCCATGGAAAGAGATTGAAACTCGGGCCAGCTATAAGAAAGCAGAGCACCTGTGCACACATCCAACCAAGGACTTTGGTGCTGAACTCACCAACGCCACAATATCCCAGTGTTTGGACCCCACCCATGACCGATTCCTATGTACAGCCCACGTCAATGTTTAGTCCGGTTACTCACTATGTGCAGACTTGTCCTTACACAGAACTCTGCCCATAACAAGAGTCCGGACAGCCCCACGTTAACCCGAACAGGGTCAATCCGGGTCTGCCGGGTGTTCCACAAAAAGGGGGCATTGTGACAGACGCTCTGTCTTTTGGATGTCATCACTATTCAGTTGCCCACCGGGTCATTCACTGGCCTTTTCTTAATTAGGTCATTGTAGTTTGGATTGTATTATAAACTGCCTTGGTGTTAATTGATTACGTCACAGGCAATGGCATTGTTCTGATTGAGTGTATTACAGACGCCTATTGTTTTGCTGATTGCGTCACCAGCAGAGTTGGTCTGTGTATTTGTCATGAGGTCCACGGGGGAGGTCCCATTGCATGGAGACTTGTGTATATAAGGCCTAGAGTGGCACTAATAAAAACAGTTCACCTTCACCCTCAATACTGAGTTCTGTCTCTTATTGGGGGAAACGCTATATTACAATTCACTAGCCCTTGTAAGGGCTGTTCCTGTTTCCTCACGGACGACTCTGGAATTCCAGCAGCACCTCTCACCATTGGAAAAGGACGTCTCGGGGCGGTGAAGCCCTCCGGCGATAAGGGTTATCGCTACATATAGCATCAGCTCATTGGTCATCTGAGAAGCTCCTGGGGGGCGTGGTTAAGAAGCTCATAGGCCGGACATGGCCTGATTCTCCCAGCTTTGCGGAAAGTTGCGCCCCCATACAGCATGTAAGTCACATGACAGTCCACATGACTAGGTCACGCAGGCACGGTGTCTACAGACGTGTCTGCACGCCGGCCACGGTGTGAGGGGAGCCCTTTAAATTCCATTTTTACCGACTGTATCACGGATGGCGTCAGGCATCCCTGACAGCGGCGCATTCATCTCGGCGAGGATTGATGTCTCCTGCAACATTCATGAAATGACAGATTCGTTTTCCGCGCAGAGCGATGTCAGAGCGACTTGTCACCGAGTCAGCTTTCTCGTTACGAATTTTTTTTTCCCTAAGAAAAAGCTCTTTACTTGTCGGAGAAAGGAGACGCCATCTACCTGTATTGGGAACCAGGCCCCTTGCCCACCATCTACCTGGACTTGGAGCTGGGCCTCTCTCCCTCCATCTACCTGGACTGAGAGCCAGGCCCCTCTCCTGCCATCTACCTGGACTGAGAGGCCAGAATTTATCCTCGAAAATTAGTCTCTGAGCTCTTAGCTGAACGTAGACTCTTATAGAGCTTATAAAATACAAGACAAGTCACTAGGTCACACAGGCACAAAAGATCATTAGCCTTGATTTGTACACTTTCTAAGTTGGAATCCCGGTCCATCAAAGCTAGGAGTTTATCCAGGGAAAAAAATGAGTCTCCGAGCATTTAGCTGGAAGTAGCCTCTTATAGAGCCTCTTATAGAGCTTATAAAATAGACGACAGTTCACATGACTAGGTCACGCAGGCGCAAAAGATCATCAGCCCTGATTTTTACACCTTTTCAGCTAGGAAGTCCGGTCCAGAAAAGCTGAAAGATTATCAGGGAAAATGAGTCTCTGAGCATTTATTTGAAAGTAGCCTTTTATAAAGCCTCGTATAGAGCCTCTTATAAAGCTTATAAAATGCACAACAGTCCACATGACTAGGTCATGCAGGCACAGTAGATCATCAGTCCTGCTTTTTACACTTTTTCAGCTAGGGAGCCCGGTTTGAAGAAGCCGAGGGTTTATGCGGGACAATGAGTCTCCGAGCATTTAGCTGAACGTAGCCTCTTATAGAGCCTCTTATAGAGCCTCTTATAGAGCTTATAAAATACATGACAGTCCACATGACTAGGCAACGCAGGCGTAAAAGATCATTAGAGAGCGTAGATGTATGATCAGTGCAAATGGAAAATGTAAATGGGAAGCTGCACCTTTATAGGGAAACCTGTAATCCCAAAAGAAGTGTGGAGTTGATATACTATTCTTTTAGGGGAGGAACCCTAAAGAGAAAAAGGTTAGTAATAGGTGCGCTGTGTGAGGAAAAGGTTAGTATTACCTCACAGTCTGGGTCCGGACCTGAAATGTAAAAGGTTAGAGACAAGATAAACATTAGTTGATGTTGAGGGGTGCAAAAAGGATGATTATTAATTAATGTAATGGAAAACAACAGTGAAAAAATAGGGTTAGAGTTTGTTCGAGGAGGGAGGTTAGGCCCACTAACCAAATCAGCAACAACCAGGTATCATTGCTTCTGAATAGTTAATCCTTTTGAGCTTCTAAACAAAAAAAAAATGGCGACAGACAATACTAGGTCATGCAGGCACAGTAGATCATTAGCCCTGATTTTTATACTTCTTTAGCTAGGAAGCCTGGTTCAGAGAAGCCGAGAGTTTATCTGGGAAAAAGGGCATTTAGTTGAAAGTAGCCTCTTATAGAGCCTCTCATAGAGCTTATAAAATACACGACAGTCCACATGACTAAGTCACGCAGGCGCAAAATATCATTAGCCCTGATTTTTACACTTTTTCAGCTAGGAAGCCTCAGTGAAGGAGAAAGTTTATGGGGGGGAAAGAGTCTCCGATCATTTAAATGAAAGTAACCTCTTATAGAGCCTCTCATAGAGCTTATAAAATACACGTCAGTCCATATGACTAGGTCACGCAGGCGCAAAAGATCATTTGCCCTGATATTTACACTTTTTCAGCTAGAAAGCCTCAGCGAAGGCAAAAGTTTATGGGGGGAAAGAGTCTCCGAGCATTTAGCTGAAAGTAGCCTCTTATAGAGCCTCTTATAGAGCTTATAAAATACACGACAGTCCACATGACTAGGTCACGCAGGTGCAAAAGATCATTTGCCCTGATTGCTTCATTTTTTCATCTACGAAGCCCCAGCGAAGTCAAGTGAGGGAAAATGAGTCTCCCTGTAACCTCCCATAAAGCATGTAAAAACACATGACGAGGTCACGCAGGCACTGAAGATCACAATGGATCACAGGTGCAGTAGATCGCTGGCCAAGGCTTTTTAAATCCAGGAGTTCCAGCTGTAATGATTGGAGTTTTTTTTCTTTCTTATTTTAAGATGGTGTCACGCTCATTGTGAAACTGACATTGTTGAGCACCGCTATAACACGGGCGACGTTGCATTCATCTCGGCGGGTATTGAAGTCTCTCGCAACGTCTATAAAGTGACAGTTTCTTTTTATCCGTGCGGAGAGACGTCAGTACGACTTGTCACAGAGTCGGCTTCCTTGTTGGGATTTTTTTTTTTTAATCCATAAAAAAAACCTTGATTGCCGGCATCTCCCGGGATGAGAGCCTCTCCCATCAGCTCTCCAAATGCAAATGCAAGCGGATGTTACTTAAGGGTAAGTCCGGCTCCGTGACGCGCCATCATTATCTTGGGAAGTCGACACTTTGGGGGGGAGGATGGAGGATTTAGAATAGCAACAAAAACTCCATCATCTCGCTTCCCCTCTTGAAGCCGATTTGGAAGCCAGAGTCGTCATCGTCGACGTCTTCGGGATTGGAGGTGAGTCAAGGGCATCTGCCGCCGGCAAGGTGAAAAACTTTCCGCCCGCTTTTCCCCATCTCCTTTTTTTTTTAACTCCATCAAACACAAATTATTCATAAGTACTGTTAGAAAGCTGAGAACGCCGGTGTTTTGATGAAATATTTAAGGCTCTCCTTTAAGCCAGAACGGGTCTGTTTAACAAAATGATCATTCCGTGATTTGTAGAAGAGAAAATAGAGCCGGGCAACGCGGAACGGAGAGAGCGACGAGCCTCGATGAAGGATTTCCAGAGCAAAAGGTGATGAAATAAGAAGGCTGCAACAAAAACAAAGCCTCTGAGGGCCGAGTGGTCTCTTAACGCTGACGCTTCGGTCGTCTCTAGTGCTCGACAGGTGACCGGGCTATTAACGGAGTGATCGTCTACATGAGCGCTTTATACCTCAGGAGGGCCTGCTGGTTGTTGTAGTACCTCAATCTCTGGCATGCGCATGCCGGGCACACGTATCCCACCGAATGGCAAGAGCACAAGAGAGTAGCAAATTGCCACTTCTCGCGACAATTTGCGTCTTACGCAAGGAAAATCTGCTATTTTGAAGTGGCCCATGCGCATATGTCTGGCTAAGCCACTGGCCCCGATGGTCCCGCATGTTTCTCCCATTTCCTTTACTGTTTCTCCATAGCGATTTGATCTCTGCAGCTTCTGTGTTCTCTATTCGTCATTCTCTTGAGAACTTGTGTTCTCCATTTCTTTGGGCGTTTTTTTTGGGGGATATTCTGATTCCAGTTACCCCTAACATTTTTTTTTTTGCCCAATGTTTCATCCCAGGTGTTCTCTTTAACCCTCCCCTGTTTGGTATTTTTGAAGCTTCAGCGTTAAGAGACCACTCGGCCCTCGGAGGCTTTGTTTTTGTTGCAGCATACTTATTTCATCGCCTTTCGCTCCGGAAATCCTTCATCGAGGCTCGTCGCTCTCTCCGTTCTACGTTGTCCCGCTCTATTTTGCCTATTAATGCTTAATAATTTAACTATATTTTTTTTCTTTTACAAAGATTTTATTAAGATTTTCGTAAAAAAGACAGCATACCAAAATGCACATGTTGTAACAGCATCTGACATATGGTTTATAAACAGTTTTCATATTAAACATCACTTATTTTCTCTCTACAAAGATTCCATCGTCTGACTTCCTGTGCTTGAGCTTCAGTCTTGACTGATGATAGAATATATAACTGGAATTTAGCTTAACTGGTTACTAGTTAAATCCTCTAGCGTGAACCTTGGCTTTAAATAACTTTAATTTTTTTTTGCTAAACTTTGAGGCCCAACATTTTTGTTTTGACCTTAATTTTTGTGATTTATGACAATCTTTTTATGACAAATCATTTTTTTATTTTTTAACAAAAAACACAAAAAGTGCTTATCCCCTAAAAAGAACTTGCGGCTGACACTTTCATTGTTCAAAAACATGCCAGACGCTGCCGCCGTGTATTTTAGGTATGAAATAAACCTGTTACTCATTGGAATTGGCAGTTTCCTGCTGCCTATTTGCTGGAGGAAATTCACTCTTCAAATTGCCACAGCTGCGGACGCTTTTCTGCCCTCTAAACGTACCATAAATCAGGCGCCGGAGACAGTTGCCAAAATGGCGCTAACGGCAAATTTCGGGCGCAAATCAAATTGGTGAACGCTAGTGCAATTTGGCACAATAACAAATGCGCGTCCCATTTTGATAAACATGAATCAGACGGAAGCATGAGCGCGACTCGACGCTTCAAAAAATGCGCACAAATTACTTTGCGCGTGACCATGAATCGACCCTTATAGCTGTCTGAACTAGGTCGTCAGAACCCTGTTTAGAAGCAAAACGAACAAAAGGAGATCTATGTAAACAATGACAAAATTATTACGAGCAAAAACAATTCGTAAAAGTTACTTAAGCACGATTCAGCCTGAAATGCATACAAAAATGACATGAGAATAAGAAAGCAACTTACAGTATCATTTCCAGTTTAGGTGTGCTTCCCGCATTACAGGACTGTTACCAATAAGATTTCTAATATGAAGCAGAATACTAGAGAGAGGGATCAGCACCACCTCTACAATAATCAATAATAGGGAGTGCACCAATTAGCTCCAAATCACTACACAAGCTTCAGGCGGGGTGAGCACGCAGCGGAGCGCGCGGGGCAGCACTCCTGCCAACCTGGACCTTCGCATAGATCATTAATGGGCGGTATTTATTTCTTATTCTGAGATTATGGATCGTTTTTGATATTGATTCCTTTGTTACTTTTCCCTCCCCTCCAAAAGCTCTCCCTCCCCCTCCTCAGGTTCGTCCCTTATCTTAATGTTTATGATTGGTGTGTTATTTTCACAAGGCAGCTATAGTACTATGCGTATGTATTGTTAGCAGCACTTTATCAATTAGAAATAATTTATTATGTTCTTTATATCTTTGCACAGGGCACTTTATAACTTACACATATCTTATTGGAACATATAAACTTGAATTATCAGTGCACTTTATTAATTAATGTTTCCATGTGTGGGAGGATATTTATTTTTTTAATTAGAATATTGTACACATTGGGAGGGATCTGTTTATTTATCAGCAAAATACATTCATACAGGGATCTATTTTGAAAAGTATCTTTTTTTTTTTATTGTATTTACTTGTCCTCCTAAGGTATTTTACCAATATATATATATATATATATATATATATATATATATATATATATATATATATATATATTATTGAACAATACAATTGGGTCCAGGTTTTGTAGGTTTTTTTATCTCTTGTCTTATGTGTGATGTTTTTCTGTGTTTTTATTGCAATATGTGGCTTTTTGTGATTCAATAATTTTTTTTTTTTTTTTTAATATTCTTTATTTAGGTATTTTGCAATGAACATAGATACAATACAATACAATACAATGACAGGGTAATGAGGGGGGGGGGGAAGCATCTGCGAACACCATTTACATAAAATATTGTCATCTAGACATCACAGCTGTGGCCTAGGTGTGACCGATAACATTCGTTACATAATGAGTCAGTCCCGACCCCAGAACCCACGCAGAGGTGCGGAGACTCCCCACGTTGGGTCCTGGTCTCTGAAGGTGAAGGCCACTTAGGTTCAAATGACCTCAAGCCATCCATTGGCCAGATGGCCTCACTCCCCGTGACCTCCCACTACTATGGGTTCCGGGAAGGGGTAGGGATCCTTGACGCTTAGGCGGGTCCAGGAGCATAACCCGAAACAAAAAAAAAAAAAGGGGGGGGGGGGCAGGACAGGGGGGAAATGGAGAACGAGATTGGGTATAGGTGTAAAGAGGGGCAGGGAAGGCAGGGGTGATTCAATAATTTTAATAAAAATGTTTTTTTGCATTATTAGGTTGTAGCGCCCTTAATCTAGTCCCACAGTGTGTTTGGATTACGAAGCAGAATATGATACAGTTTGTGTATTTTTGTATCTACACGTATAGCGTTGGCAGAGGTACAGTATAGACATAGCGGGTCCATTATAGTGAAAGGCTCCATTGGATTCTAGGCACATTGATGTGTCTTTTTGATTATGTCAGGCATGTCCGCGCGCTGGCCAAAGCCGTCATCCGATGATTCGAAGAGAGATAACCACCGTCCGTGTGAATTAGAAGTAAAGCAATTCTCAAGAGATATGCCGGTCAATGTGACGAGGTGACGCAGCTACAGGAGATTAGGTGACCTGTGACACAATGGCCTTGATTCACTAAGGGCCTTATTCATGAAGGGATAGCGCCAGGTAGCGCCTTGTAAATGAGAGGTGGCGACAGGTAGCGACAGGTGAACGCCGGACATAGCAGCAATTACACATTTATCAAGCAGAATCTGTGGAGCGACTGGGATAACGCCATGTAGCGTCCGATTCATCATTATCCCAGCCTCAGCGTACAGCGCCAGCGTTCAGCCTTGCACAGCGCCAGGTATTACCTCTCGCTACCTGTCGCTCTCCCATACATTTCAATGGACGATCCTTTTCTTCTCTTTTAACTGTTTTTTTTTTTTTTAAATCTCAAATAATGTTGTGACCTCTTATGGCCTAGAAAATGCAGGTTTTTCAAAAATGTTCATGCTTTATATATTTCTGCAGAAATGACATTACAGGTCTGGCATTAATGTGTTCATGTTACAATGTTATTACAATGTAATTCCATAAGTTTTCGCTTTGTTACTGGTGGATAGATGCTGAAAAACAGACTTTAATCACACCGCCTCCCACGCTCTGGGCTTCAGAGAAGCTTTTTTCAGCGCCAGAGTTTTAATGAACATGTTGTGAGTCGGTCGCACTGACCAGTCGCTAACATGCGCTCCCATACAGCGCTGTACTGGTGAAATAGCGACTCATCACAATGTATTCATCATTGCTGCACAGCGACTGAGTCGCTAAGAACTAGCGACCCACTGCCGAGCACAGCGACTACTAGCGGGCGCTCTGAAAATGCCTGCTACAGACGCTCATCTGTCGCTACCTGGCGTTAGTGATGAATCAGCCTGCCCGAGTTGAAAAAACAATTCATGGTAGTAAAAAAAATCAATTCATGAGAAAAAAGCCTGAGAATGTCGCTGTTACAAAATCACTAGATAAAAAGACAATGAAAGTCAATGGCAGCTTTTACTACAGTGTTCTCTACTTTTCTTAGGAGTGAAAAAGTGCCATTGACTTTCATTGTCTTCCTATCTGGTGATTTACTAACAGTGACATTCTCAGGCTTTTTTCTCATGGACTGAATTTTTTACTGAGAGTTTTTTTCAACTTTTTGTGAATCGAGGCCAATGTTTCTACTCTGCATGAACTGGACTGGGCCAGTTGTCCCTGGTTTTTGGTGGCCAAATGTTTTTTGCCCCTGCATCCCATTGGTCACCACCCCAATATAAGGGGCCCTGTCCCAACCTACTACGTCCATGATTATGCTGCCATTGATGACACTGATGTTGACTACGCCATTAGCGCTGATTTATTTTTGCTGACTCGTCCTGTTAATTTTAGGCAGAGCTGCCCCATGTTGTAACTGGTGAATCATGGCGCTGGGTAAGCTATATAAGTCCTGGTGGCCAACAGTGTCCATTGAGGCATGGCTAGTACCCTGAAAAACAGGGGGACTTGGCTAAAGGCAAAAGCAGGGGTTTGCCACCTTAACTGGGACTGGGGATCTGGTGCAGCCTTCAAATTAGGGGGAAGGCATTTGTAAACATGACACGGGGTTCGAGGCATGCGTTTGGGAGTACCGGGCTGAATATGGTTGAAGTCCACCAAAGTGGTCTCTGCTGGTTGGCCAGGGACGGGGCAAAGTACTCAAACTTGTTGTAGTTGCAGGAGGTCACCCTTGACTCCAGTAAGTGCAGTTTTAACTGAGGGATGCCCCTCCTTTTATTTAGGCACAGTTCGTCCTTGCTTCACAAACTACTTCAGGTTACACTTTAGGTCTCCTTTAAATCCCCGACTTCAGTTACTTATGGGTGAGTCACAGGGTCTCCACCTGCACCGGCTACTGGCTGACCTGGTACCCCTTTCTGGTTCCCCAGCTCATCCTGGTGGCTCCTCTACATTAGGCTGCTCGCACTAGGGCCTACTTCCCACAGATTGCTTAATGGACTTTGTCTGTCAGTCACCAGCCCTGGAGTCTGTATTTGGTTTGTCACCAGCCTCAAAACACAGATTGCTTAATGGACTTTGTCTGCCTGTCGCCAGCCCTTGAGCCTGTATTTAGTTTATTGCCAGCCTCTGAACCCAGATTGTTTATAGACTTGGCCTGGCTGCTACCAGTTCTGGAATTTGTATCTGTTTTTGGTCTTTATTAAATACCTGAACTATACTCTTACACATTTTAGAGAGATAACAGTCCACATGACTAGGCCACGCAATCATAGGAGCTCAGGATCCCTGATGCCACATGACCATTGATGGTTATCCATGGGTGAGCGTTCTCCCCTCATTTATGGCTTCTCTACTTGCCGTTGATAATATTTGTGGGCTTCCTCCTACCTCCATATTTCATTGTTTTTGACTTTTTGTTCCTGAAAGACCGATGATAGGATCTTCGTATGACACTATGTCCCTCAGGACCACACAGCAATAGCTGTTGGAGATTAGTATTTTTTTGGATCAATTATTTCACTTTAGAAATCCTTCAAATGATTTCGTTGGAACCAAGTCATTACAGCCAAGCTCTGAATTGCTTCTCTGCGTTCCCCCACTGCTCCATCCACCTGCAGTAATGAGCCGCCATCTACATGCATAAGAGGTTGGCTCGGGTTCTCATGTGAGAGGATTCAAAGTGCGCCCCCCGGGATCCGACCGGGAGCTGACCTCTGATGAGAATACGAGGAGCCTCCATGCATCAAGTCACTAGAACTGGGCAAAATAATGGCCCCTCTCCAGGGGGAGGCAGAGTGGGGCATCACATCAGGGGTTGAGCTCAGCTGAATGGATCTGACAGGGTAATCACATGATCCAACTATAACAATCCAGCACCTATGATCACGCAACCCGCTTTCCCAAATCGCCATTCGTTCATTCACCCTCCTACAAGGCCCAGTAAGGCCACAGCCACACACAGCTTCTTGGCTAGAGCAAAATGATCTCTCAAGGTAAATATAGGCTGTAATTAAAAACATTTGGCTATGGTGAAATTAATACAAATGCCGTTCCAGCACACATGCGACGCAAGCTCCCCCAGATAGTGACCAGGGCTGGCCGTGGTCCCCCTCTATGCTCCCCCTCTATGCCTCGGGACCCTCTTATCCCACCCCCTTTCCATGGGTCAAACTGTTCCCTCTCTCCCTTGAAATAATCTCCTCCAATGCCTAAGAAGCGTTACGAGTTATAACTTTGGGTAGGAGCTCTGGTTTCGGCCCCAAAGGATAGGGCTGGATGCTGCACATCCTATGAGCCCAAAAATAATGTCCCTAGATGGGTCACAACCTGAGATCTCCATTTCCTTGGGTTCCAGTGGCTGCGTGGCACTGAAACGTATGCCTGCGTGTGGTTTGTGGACCCGTTCTGGTTCAGCATCTGGCTTGGTGCTGGGACAAGCAGCGGCCCAGCTATGGTAAGATTTGTGTCGGTGCCGGATGTCTGAGGTGCCGGTGTTTGATGAGAGGGAGCTCTTTCCAGGAGTAACCTCTGTCTCAGACTTAGTGGGGTCTTCCCAGCCCAGAGGTGTGAGAGAATCAGCAGGGAGTCTGTGATCCGATTTGTGTCGCCTCTCCAGGGGTCGCCTCTGTCTCAAGCTCAGTGGTGCCTTCCCAGCTCAGAGGTGTGAAAGAATCAGCAGGGAGTCTTTAATCCAATTTGTGTCGCCTCTCCAGGGGTCGCCTCCGTCTCAGACTCAGTGGGGCCTTCTCAGCCCAGAGATGTGAGAGAATCAGCAGTGATCTGTGATCCGATTTGTATCACCTCTCCAGGGGTCGCCTCTTTCTCGGACTCAGCGGGGCCTTCCCGGCCCAGAGGTGTGAGAGAATCAGCAGGGAGTCTGTGATCCGATTTGTGTCGCCTCTCCAGGGGTCGCCTCTGTCTCAGACTCAGTGGGGCCTTCTCAGCCCAGAGGTGTGAGAGAATCAGCAGTGATGTGTGATCCGATTTGTGTCACCTCTCCAGGGGTCGCCTCTTTCTCGGACTAAGCAGGGCCTTCCCGGCCCAGAGGTGTGAGAGAATCAGCAGGGAGTCTGTGATCCGATTTGTGTCGCCTCTCCAGGGGTCGCCTCTGTCTCAGACTTAATGGGGCCTTCTCAGCCCAGAGGTGTGAGAAAATCAGCAGTGATCTGTGATCCGATTTGTGTCACCTCTCCAGGGGTCGTCTCTTTCTCAGACTAAGCAGGGCCTTCCCGGCCCAGAGGTGTGAGAGAATCAGCAGGGAGTCTGTGATCCGATTTGTGTCGCCTCTCCAGGGGTCGCCTCTGTCTCAGACTCAGTGGGGCCTTCTCAGCCCAGAGGTGTGAGAGAGTCAGCATGGAATCTGTGATCCGATTTGTATCACCTCTCCAGGGGTCGTTTCTGTCTCAGACTCAGTGGGGCTGGAAAGCCAAATGCATAGGGGGGAGTAAAAGGAAACTCTGGGCTGACATCAGGGGATTTCTGCAATTTTGGTTATTTTCCTGCAGCCATTTCTCTGCTGAGTCGACTTCCTCTTCTGCTTTGTCACCATAAGGGGACGATTGGAATAAGTTTTAGGGAGCTGCGAGACGCGTTGGTGTCTCGTCATCCGCAGCCGAGTGAGACGGATTGGCAAGAGGTGGGGTCGCCATTTATTTCCATTTTATAATGGAAGAGAGAGAGAAGCAGATTGCAAAACGATGTCCTGAAATTAACTGCAGGTCGAAGCTTGTTTATTTATTTTACGGGTAAATAATTGAAAGTGAGACGAATAGAGACGAGCGGCGCTTCCAGGGCCTGAGGAGATCAATCAGGGACTGATGGATAGGGGACCAACTGGGTGCGCCGCCATCATGAGCTCCTTCTGCTTAGTGTGACATAGGAGTGCTCCCTCTAGTGGTCAGTGTGTGTATTACACCCTCCATCACACTGCACACTGACCACTAGAGGGAGCACACTGCCATCATGAGCTCCTTCTGTTTAGTGTGATGTAGCAGCACGCTCCCTCTAGTGGTCAGTGTGTGTATTTCACCCTCCATCACACTGCACACTGACCACTAGAGGGAGCACACTGCCATCATGAGCTCCTTCTGCTTAGTGTGATGTAGGAGTGCGCTCCTTCTAGTGGTCAGTGTGTGTATTACATCCTCCATCACACTGCACACTGACCACTAGAGGGAGCACTGCCATCATGAGCTCCTTCTGCTTAGTGTGATGTAGCAGCACGCTCCCTCTAGTGGTCAGTGTATGTATTACACCCTCCATCACACTGCACGCTGACCACTAGAGGGAGCACACTGCCATCATGAGCTCCTTCTGCTTAGTGTGATGTAGGAGTGTGGTGGTCAGTGTGTGGTGTTACATAGGGAAATTAGGTGTTATCCTTATTGCATTTGGCCATGAGTGAAAATTTGGGGGAGGGGGAGGAAACTATTTGCTGGGCTCATCACAATGGGCTGTGATCGGCCTTTTCTGCCGGCTTTGATATTCTCACCCCCAGTTTTTGCCCCTATGTCAGTACCGGGTGTGTGCCAGATGTGTGCTGTCTGTGTTCTGACTGTGTTCCAGCTGTGTGCCAGGTGCGTGTTGGCTGTGTGCCGGATGGGTTTCGACCGTGTTTCAGGTGTGTGCCAGTTGTATGCCAGTTGTGTGCCGGGTGTGTTCTGGCTGCGTGCTGGATGTGTGCCAGCTAGAAGCCGGTTGTGTGCTGGCTGTGTGCCGGGTGGGTGCTGGCTGTGTGCCGGGTGGGTGTTGGCTGTGTGCCGGGCGTGTGCCGACTGTGCGCCAACTGTGTGCCTGCTGTGTTCCGGCTGTGTGCTGGATGTGTGCCAGCTAAAAGCCGGTTGTGTGCTGGCTGTGTGCCGGGTGGGTGTTGGCTGTGTGCCGGGCGTGTGCCGACTGTGCGCCAGCTGTGTGCCTGCTGTGTTCCGGCTGTGTGCTGGATGTGTGCCAGCTAAAAGCCGGTTGTGTGCTGGCTGTGTGCCGGGTGGGTGTTGGCTGTGTGCCGGGCGTGTGCCGACTGTGCGCCAACTGTGTGCCTGCTGTGTTCCGGCTGTGTGCTGGATGTGTGCCAGCTAGAAGCCGGTTGTGTGCTGGCTGTGTGCCGGTTGTGTGCTGGCTGTGTGCCTGCTGTGTTCTGGCTGTGTTCTGGCTGCGTGCTGGATGTCAGTTGTGTGCCAGGTGTGTGCTGGCTGTGTGCCTGCTGTGTTCTGGCTGCGTGCTGGATGTGTGCCAGCTAAAGGTCGGTTGTGTGCCGGGTGGGTGTAGGCTGTGTGCCGACTGTGTGCCAACTGTGTGCCTGCTGTGTTCCGGCTGCGCGCTGGATGTGTGCCATCTAGAGGCCGGTTGTGTGCTGGCTGTGTGCCGGGTGGGTGTTGTCTGTGTGCCGGGCGTGTGCCGACTGTGCGCCAACTGTGTGCCTGCTGTGTTCCGGCTGTGTGCTGGATGTGTGCCAGCTAGAAGCCGGTTGTGTGCTGGCTGTGTGCCGGTTGTGTGCTGGCTGTGTGCCTGCTGTGTTCTGGCTGTGTTCTGGCTGCGTGCTGGATGTCAGTTGTGTGCCAGGTGTGTGCTGGCTGTGTGCCTGCTGTGTTCTGGCTGCGTGCTGGATGTGTGCCAGCTAAAGGCCGGTTGTGTGCCGGGTGGGTGTTGGCTGTGTGCCGACTGTGTGCCAACTGTGTGCCTGCTGTGTTCCGGCTGCGCGCTGGATGTGTGCCATCTAGAGGCCGGTTGTGTGCTGGCTGTGTGCCGGGTGGGTGTTGTCTGTGTGCCGGGCGTGTGCCGACTGTGCGCCAACTGTGTGCCTGCTGTGTTCCGGCTGTGTGCTGGATGTGTGCCAGCTAGAAGCCGGTTGTGTGCTGGCTGTGCGCCGGTTGTGTGCTGGCTGTGTGCCTGCTGTGTTCTGGCTGTGTTCTGGCTGCGTGCTGGATGTCAGTTGTGTGCCAGGTGTGTGCTGGCTGTGTGCCTGCTGTGTTCTGGCTGCGTGCTGGATGTGTGCCAGCTAAAGGCCGGTTGTGTGCCGGGTCGGTGTTGGCTGTGTGCCGACTGTGTGCCAACTGTGTGCCTGCTGTGTTCCGGCTGCGTGCTGGATGTGTGCCATCTAGAGGCCGGTTGTGTGCTGGCTGTGTGCCGGGTGGGTGTTGTCTGTGTGCCGGGCGTGTGCGGACTGTGCGCCAACTGTGTGCCTGCTGTGTTCCGGCTGTGTGCTGGATGTGTGCAAGCTAGGGGCCAGTTGTGTGCCGGGTGGGTGTTGGCTGTGTGCTGGCTGTGTGCTGAGTGTCTGCTGGGTGCATGCTGGCTGTGTGCCGGGTGTGTGCCAGGTGTGTGTTGGCTGTGTGCCGGACGTGTTCTGGCTGCGTGACGACTGTGTGCTGGGTGTGTTCCGGCTGTGTGCTGCCTGTGGTCTGGGTGTGTTACTGCTGTGTGCCGGGTGTGTGTGCCGGCTGTGTGCTGCCTGTGTGATGGGTGCATGCCGGCTGTGTACCGACTATGTTCCAGATGTGCTCCGGTTGTGTGGCGGGTGGGTGCGGCTGTGTCCCAGGTGTATTCCAGCTGTGTGCCGGGTGTGCACCAGCTGTGTGCCAGGTGTGTAACAGTTGTATGCCGGCAGTGAGGGGGTGGATGCAGTTTTCTTGAAGAGCTCCTTCTCGTCCAGAGCCCTGGAAAGGCAAAGCAAACAGCTTGTTTCAATTTGATCGGTGGCGAGGTGGCGATGGAGGGAGGCGTTAATTATTCATGGAATTCCGGAATACTTCTCCGGAGCAGCCGACCGCTAAGCGACATTTATGAGATTAGAGGGGAGGAGGAGCAGAAAAGCCGATGGCCAGGCCCCTCGTGTCCTGCTCTCCGGAGAGGTGATGGCAGGTGACCCTCTGCTTCCCGGCATCCTGAGTAATGCCACAGAAGAGGACTCGTCTTTTGTATGATTGCGCAAGATGCCCGTCACAGCTCCGGAGGTTGAAGATAGGGGCAAACCATAGCTTGATTAAGATGGGGGTAAACCATAACCTGATGAAGATGGGGGTAAACCATAACCTGATGAAGATGGGGGTAAACCATAACCTGATGAATATGGGGGTAAACCATAACCTGATGAAGATGGGGGCAAATCACAGACTGATGAGATGGGTCATCCCCCTTCATGTCCTTCTCCTCCAGGGACTTCACATGGGGGGATTCTTTTTTAAATGGTTGTAAACTGGTAAGGGGTCCAAGTTGGGTGGTGGTGATGGCTGATGGCACGCCGGATAAATTGAATTCAGATCTTGCTGTAATCCTGATTAGGGGGGGCCTGGAGCGAATCGGCAAGATCTGGGTTGAATCCAGCTTCGGCCTAGATATGAGGCCCATCACTCCTCTACTAAGGCCTCTGCAGCCATTCCTGCATTGCCACATCTCCGCTTTCTCCGCAGCTCCCAGGATGCCGGCTAGCAATCAGCCAGAGAACCCGAGGAGCTCGCTCGCTCCATTAATCTCCCTCCAGCCGAGGCCTCTCCTGGGAGTGATCATGGGGAAGCCCATTCATCTTCTTCATCTAAGATCCTTCTTTCCATAATAGTGTCTGGAGCATCTTTCCACGAGCAGGCAAAGCCTAATGGCCTCGGAACACGTGGCTCTTCTTTACCTGTTGAGTTACTAAAGCTCACCTGTAAGCTGTTGAGTATTTTTTTTAGGAGTTGTGGTTTCTCGTCTCTCTGCAGTCGGTGGATAGATGAACCGTTATTTATTTATAAAGCATCAACCGAATGACCTTTCGTATCTGAGCGAGTGAGCGCAGCAGTTTTGTTGAACGGCACGTTGAACGCTCTTCAGATTTCGTTAGATGGCGGCCAGTGAAGCAGGGTCCAATGTTTCTGCATCAGATATATAAAAGACAATTCAATATGGAAGAGTAGGAGGAGAGGCCCCGTGCTGAACTGGAACTAAAATGGCAATGACAGGGAATGGGTACTAAGTGAGACCTGCGCCCTTCGAAACTGGTGTCAAGCCTTGAGTTCCGTCAGTTAAGTAATACTCGATCCTTCCCAAAGTGAATGTTCACGGACTCTGGAGGAGGAATACAGGTCTCGCAAGAGATCTTTACACAAGGAATTTGGGTACCGGGTAGCACTAGCGGTAGAGTCCAAATTGGCAAAGCCACCAAACGCGTCAGGCTGACCAAGTCCCAGAATCTACAGAAATCACCGTAGACTGAGGGTTTTAGTCAACTTTAAGCTGCGGGGGCCCAAAGCAGGCACTCAATGATTATAATTCAGCCCTTATAAGTCATCTTTACTGACCTCCCCCCCCCCCCGCCCAACCATGATGCCGGGGCTATAGCATTGGGTGCTGGGGTTCCCTGGCTTGTGGGTGCAGTGGGGCTGGGTAAAGGAGGCTGGGGTTCCTTGGCTTGTGGGTACAGTGGGACTTGGTACACGGGGCTGGGGTTCCTTGCCTTGTGGGTACAGTGGGGCTGGGTAGGGGCTGGGGTTACTTGGCTTGTGGGTACAGTGGGGCTGGGTACAGGGGCTGGGGTTCCTTGGCTTGTGGGTACAGTGGGGCTGGGAACAGGGGGCTGGGGTTCCTCGGCTTGTGGGTACAGTGGGGCTGGGTAGGAGGCTGGGGTTCCTTGGCTTGTGGGTACAGTGGGGCTGGGTAGGGGGCTGGGGTCCCTTGGCTTGTGGGTACAGTGGGGCTGGGTAGGGGGCTGGGGTTCCTTGGCTTGTGGGTACAGTGGGGCTGGGTAGGGGGCTGGGGTTCCTTGGCTTGTGGGTACAGTGGGGCTGGGTAGGGGCTGGGGTCCCTTGGCTTGTGGGTACAGGAGGCTGGGGTTACTTGGCTTGTGGGTACAGTGGGGCTGGGGTTCCTTGGCTTGTGGGTACAGTGGGGCAGGGTAGGGGGCTGGGGGTCCCTTGGCTTGTGGGTACAGTGGGGCTGGGTAAGGGGCTGGGGTTCCTTGTCTTGTGGGTACAGTGGGGCTGGGTAGGGGTCTGGGGTTCCTTGGCTTGTGGGTACAGTGGGGCTGGGGTCCCTTGGCTTGTGGGTACAGTGGGGCTGGGTATAGGGGGCTGAGAGGGAGACTAAGGGGCGGGGATTGATTGTGGGTGTTAAAACCAGCATCCCAACTGGCCCCAAATCTTCGGAGGCCGAGCGGTCGGCATACCAGCGTGCATAGTTAGGACTTCAGGATACTTGCCCTGCAAAGGGGGCCTCCACCAACCTTTGGGCTATGGTCTGGTCCAGGAGACTTTTCAGTCTTTGGTCTGAAGGGCCGCGGGGCCGGCAATAAAGCTATGGGCGGCAGTGGGGGCGCGCCTGGGCAGGACGGAGAGTCTAGAGCGGCAAAGCCGCCGCCAGCAACGCTACAGTGATGGGCGCAGAGCTGTCACTGCACATAAGCCACCAAGCACAGCCGCTGGCAGCTCAATGCAGGGAACTGTTTTCTGCTGGACCATCCGGGCGACTATAAACCCCCCGGCCCGAATGGAATAGCAGGAGTTCCCGAGCAGCACGCACCCGCACAAGGGCGGCACAAGGGACCCGATCTGACGTTCCGGTATGTAGTCAGGTGCCAGACAACCACCAATCAGTTACTTGGCTGGACTATTATTTTATACTGTATCTGGGGCCTCCACCAGATTTTGTGCCCCACCGCGCTTAGCAGCGTAGCTTTCCACACAATAAAATATACACGCGTAGCTTTTTTTTTTACATCAATGCTGGGCCCTTTTCCCAGGTGCCCCATTTTGTCGGCGCGTCACTTTGTTCTGTTATCGATCAGTGCGGAGAGGCGGGAATGCAATAAGCGCGATTCCGATTCTCAGGGGGAAGCAAAGCATCGAGCCGCTAAACGGCCCCTTTTATATCCCACCTCCTATCGATTCGCTTTTTCTTTCATGTTTTAACGCGGACTTTCCTGCGTTTCCCCGGTAAACCGTTATCTGTCTCGGTGGGACGCCAATCGTCCCCCCTCCCTTTTCCCACGCTCCATTGCAGTCTTGCGTTTCCATTTAGCGAGCCGCCTTGACGGCGTTCGACATATTCTCGAGGGCCTGCCGCTAAAATAGAGAGGAAAACGCTGCCAGAGCGTATGAAATTTACAATGCATACCTCCCAAGTGTCCCTGATTTGGAGGGACTGTCCCTCTTTTGAGTCCATGTCCCCCTGTCCCTCTTTGTCCCTCTTTGAGGTGTAACATGCAGATCTGCAGCAATAAATGATTCATTTGCATATTCAAAGTGTTTCTATTGTTGTAACTGTTACAATGTATCTCCTATCCATCAATAAATGAGGGGGAGTGGCTTCCTCTATGCTTCAATGAGGAGGCGTGGCTTCATCCATCCCTCAATTAGGGGGTGTGGCTTCCTCTATGCTTCAATGAGGAGGCGTGGCTTCATCCATCCCTCAATGAGGGGGTGTGGCTTCCTCTATGCTTCAATGAGGAGGCGTGGCTTCATCCATCCCTCAATGAGGAGGAGTGGCTTCCTCTATGCTTCAATGATGAGGCGTGGCTTCATCCATCCCTCAATGAGGGGGTGTGGCTTCCTCTATGCTTCAATGAGGAGGCATGGTTTCATCCATCCCTCAATGAGGGGCGTGGCTTCATTTACATATTGTCCCTCTCTGAGGTGTAACATGCAGATCTGCAGCAATAAATGATTCATTTGCCTATTCAAAGTGTTTCTATTGTTGTAACTGTTACAATGTATCTCCTATCCATCCCTCAATGAGGGGGCGTGGCTTCATCTATCCCTCAATGAGGGGGCGTGGCTTCATACATCCCTCAATGAGGGGGCGTGGCTTCATCTATGCTTCAATGAGGGGGCGTCGCTTCATCCATCCCTCAATGAGGGGGTGTGGCTTCCTCTATGCTTCAATGAGGAGGCGTGGCTTCATCCATCCCTCAATGAGGGTCGTGGCTTCATTTACATATTGTCCCTCTTTGAGGTGTAACATGCAGATCTGCAGCAATAAATGATTTATTTGCCTATTCAAAGTGTTTCTATTGTTGTAACTGTTACAATGTATCTCCTATCTATCCCTCAATGATGGGGCGTGGCTTCACCCATCCCTCAATGAGGGGGCGTGGCTTCATCTATGCCTCAATGAGGGGCGTGGCTTAATCCATCCCTTGTTGAGGGGCGTGGCTTCATCTATGCCTCAACGAGGGGGCGTGACTTCATCCATCCCTCAATGAGGGGGCGTGGCTTCATCTATGGCTCAATGAGGGGGCGTGGCTTCACCTATGCCTCAACGAGGGGGTGTGGCTTCATCCATCCCTCAATGAGGTGTAACATGCAGATCTGCAGCAATAATTTGCCTATTCAAAGTGTTTCTATTGTTGTAACTGTTACAATGTATCTCCTATCTTTTAAACAATAAGGGGGCGTGGCTTCATTTAACAATTGTCCCTCTTTCCTACCCTATATAGTCGGGAGGTATATACACAGATGACACAAGCTATATGAGCTCTCCTGCGGATGCCGGGCCCGTCGGGTGGAAATATTTACAGCGCGGCGGCGAGTGACAGTTTTTTATAAAGCAGTATATTTCCGGAGATGATGGTTTTTCAGATAAAACGCGTTGGCAGGAGCGTCCCCGATCCCACCTACCAATATCTCCCTGTCCCATAATTCTATACGTTTGCGCGAGGAATATATCAATCCCCGGGAAACGCGACGGGTTCCGTGAAGGGATTTTATGCGGCGCTTTATCGCTGCCGGCGAGCCGCGCTCGGAGCCAATCAAACTGTCACCCTCCAGTGACACCGAGGTTTCTAATATAGCGGCCCCATCAGACATGGCGTTTTAATCTCTTAGGGGGGAAGTGATTAAAGTAAATACGGCGCTCGCTCATCTCCGTCATCCGTTCCCGAGCGTCGATAGCTGCATCCAGGCCAAGCATTGCGGGATAGACTCTAGGGAGGTGGTTACTCCTCTTCAAAAAGGAACATCCGGTGCCGGGTGCCCCGGGGCCTCCACCACTTGCCCTACAAAGGGACCACCTCTTCAAAGAGGAACATCCAGGGCCAGATGCCTCGGGGCCTCCACCACTTGCCCTACAAAGGGACCACCTCTTCAAAGAGGAACATCCAGGGCCAGATGCTTCGGGGCCTCCACCACTTGCCCTACAAAGGGACCACCTCTTCAAAGAGGAACATCCAGGGCCGGATGCCTCGGGGCCTCCACCACTTGCCCTACAAAGGGACCACCTCTTCAAAGAGGAACATCCAGGGCCGGATGCCTCGGGGCCTCCACCACTTGCCCTACAAAGGGACCACCTCTTCAAAGAGGAACATCCAGGGCCGGATGTCTCGGGGCCTCCACCACTTGCCCTACAAAGGGACCACCTCTTCAAAGAGGAACATCCAGGGCCAGATGCTTCGGGGCCTCCACCACTTGCCCTACAAAGGGACCACCTCTTCAAAGAGGAACATCCAGGGCCGGATGCCTCGGGGCCTCCACCACTTGCCCTACAAAGGGACAACCTCTTTAAAGAGGAACATCCAGGGCCGGATGTCTCGGGGCCTCCACCACTTGCCCTACAAAGGGACCACCTCTTCAAAAAGGAACATCCAGGGCCGGGTGCCCCGGGGCCTCCACCACTTGCCCTACAAAGGGACCACCTCTTCAAAGAGGAACATCCAGGGCCAGATGCCTCGGGGCCTCCACCACTTGCCCTACAAAGGGACCACCTCTTCAAAGAGGAACATCCAGGGCCAGATGCTTCGGGGCCTCCACCACTTGCCCTACAAAGGGACCACCTCTTCAAAGAGGAACATCCAGGGCCGGATGCCTCGGGGCCTCCACCACTTGCCCTACAAAGGGACCACCTCTTCAAAGAGGAACATCCAGGGCCGGATGCCTCGGGGCCTCCACCACTTGCCCTACAAAGGGACCACCTCTTCAAAGAGGAACATCCAGGGCCGGATGTCTCGGGGCCTCCACCACTTGCCCTACAAAGGGACCACCTCTTCAAAGAGGAACATCCAGGGCCAGATGCTTCGGGGCCTCCACCACTTGCCCTACAAAGGGACCACCTCTTCAAAGAGGAACATCCAGGGCCGGATGCCTCGGGGCCTCCACCACTTGCCCTACAAAGGGACAACCTCTTTAAAGAGGAACATCCAGGGCCGGATGCCTCGGGGCCTCCACCACTTGCCCTACAAAGGGACCACCTCTTTAAAGAGGAACATCCAGGCCCGGATGCCTCGGGGCCTCCACCACTTGCCCTACAAAGGGACCACCTCTTTATAGAGGAACATCCAGGGCCGGATGCCTCGGGGCCTCCACCACTTGCCCTACAAAGGGACCACCTCTTTATAGAGGAGCATTCAGGGCCGGATGCCTCGGGGCCTCCACCACTTGCCCTACAAAGGGACCACCTCTTTAAAGAGGAACATCCAGGGCCGGATGCCTCGGGGGCCTCCACCACTTACCCTACAAAGGGACCACCTCTTTAAAGAGGAACATCCAGGGCCGGACACCTCGGGGCCTCAACCACTTGCCCTACAAAGGGACCACCTCTTTAAAGAGGAACATCCAGGGCCGGATGCCTCGGGGGCCTCCACCACTTGCCCTACAAAGGGACCACCTCTTTAAAGAGGAACATCCAGGGCCGGATGCCTCGGGGGCCTCCACCACTTACCCTACAAAGGGACCACCTCTTTAAAGAGGAACATCCAGGGCCGGATGTCTCGGGGCCTCCACCACTTACCCTACAAAGGGACCACCTCTTTAAAGAGGAACATCCAGGGCCGGATGCCTCGGGGCCTCCACCACTTGCTCTACAAAGGGACCACCTCTTTATAGAGGAACATTCAGGGCCGGATGCCTCGGGGCCTCCACCACTTGTCCTACAAAGGGACCACCTCTTTAAAGAGGAACATCCAGGGCCGGACGCCTCGGGGCCTCCACCACTTACCCTACAAAGGGACCACCTCTTTAAAGAGGAACATCCAGGGCCGGATGTCTCGGGCCTCCACCACTTGCCCTACAAAGGGACCACCTCTTTAAAGAGGAACATCCAGGGCCGGATGCCTCGGGGCCTCCACCAATTGCCCTACAAAGGAACTACATCTTTAAAGAGGAACATCCAGGGCCGGATGGCTCGGGGCCTCCACCAATTGCCCTACAAAGGGACCACCTCTTCAAAGAGGAACATCCAGAGCCGGATGCTTCGGGGCCTCCACCACTTGCTCTACAAAGGGACCACCTTTTTAAAGAGGAACATCCAGGGCCGGATTCCCCGGGGCCTCCACCACTTGCCCTACAAAGAGACAACCTCTTTAAAGAGGAACATCCAGGGCCGGATTCCCCGGAGCCTCCAACACTTGCCCTACAAAGGGACCACCTCTTTAAAGAGGAACATCCAGGGCCGGATTCCCCGGGGCCTCCACCACTTGCCCTACAAAGGGACCACCTCTTTAAAGAGGAACATCCAGGGCCGGATGTCTCGGGGCCTCCACCACTTGCCCTACAAAGGGACCACCTCTTTAAAGAGGAACATCCAGGGCCGGATGCCTCGGGGCCTCCACCAATTGCCCTACAAAGGAACTACATCTTTAAAGAGGAACATCCAGGGCCGGATGGCTCGGGGCCTCCACCACTTGCCCTACAAAGGGACCACCTCTTCAAAGAGGAACATCCAGAGCCGGATGCTTCGGGGCCTCCACCACTTGCTCTACAAAGGGACCACCTTTTTAAAGAGGAACATCCAGGGCCGGATTCCCCGGGGCCTCCACCACTTGCCCTACAAAGAGACAACCTCTTTAAAGAGGAACATCCAGGGCCGGATTCCCCGGGGCCTCCAACACTTGCCCTACAAAGGGACCACCTCTTTAAAGAGGAACATCCAGGGCCGGATTCCCCGGGGCCTCCACCACTTGCCCTACAAAGGGACCACCTCTTTAAAGAGGAACATCCAGGGCCGGATGTCTGGGGGCCTCTACCACTTACCCTACAAAGGGACCACCTCTTTAAAGAGGAACATCCAGGGCCGGATTCCCCGGGGCCTCCACCACTTGCCCTACAAAGGGACCACCTCTTTAAAGAGGAACATCCAGGGCCGGACGCCTCGGGGCCTCCACCACTTACCCTACAAAGAGACAACCTCTTTAAAGAGGAACATCCAGGGCCGGATTCCCCGGGGCCTCCAACACTTGCCCTACAAAGGGACCACCTCTTTAAAGAGGAACATCCAGGGCCGGATTCCCCGGGGCCTCCACCACTTGCCCTACAAAGGGACCACCTCTTTAAAGAGGAACATCCAGGGCCGGATTCCCTGGGGCCTTCACCACTTGCCCTACAAAGGGACCACCTCTTTAAAGAGGAACATCCAGGGCCGGATTCCCCGGGGCCTCCACCACTTGCCCTACAAAGGGACCACCTCTTTAAAGAGGAACATCCAGGGCCGGATTCCCCGGGGCCTCCACCACTTGCCCTACAAAGGGACCACCTCTTTAAAAGGAACATCCAGGGCCGGATGTCTCGGGGCCTCCACCACTTGCCCTACAAAGGGACCACCTCTTTAAAGAGGAACATCCAGGGCCGGATGCCTCGGGGCCTCCACCAATTGCCCTACAAAGGAACTACATCTTTAAAGAGGAACATCCAGGGCCGGATGGCTCGGGGCCTCCACCACTTGCCCTACAAAGGGACCACCTCTTCAAAGAGGAACATCCAGAGCCGGATGCTTCGGGGCCTCCACCACTTGCTCTACAAAGGGACCACCTTTTTAAAGAGGAACATCCAGGGCCGGATTCCCCGGGGCCTCCACCACTTGCCCTACAAAGAGACAACCTCTTTAAAGAGGAACATCCAGGGCCGGATTCCCCGGGGCCTCCAACACTTGCCCTACAAAGGGACCACCTCTTTAAAGAGGAACATCCAGGGCCGGATTCCCCGGGGCCTCCACCACTTGCCCTACAAAGGGACCACCTCTTTAAAGAGGAACATCCAGGGCCGGATGTCTGGGGGCCTCTACCACTTACCCTACAAAGGGACCACCTCTTTAAAGAGGAACATCCAGGGCCGGATTCCCCGGGGCCTCCACCACTTGCCCTACAAAGGGACCACCTCTTTAAAGAGGAACATCCAGGGCCGGACGCCTCGGGGCCTCCACCACTTACCCTACAAAGAGACAACCTCTTTAAAGAGGAACATCCAGGGCCGGATTCCCCGGGGCCTCCAACACTTGCCCTACAAAGGGACCACCTCTTTAAAGAGGAACATCCAGGGCCGGATTCCCCGGGGCCTCCACCACTTGCCCTACAAAGGGACCACCTCTTTAAAGAGGAACATCCAGGGCCGGATTCCCTGGGGCCTTCACCACTTGCCCTACAAAGGGACCACCTCTTTAAAGAGGAACATCCAGGGCCGGATGTCTCGGGGCCTCCACCACTTGCCCTACAAAGGGACCACCTCTTTAAAGAGGAACATCCAGGGCCGGATGCCTCGGGGCCTCCACCACTTGCCCTACAAAGGGACCACCTCTTTAAAGAGGAACATCCAGGGCCGGATGCCTCGGGGGCCTCCACCACTTGCCCTACAAAGGGGCCACCTCTTTAAAGAGGAACATCCAGGGCCGGACGCCTCGGGGCCTCCACCACTTGCCCTACAACGGGACCACACGTCAAAGAGGAACATCCAGGGCCGGATGCCTCGGGGGCCTCCACCACTTACCCTACAAAGGGACCACCTCTTTAAAGAGGAACATCCAGGGCCGGATGCCTCGGGGCCTCCACCACTTGCCCTACAAAGGGACCACCTCTTTAAAGAGGAACATCCAGGGCCAGATGCCTCGGGGCCTCCACCACTTACCCTACAAAGGGGCCACCTCTTTAAAGAGGAACATCCAGGGCCGGGTGCCCCGGGGCCTCCACCACTTACCCTACAAAGGGGCCACCTCTTTAAAGAGGAACATCCAGGGCCGGATGCCTCGGGGCCTCCACCACTTACCCTACAAAGGGGCCACCTCTTTAAAGAGGAACATCCAGGGCCAGATGCCTCGGGGCCTCCACCACTTGCCCTACAAAGGGACCACCTCTTTAAAGAGGAACATCCAGGGCCGGATGCCTCGGGGCCTCCACCACTTACCCTACAAAGGGGCCACCTCTTTAAAGAGGAACATCCAGGGCCAGATGCCTCGGGGCCTCCACCACTTACCCTACAAAGGGACCACCTCTTTAAAGAGGAACATCCGGGGCCGGACACCTCGGGGCCTCCACCACTTGCCCTACAAAGGGACCACACGTCCAAGTGGAACATCCGGGGCCGGACGCCTCGGGGCCTCCACCACTTGCCCTACAAAGGGACCACACGTCCAAGAGGAACATCCAGGGCCGGATGGCTCGGAGCCTCCACTACTCGTCCTGCAAAGGGGTCCTCCACCACTTGTCCTGCAAAGGGGTCCTCCACCACTTGTCCTGCAAAGGGGTCCTCCACCACTTGTCCTGCAAAGGGGTCCTCCACCACTTGTCCTGCAAAGGGGTCCTCCACCACTTGTCCTGCAAAGGGGTCCTCCACCACTTGTCCTGCAAAGGGGTCCTCCACCACTTGTCCTGCAAAGGGGTCCTCCACCACTTGTCCTGCAAAGGGGTCCTCCACCACTTGTCCTGCAAAGGGGGCCCCCACCACTCGCCCTGTAAAGGGGGCCCCCACCACTCGCCCTGTAAAGGGGGCCTCCACCACTCGCCCTGTAAAGGGGGCCTCCACCATGGGCACGGGCCCTGTTAAAGGGTAGTGGGGGATGCGGCCGCTATTACGCTCAGATCTGCTCATCTTAGACAAGCTCCTGGATGAAGGAGCGGGAGCGGATCTGAACCCAATGGCGGCCGCATTCCCTACAACATCTGCGCATGCGCGCGCGTGCGCAAGTGAGAGCTGATGCTGCGCAGGCGGGGGCTTTCCATTAGACAGCGCAGGCGACCATTAGTTTGAAGCAACCAATAAAGAGACAGGTGTGTGAAGGGATAAATAGCTTTTGCTTTGTGTGAACACCATGTGATGAAGCGTCAGTGTAACAATAAATGAGCGGATCACTCTGGGAAACTGTACCTTGTGTGCATGTCATAGTTTCTTAAGAGTGTATAAATACTGAAGTGCCTCAACAAAGAGCAGATCACTCTGGGAAACTATACCTTGTGTGCATGTCATAATTTCTTAAGAGTGTATAAATACTGAAGTGCCTCAAAGAGCAGATCACTCTGGGAAACTATACCTTGTGTGCATGTCATAATTTCTTAAGAGTGTATAAATACTGAAGTGCCTCAAAGAGCAGATCACTCTGGGAAACTATACCTTGTGTGCATGTCATAATTTCTTAAGAGTGTATAAATACTGAAGTGCCTCAAAGAGCAGATCACTCTGGGAGACTATACCATTTGTGCATGTCATGGTTTCTAAAGAATGTATAAATACTGAACTGCCTCAATAAAGAGATCACTCTGTGAAACTGTACCTTGTGTGCATGTAACAGTTTTTAAACTGTATAAATACTGAACTGCCTCAAAGAGCAGATCACTCTGGGAAACTATACCTAGTGTGCATGTCATGGTTTCTAAAAAGCGTATAAATACTGAACTGCCTCAAAGAGCAGATCACTCTGGGAAACTATACCTTGTGTGCATGTCATGGTTTCTAAAAAGCGTATAAATACTGAACTGCCTCAATAAAGAGCAGATCACTCTGGGAATCTATACCTTGTGTGCATGTCATAATTTCTTAAGAGTGTATAAATACTGAAGTGCCTCAAAGAGCAGATCACTCTGGGAAACTATACCTTGTGTGCATGTCATGGTTTCTAAAAAGCGGATAAATACTGAACTGCCTCAAAGAGCAGATCACTCTGGGAATCTATACCTTGTGTGCATGTCATGGTTTCTAAAAAGCGTATAAATACTGAACTGCCTCAAAGAGCAGATCACTCTGGGAAACTATACCTTGTGTGCATGTCATGGTTTCTAAAAAGCGGATAAATACTGAACTGCCTCAAAGAGCAGATCACTCTGGGAAACTATACCTTGTGTGCATGTCATGGTTTCTAAAAAGCGTATAAATACTGAACTGCCTCAAAGAGCAGATCACTCTGGGAAACTGTACCTTGTGTGCATGTCAAGGTTTCTTAAGAGTGGTCTCCAGCACGCTGCGGGGTTCGAAGGCCGCTCTATGCAGACGGTGAAACCTATAAACCCTATCAGTGTGCCCACCGTATAAGCTGACGTCAGCACCCAATCGGTACGCAGCTAGAGCCTTTGCAAGGAAGTCCTGGGTGGCAAGATGGTGCCAGAAGATTCTCACCAGCTTCAACTGTGCCACCGCCAATCTTGACCGGGATCTGACCTCCCCCCGTTTCCTTCTTTTCTGCCAGGTTACAAGCTCGGCTCGCCCTCCCTGGATCATCTTTTTCTTTATTTATTTATTTTTTTCCTGCTCTTTCTTTCTTTCATCATTCCTTCCTTTTTCTTGCTCTAATTTTCTTTCTTTCTTCATTTTTCTTACATTCTTATATTCTTCCCCCTGTTTTCTTTCTCTATGTTTTCTTTCTTTCTTTCCTCCTTCCTTCACCTTTTCCTTGTTCCCACAGCGCATGCGCGGGTCGCTCAACTCTATTTTACTCCTTCTTTCTTTTTTTCTTCCTTTTTTCTCTCTTTTTCTGTCTTCTCTCTTTCCTTCCTTTTTTCTTGCTAATTTTCTTGCTAATTTTTCTCTTTCCTTATTTCTTTCTTTCCTCTTTCCTTCCTTGCTCTAATTTACTGTATTTCCTTATCTTCCTTTCTTCCGACTTGTAGTCTTGTTCTATTTTACTCCCTTTTTTCTTTTTTCTTCCTTTTTATTTTCTCTTTCTTTCTTCCCCCTTCCTTACTTTTTTCTTTTTCTATTCTTTCTTTCTTTTTTCTTTCTTTCTTTCTTCCTTTTTCTTGCTCTAATTTTCATTCTTTCTTTCTTAATTTTTATTTTGTTCTTTCTTTTTTCTGCCTTTTTTCTCTTTCTTTCTTCCCTCTTTCCTTACTTGCTCTAATTTTCTTTCTTAATTTTTCTTTCTTTGTCCCCTCCTTGGTTTCTTCCTTCATTTTTCTTCCTTTCTTCCCTCTTGTAGTCTTGTTCTATTTTACTCTTTCTTTCTTTTTTCTTCCTTTTTATTTTCTCTTTCTTTCTTCGCCTCTTCCTTCCTTTTTTTCTTTTTCTATTCTTTCTTTCTTTCTTTCTTTCTTTCTTTCTTTCTTTCTTTCTTTCTTTCTTTCTTTCTTCCTTCCTTCCATTTTCTTGCTCTAATTTTCATTCTTTCTTTCTTAATTTTTCTTTCAGTCTTTCTTTTCTTCTTTTTTTTTCTTTCTTTCTTTTTTCTGCCTTTTTTTCTCTTTCTTTCTTCCCTCTTTCCTTACTTTTTCTTGCTCTAATTTTCTTTCTTAATTTTTCTTTCTTTGTACTCTACTTGGTTCCTGCCTTCATTTTTCTTCCTTTCTTACCTCTTGTAGTCTTGTTCTATTTTACTTTCTTTCTATTTTCTTCCTTTTTATTTTCTCTTTCTCCCCCCCTTTCTTTCTTTCTTTCTTTCTTTCTTTCTTTTTCTTTTTCTTTTCTCTCTTTCTTTTTTCCTTCTTCCCTCTTTCCTTCCTTTTTCTTGCTCTAATTTTCTGTCTTTCTTCATCTTTCTATCTTCCTTCCTTTTCTTCATTTCTTCCCTCTTGTAGTCTTGTTCTATTTTACTCTTTTTTCTTCCTTTTTATTTTCTCTTTCTTTCCTTCATCCTTCCTTTTTCTTGCTCTTTTTTTTTCTTTATTTTTCTTCTTTTTATTTTCTTTCTTTCTTTCTTCCTTCCTTCCCTCTTTCCTTCCTTTTTCATGCTCAAGTTTTTTGTCTTTATTTATCTTTCTTTCTTCCTCCCTTTTCTTCATTTATTCCCTCTTGTAGTCTTTCTTCCCTCCATCCTCCATTTTTTCTTGCCCAATTTTTTGTTCTTTCTTTTCTTCCTTCCTTCCTTTTTCTAGCTCTAATTTTCTTTCTTTCTTTATTACTTCCTTCTTTCTTTCTTCTTCTTCTCTTTGCTCTATTTAATTTTTTTTCTTTCTTATTTCTTCCTTTTTATTTTCTCTCTCTTTCTTTCTTCTCTCCTTCCTTCCTTTTGCTGAGCTCAGATCTTCTATGGGACCTGCAGTTTTTCAATATCCTACAAAGGTTGACCTGAGAGAATTTATAGTTACTTAGGGGAGCTTTGTACATGGAATCCTTCCTTCCTTTTTCTTGCTTTCATGTTCTTTCTTTATCTTTCTTCCTTCCTTCATTTCTCTTTATTTCCGTTTTCTTTCTTTCATTCTTTCTTTCTCTTTCTTTCTTTCTTTCTTCCCTCTTGTTTTCTTGCTCTATTTTTCTCTTTATTAATTTCTCTCTCTTTTTTCTTTCTCTATTTTCTCTCGACTTGTTTCCTACTTTCTTTCTTTCTTTTTTCTTCCTTTTTATTTTCTCTTTCTTTCTTCCCTCATCCCTTCCTTTTTCTTGCTTTCACATTCTTTCTGTATCTTTCTTTCTTTCTTTCTTCTTCTTTCTTTCTTTCTTTCTTTCTTTCTTCATCTTTCATTCTTCCCTCCTGTTTTCTTGCTCTATGTCTTTCTTTTTTTCCTTTCTTTTTTCTTTCTTTCTTTCTTTCTTTCTTTCTTTCTTCCCTCTTGTTTTCTTGCTCTATTTTTCTCTTTATTTCTTTCTCTCGCTTTTTTTCTCTATTTTCTCTCTACCTCTTTCCTACTTTCTTTCTTTTTTCTTCCTTTTTATTTTCTCTTTCTTTCTTCCATCATCCCTTCCTTTTTCTTGCTTTCACATTCTTTCTGTATCTTTCTTTCTTCATCTTTCTTTCTTTCTTTCTTTCTTTCTTCCTTCTTTCCTTCCCTCATTCCTTCATTTTTCTTGCTCTAATTTTATTTCTTTCTTTCTTTATCTTTCTTTCTTTCTTTCTTTCTTTCTTTCTTTCTTTCTTTCTTTCTTTCTTCCTTCTTTCCTTCCCTCATTCCTTCATTTTTCTTGCTCTAATTTTATTTCTTTCATTCTTTATCTTTCTTTCTTCCTTCATTTTTTTCTTTTTTTTTCTTTCTTTCTTTCTTTCTTTTTCTTCCTTTTAATTTTCTATTTCTCTATTTCTTTCCTCCCTCTTTCCTTCCTTTTTTCTCGCTCTAATTTTCTTTATTTCTTTCACTTCCTTCCTTTCTTCCCTACTTCCTTCATTTTCCTTGCTCTAATTTTATTTCTATTTTTTTCTTTATTTTTTTTTTTTGTCTTTGACCTGCAGTTTTTCAATATCCTACAGAGGTTGACCTGAGGGTATTTTTAGTTACTTAGGGGAGCTTTGTACATGGACTCGCCTGCCATAGAGTCGTATAGACTCTATGACCGGTTTTGTTCCTCTTTAATAGAACCCCCCTGCCCCAGCTTCAGACATTTTGCAGGGGAGGCGACCATTGTTATCATGCGGTCACTAAGCTCAATCTTCTATAAGACCTGAAGTTTTTGGGTTTCCTACGGAAGTTGACCTTAGGGGAGCTTTGTACATGGACTCGCCTTCCCTACAGTCTTATAGACTCTATGACCGGTTCTGTTCCTCTTTAGTAGAACCCCCCTGCCCCAGCTTCAGACACATTGCAGGGGAGGCGACCATTGTTATCATGCGGTCGCTGAGCTCAATCTTCTATGGGACCTGAAGTTTTTGGGTTTCCTACAGAGGTTGACCTGAAGTTACTTAGGGGAGCTTTGTACATGGACTCGCCTTCCCTACAGTCTTATAGACTCTATGACCGGTTCTGTTCCTCTTTAATAGAACCCCTCGACTCCAGCTTCAGACACTTTGCAGGGGAGGCGACCATTGTTATCATGCGGTCACTAAGCTCAATCTTCTATAAGACCTGAAGTTTTTGGGTTTCCTACAGAAGTTGACCTTAGGGGAGCTTTGTACATGAACTCGCCTTCCCTACAGTCTTATAGACTCTATGACCGGTTTTGTTCCTCTTTAATAGAACCCCCCTGCCCCAGCTTCAGACATTTTGCAGGGGAGGCGCCATTGTTATCATGCGGTCACTAAGCTCAATCTTCTATGGGACCTGAAGTTTTTGGGTTTCCTACGGAAGTTGACCTTAGGGGAGCTTTGTACATGGACTCGCCTGCCATAGAGTCTTATAGACTCTATGACCGGTTTTGTTCCTCTTTAATAGAACCCCTCGACTCCAGCTTCAGACACTTTGCAGGGGAGGCGACCATTGTTATCATGCGGTCACTAAGCTCAATCTTCTATGGGACCTGAAGTTTTTGGGTTTCCTACGGAAGTTGACCTCAGGGGAGCTTTGTACATGAACTCGCCTTCCCTAGAGTCGTATAGACTCTATGACCGGTTTTGTTCCTCTTTAATAGAACCCCCCTGCCCCAGCTTCAGACACATTGCAGGGGAGGCGACCATTGTTATCATGCGGTCGCTGAGCTCAATCTTCTATAGGACCTGAAGTTTTTGAGGATCCTACAGAGGTTGACCTGAAGCTACTTAGGGGAGCTTTGTACATGGACTCGCCTTCCCTACAGTCTTATAGACTCTAGGACCGGTTTTGTTCCTCTTTAATAGAACCCCCCTGCCCCAGCTTCAGACATTTTGCAGGGGAGGCGGCCATTGTTATCATGCGGTCGCTAAGCTCACCTTCTATGGGACCTGAAGTTTTTGGGTTTCCTACAGAGGTTGACCTTAGGGGAGCTTTGTACATGGACTCGCCTTCCCTACAGCCTTATAGACTCTATGACCGGTTTTGGTCCTCAGCTTCAGACACCTTCTTCGGTGAACGGCCGATTCGTGGCTTCCAGCGTCCGCATGGCGTCTGCAATCCTCGTACCGCGAAGGGTCGTTGACGGGACCGTGGAGCCCGGCCAGGAGAAAATCCAGCCCGAAGCCAAGTCGCCGGCGTTCGTCATATAAGCTAATTATTCATTGTCTGCGGATGGGAAGATATGTCGTATGCAAATTAGCAACTATAATATAATAATAATATTTTGCATTCGTCGTGTCATCGCAGAATCTGATTCCGAGGAGAAGACAAATTGCTCCGGCAGCATTGAGGTCATGTAGGGAAGCCATTGTTGTAGCCATGCGGCCGCCGAGCTTGGGCCTACAGTGGGACCTGCAGTTTTTGGGCATCCTACCCTGCTCCTCACAGAATCTTATTCCAAAGAGAAGACTTATTCTAGTGGAATTGAGGTTATGCAGCCAGTTTAGATGTGTGAGCACAGGCCGAATATGGGACTTTTTGGGGGATCTAACCCTACGGAGGAGGGGTTCCATGGCCCTGAGGATCGTTACTTACAATGAAGGTGAAAATTATGCCCAATTTTTATGGGATGTTAATCTGAGAGAGCAGTTTTATTCGAGTGGAATTGAGGTCATGCGGCCAGATGTGTGAGCACAGGCCTAATATGGGACTTTTTGGGGGATCGAACCCTACGGAGGAGGGGTTCTGTGGCCCTGAGGATTGTTACTTACAATGAAGGTGAGAATTATGCCCAATTTCTATGGGATGTTAATCTGAGAGGGCAGTTTTATTCAAGTGGAGTTGAGGTCATGCGGCCAGATGTGTGAGCCCAGGCCTAATATGGCACTTTTTGGGGGATCTAACCCTACGGAGGAGGGGTTCCATGGCCCTGAGGATGGTTACTTACAATGAAGGTGAGAATTATGCCCAATTTCTATGGAATGTTAATCTGAGAGGGCAGTTTTATTCGAGTCGAATTGAGGTTATGCGGACAGATGTGTGAGCGCAGACCTAATAAGGGACTTTTTGGGGCATCATACCCTACAGAGGAAGGGTTCCATGGCCCTGAGGATTGTTACTTACAATGAAGGTGAGAATTATGCCCAGTTTCTATGGGATGTTAATCTGAGAGGGCAGTTTAATTCAAGTGGAATTGAGGTTATGCGGCCAGATGTGAGAGCGCAGGCCTAATATGGGACTTTTTGGGGGATCGAACCCTACGGAGGAGGGGTTCCATTGCCCTGAGGATGGTTACTTAGAATGAAGGTGAGAATTATGCCCAATTTCTATGGAAAGTTAATCTGAGAGGGCAGTTTTTTCGAGTAGAATTGAGGTTATGCGGCCAGATGTGTGAGCGCAGGCCTTTTTGGGGGATCGAAACCTACGGACGAGGGGTTCCAAGGCCCTGAGGACCGTTACTTACGATGAAGGTGAGAATTATGCCCAATTTCAGACTTTCTATGGATGTTAATCAGAGAGGACAGTTTTGTTCTAGTGGAATTGGCGTGATGCGGCCAGTTTTGTGAGCGCAGGTCTAATTTGGGACTTTTTGGGGCATCTTACCCTACGGAGGAGGGATTCCAAGGCCCTGAGGGTCGTTACTTATGATGAAGGGTCACAATCAGGTGAGAATTATGCCCAATTTTTATGGGATGTTAATCTGAGAGGGCAGTTTTATTCGAGTGGAATTGAGGTTATGCTGCCAGATGTGTGAGCACAGGCCTAATATGGGACTTTTTGGGAGATCAAACCCTACGGAGGAGGGGTTCCATGGCCCTGAGGATTGTTACTTACAATGAAGGTGAGAATTATGCCCAATTTCTATGGGATGTCAATCTGAGAGAGCAGTTTTATTCGAGTGGAATTGAGGTTATGCGGCCAGATGTGTGAGCGCAGGCCTAATATGGGACTTTTGGGGGGATTGAACCCTACGGGGAGGGGTTCCATGGCCCTGAGGATCGTTACTTACAATGGACGTGAGAATTATGCCCAATTTCTATGGGATGTTAATCTGAGAGGGCAGTTTTATTCGAGTGGAATTGAGGTTATGCGGCCAGATGTGTGAGCGCAGGCCTAATATGGGACTTTTTGGGGGATCTAACCCTACGGAGGATGGGTTCCATGGCTCTGAGGATCGTTACTTACAATAAAGGTGAGAATTATGCCCAATTTCTATGGGATGTTAATCTGAGAGGGCAGTTTTATTCGAGTGGAGTTGAGGTCATGCGGCCAGATGTGTGAGCACAGGCCTAATATGGGACTTTTTGGGGCATCATACCCTACGGAGGAGGGGTTCCAAGGCCCTGAGGACCGTTACTTACGATGAAGGTGAGAATTATGCCCAATTTCTATGGGATGTTAATCTGAGAGGGCAGTTTTATTCTACTGGAATTGAGGTTATGCGGCCAGTTTAGATGTGTGAGCACAGGCCAAATATGGGACTTCTTGGGGTTCCATGACCCTGAGGACCGTTACGTACTATAAAAGTGAGAATTCTGCCCAATTTCAGACTTTCTATGGGATGTTAGTCTGAGAGGGTAGTTTAATTTTAGTGGAATTGAGGTTATGCGGCCAGATGTGAGAGCACAGGCCCAATATAGGACTTTTTGGGGCATCGTACCCTACGCAGGAGGGGTTCCATGGCCCTGAGGATCATTACCTACGATGAAGGTGAGAATTATGCCCAATTTCAGACTTTC
Source organism: Gastrophryne carolinensis (assembly GCA_027917425.1). NCBI lineage: Eukaryota > Metazoa > Chordata > Amphibia > Anura > Microhylidae > Gastrophryne > Gastrophryne carolinensis. The sequence goes on from CM051242.1 coordinate 193,751,390, forward strand.
TATGGAATTTTAATCTCAGAGGGCAGTTTTATTCCAGCGGCATTGAGGTGATGCGGCCATGTGTAGGGCAGCTAATGTTGTGACCATGCGGTCGCTGAGCTTAGGCCTTCAGTGGGACCTGCAGTTTTTGGGCATCCTACCCTGTTCCTTACAGAACCTTATCTTAATCTTAAGATATGTGCCAGGCGGCAATTGTTTTTGTCCATGCCGCAACTGAGTTTAAACCTTCTATGGGACCTGCCCCTTTTTGGAGTTGCTACCCTACGGGGGTGGGGGGTGGGGACCGTGGTCCTCAGCTTCTTTGTATTTCCTTAGGATGAAGGTGCACCAGGTGAGACGTACGCCCCATTTTCAGGCTTCCTATGGGCTGTCAGCCACAAGCTATCGGAAATGATATATTGCCTGTGGTTAGAACATATATAATATGCAAATCAGCAAATATAATATAATAATAAGATTTATCCATGATAAATCCATGGATCCATGAGACATGAGAGCGTATATATATATATATATATATATAAAATGCAAATCCGCAGCTATAGTATAATAATCATATTTTGCATTCTGAACGATAGTTGTTTTTATTCTAGTGGCGTTCAGATTGTATAATATAATAATTATATTTTGCATTGCTTTTGTATCATCACAGAATCCGCACGATACTTGTTTTTTAATAGCATTGAGGTCATGCGGCCAGTTTAAATATATATATAGAACGTTCGGAGTTTTGTCTATGCGGCATTGTTGCTTCCGTGTGGCAGCTGAGCTCAGACCTTCTTTGAGACCTAAAGTTTTATGGCCTCCTGCCCTAGTTACTTCTGATGAAGGTGCACCAGGCGAGACGTGCGCCCAATTTTCAGGCTTTCTATGGGCTGTCAGTCACATAAGGGATGTATTGTCTCTGGTTATAAGATATACAATATGCAAATAAGCAACTGTAATATAATAATTCGCATTATTATTATATTATTATAATCTGATTACGCACGATAGTTGTTTTGTAATAGCATTGAAGTCATTATATATTATGTATTTTCTAACCGGAGACCATAAAAAACGAGCATTAGCGTAAATCATTAGCATCCCGTAGAAAGCCTGAAAATTGGGCGTACGTCTCGCCTGGTGCACCTTAATAGTAAGTAACTAGGGAAGAAGGCCAAAAAACTCTAGGATATATATAAATATGTAATGTATCATCACAGAATCTGATTCCGCACGATAGTTGTTTTTTAATAGCATTGAGGCCATGCGGCCAGTTTAAATATATATATATATATATATATATATGACAGCCGTTGTTTTGTCCATGCAGCATTGTTGCTTCTGTGCGGCAGCTGAGCTCAGATCTTCTTTGAGACCTAGAGTTTTTGGGCATCCTACACTAGTTACTTACGATTAAGGTACACCAGGCGAGACGTACACCTTAATTTCAGGGTTTCTACGGGATGCTTATGATATAAGCTAGTGGTTATTTTTTATCGTCTCCGGTTAGAAAATATATAATATGCAAATCATCAATTATAATATAATAATATTTTGCATACCCTAGAGTTTTTGGGCAACCTACCCAAGTTACTTACGATTAAGGTGCACCGGGCGAGACGTACGCCCAATTTTCAGGCTTTCTACAGCATTCTAATGATATACTCTAGTGGTCGTTTTTTATCGTCTCCAGTTAGAAAATATATAATATGCAAATCAGCATCTATGTTTTGCACCCCTCATGTTTATCACCGGATCAGATTCCGCAGAGAGGTTTGTTGCTTTAGAGGCATTGAGTTTAGTTGCGTGTAGGGCGGCCATTGTTGCTACCGTGCGTCAGCTGAGCTTAGACCTTTTTGAGACCTAGAGTCCGTTTTTTAATAGCATTGAGGTCATGCGGCCAGTTTAAATTTATATATAGGACGGCAGTAGTTTTGTCCATGCAGCAGCTATGCTCAGGCCTTCTTTGAGACCTAGAGTTTTTGTGTACCCTACCCTAGGTACTTACGATAAAGGTGCACCAGGCGAGACGTACGCCCAGATTTCTATAGGATGCTAGTGATATAATCTAACGGTCATCGTCTCCAGTTAGAAGATATATAATATATATAATTTGCATTATTATTGACTCCGCACGATAGTTGTTTTTTTATTAGAATTGAGGTCATGCGACCATTTTAAATATATATATATATATATATATATATATATATATATATATGACGGCTTCCATGCGGCCTAGAGTTTTTGGGCACCCTACCCTAGTTACTTCTGACGAAGGTCCACCAGGCGAGACGTACGCCCAATTTTCAGGCTTTCTACAGGATGCTAATGATATAAGCTAGTGGTCGTTTTTTATTGTCTCCGGTTAGAAAATATATTATATGCAAATCATCAATTAAAATATAATAATATTTTGCATACCCTAGAGTTTTTGGGCACCCTACCCTAGTTACTTCTGACGAAGGTCCACCATGCGAGACGTATGCCCAATTTTCAGGCTTTCTACAGGATGCTAATGATATAAGCTAGTAGTCATTTTTTATTGTCTCCGGTTAGAAAATATATAATATGCAAATCAGCAACTATAATATAATAATAATTTGCAATATTATTAAATTATTATAATCTAATTCCGCACAATAGTTGCTTTTTATAACCATTGAGGTCATGCGGCCAGTTTATATATAGGACGGCCGTTGTTCTCAGGCTTTCTACGGGACGCTAATGATATAAGTTAACGGTCATTTTTATCGTCTCTGGTTAGAAAATATATAATATGCAAATCAGCATCTATGTTTTGCACCCCTCATGTTAATCACCGGATCAGATTCCGCAGAGAGGTTTGTTGCTTTAGAGGCATTGAGGTGGTGCGGCCAGTTGTGTGTAGGGCGGCCATTGTTGCTACCGTGCGGCAGCTAAGCTCAGACCTTTTTGAGACCTAGAGTTTTTGGGCATCCTACACTAGTTACTTACGATTAAGGTACACCAGGCGAGACGTACGCCTTGATTTCAGGCTTTCTACGGGATGCTTATGATATAAGCTAGTGGTCATTTTTTATCGTCTCCGGTTAGAAAATATATAATATGCAAATCATCAATTATAATATAATAATATTTTGCATATCCTAGAGTTTTGGGCACCCTACTCTAGTTACTTACGATTAAGGTGCACCAGGCGAAACGTACGCCCAATTTTCAGGCTTTCTACAGGATTCTAATGATATACTCTAGTGGTTGTTTTTTATCGTCTCCGGTTAGAAAATATATAATATGCAAATCAGCATCTATATTTTGCACCCCTCATGTTAATCACCGGATCAGATTCCGCAGAGAGGTTTGTTGCTTTAGAGGCATTGAGGTGGTGCGTCCAGTTTAGTTGCGTGTAGGGCGGCCATTGTTGCTACAGTGCGGCAGCTGAGCTCAGACCTTCTTTGAGATCTAGAGTTTTAGTGTACCCTACCCTAGTTACTTACGATTAAGGTGCACCAGGCGAGACGTACGCCCAATTTTCAGGGTTTCTACGGGATGCTTATGATATAAGCTAGTGGTCGTTTTTTATTGTCTCAGGTTGGAAAATATATAATATGCAAATCATCAATTAAAATATAATCATATTTTGCATACCCTAGAGTTTTTGGGCATCCTACACTAGTTACTTATGATTAAGGTGCACCAGGCGAGACGTACGCCCAATTTTCAGGCTTTCTACAGGATTCTAATGATATACTCTAGTGGTCGTTTTTTAGATTAGAAAATATATAATATGCACATCAGCATTTATATTTTGTAACCCTCATGCTAATCACCGGATCAGATTCCGCAGAGGACAGTTGTTTTTTGCTTTAGAGGTGGTGCAGCCAGTATATTTTCGTGCAGGGCGGCCATTGTTCCCACAGACGAGCTCAGGCCTTGCTTTCCTGTCGGAGACTCGGAGCTGAGATAGGAGCCAAATCTGCCCATCTGCGCTCAGAGACCCCGGCTTAACATGCCACTTGACATTGATTAAAGTGGGCAACGGGGGCGACTGGCAGGGGAACAGCCCAGGTGACGGTTTTGGACGCTTCATAAATAGGTGCAGCCGGATAGGCCGGATTATTCGCGTCGGGAGCGTCCGTGCCAAGGGGCTGGCGCGGCGCCTTCATCAGCGGCCGGAGGACTCGACGCTTATGATAGCCGGGAAGCTAATCACTGAGCATCATCTTCCAGGGAGAATGAATTCGAGGAGCTGCTGGATTGCTGACAAAGCCCCGCGCCGCGGCCATCTGCGTTGTAGCTGAAGCTCAAGAAAACCAACGCTACGTCCAGGCGATAATTAGGAATAAATCGAGGCAACTGGCTTTTCCTTGGAGGAGTTTTGCTAGCCATCCGACTTGCTTTCTCCGATCACGATGCAAAGGAGCGTCTAGGCTTTCTGGCACCTGGATTCAAAATGGCGCCCCCCACCTGTGCTCAAACCTGCTGCACTTGGCACCTGGGCTATTCCCCTGCCAGTCGCCCCCGTTGCCCACTTTAATCAATGTCAAGCGGCATGTGAAGCATGATGGGCAGCTTTGGCCGCGGCCCCTATCTCAGTTCCGAGTCTCCGAAATGAAAGCTGACCCCCCCTGACCTGCTGCACCCGGGTAGATGGAACCCAGGGCACATGGAGCCCAGGGCACATGGAACCCGTGGCACATAGAAACATCTTTAATCTCCCTTCCATCCCTTCTATACTCTGGGCAGCTCTATCCAGGTCAAGCGGTGCTACACAAGTATCAAGCCCTGGACAGTTGTGCACTGGACACAAAGAGGAGCCTCGTGGCCTCTGTTGAAGCCTGTTACCCCCAATGCCGTCAACAAAAAGCAGTGGAGCAGCCATCTAGGTCAGGGCAAGATATAAGAAGGGGCATGTAAAGCCGGGGTCCCTGGGTGCAGATGGGCAGCTTTGGCCGCGGCTCCTATCTCAGCTCTGAGTCTCCGAAAGGAAAGCAAGGCCTGAGCTGACCCATCTGACCTACTGTACCCAGGGCACATGGAACCCGGGGCATATAGAAACATCTTCAATCTCCCTTCCATCTCTTCTATACTCTGAGAAGCTCTATCCAGGTCAAAGGGTGCTACACAAGTATCAATCCCTGGACAATTGGGCACTGGGCACAAAGAGGAGCCTTGTGGCCTCTGTTGAACCCTGTTACCCCCAATGCCATCAGGAAAAAGCAGTGGAGCAGCCATCTAGGTCAGGGGAAGATATAAGCAGGGGCGTAGCTAGGTGCGGGCACATGCCCCACGTTCAGCAGGTTTGGGGGCGCCAAAAGGGGGCCTGAGCACAGGTGCTGGCACCATTTTGAATCTTTGCCCCTGTATGGCAGAAATCAGCATTCTTTGTTTATCCATCCAGATTAATTCACTGCAGAGTTGTGCGGAAGCCATTTAGACCCCCAGGACACAAAGAGAGAAGACGTAAGCGCTGAGTCCTCCGGCCGCTGATGAGGGCGCCACGCCAGGCCCTGGCACGTCGCTCCTATACACTAATAATCCGGCCTATCCGGCTGCACGTATATATGAAGCATCCAAAACCGGCACTTGTGATATTTCCCCTGCCAGTTGCCCCTGTTGCCCACCTTAATCAATGTAAAGCGGCATGTGAAGCCAGGGTCTCTGGGCACAGATGGGCAGCTTTGGCCGCGGCCCCTATCTCAGCTCCGAGTCTCCAAAAGGAAAGCGAGGCCTGAGCTGACCCGTCTGACCTGCTGCACCCGGGGCACATGGAACCCGGGGCACATAGACACATCCCGGGGCACATAGAAACATCTTCAATCTCCCTTCCATCCCTTCTATACTCTGATCCAGGTCAAAGGGTGCTACACAAGTATCAATCCCTGGACAATTGCGCACTGGACACAAAGATAAGCCTTGTGGCCTCCGTTGAAGCTTGTTAACCCCAATGCCATCAGGAAAAAGCAGTGGAGCAGCCATCTAGGTCAGGGGAAGATATAAGCAGGGGTGTAGCTAGGTGCGGACACATGCCCCACGTTCAGCAGGTGAGGGGGCGCCAAAAGGGGGCCTGGGCACAGGTGCTGGCACCATTTTGAATCTTTGCCCCTGGATGGCAGAAATCCGCATTCTTTGTTTATCCATCCAGATTAATTCACTGCAGAGTTGTGCGGAAGCCGTTTAGACCCCAGGACACAAAGAGGGAAAACGTAAGCGCTGAGTCCTCCGGCCGCTGATGAGGGCGCCGCGCCAGGCCCTGGCACGTCGCTCCTAAACACTAATAATCCGGCCTATCTGGCTGCATGTATATATGAAGCATCCAAAACCGGCACCTGGGATATTCCACCTGCCAGTTGCCCCTGTTGCCCACCTTAATCAATGTAAAGCGGCATGTGAAGCCGGGGTTTCTGGGCACAGATGGGCAGCTTTGGCCGCGGCCCCTATCTCAGCTCCGAGTCTCCGAAAGGAAAGCAAGGCCTGAGCTGACCCGTCTGACCTGCTGCACCCGGGGCACATGGAACCCGGGGCACATAGACACATCCCGGGGCACATAGAAACATCTTCAATCTCCCTTCCATCTCTTCTATACTCTGAGAAGCTCTATCCAGGTCAAAGGGTGCTACACAAATATCAATTCCTGGACAATTGGGCACTGGACACAAAGAGGAGCCTCGTGGCCTCTGTTGAAGCCTGTTACCCCCAATGCCATCAGGAAAAAGCAGTGGAGCAGCCATCTAGGTCAGGGGAAGATATAAGCAGGGGCGTAGCTAGGTGCGGACACATGCCCCACGTTCAGCAGGTGGGGTGGCGCCAAAAGGGGGCCTGAGCACAGGTGCTGGCACCATTTGGAATCTTTGCCCCTGGGTGGCAGAAATCCACATTCTTTGTTTATCCATTCAGATTAATTCACTGCAGAGTTGTGCGGAAGCCGTTTAGACCCCCAGGACACAAAGAGAGAACACGTAAGCGCTGAGTCTTCTGGCCGCTGATGAGGGCGCCGCGCCAGCCCCTGGCACGTCGCTCCTAAACACGAGGCCTGAGCTGACCCGTCTGACCTGCTGCCCCCGGGGCACATGGAACCCGGGGCACATAGACACATCCCGGGGCACATAGAAACATCTTCAATCTCCCTTCCATCTCTTCTATACTCTGATCCAGGTCAAAGGGTGCTACACAAGTATCAATTCCTAGACAATTGGGCACTGGGCACAAAGAGGAGCCTTGTGGCCTCTGTTGAAGCCTGTTACCCCCAATGCCATCAAGAAAAAGCAGTGGAGCAGCCATCTAGGTCAGGGGAAGATATAAGCAGGGGCGTAGCTAGGTGCGGGCACATGCCCCACGTTCAGCAGGTGAGGGGGCACCAAAAGGGGGCCTGAGAACAGGTGCTGGCACCATTTGGAATCTTTTCCCCTGGGTGGGGCACCATTTGGAATCTTTGCCCCTGGGTGGCAGAAATCCGCATTCTTTGTTTATCCATCCAGATTAATTCACTGCAGAGTTGTGCGGAAGCCGTTTAGACCCCCAGGACACAAAGAGAGAAGACATAAGCGCTGAGTCCTCCGGCCGCTGATGAGGGCGCCGCGCCAGACCCTGGCACGTCGCTCCTAAACACTAATAATCCGGCCTATCCGGCTGCACCTATATATGAAGCATCCAAAAGCGGCATCTGGGATATTCCACCTGCCAGTCGCCCTGTTGCCCATGTTAATCAATGTCAAGCGGCATGTGAAGCCGGGGTCCCTGGGCACAGAGTCTCCGAAAGGAAAGCAAGGCCTGAGCTGACCCATCTGACCTGCTGCACCCGGGGCACATGGAACCCGGGGCACATAGACACACCCCGGGGCACATAGAAACATCTTCAATCTCCCTTCCATCCCTTCCATACTCTGGGCAGCTCTATCCAGGTCAAAGAGTGCTACACAAGTATCAATTCCTGGACAATTGGGCACTGGACACAAAGAGGAGCCTCGTGGCCTCTGTTGAAGCTTGTTACCCCCAATGCCATCAGGAAAAAGCAGTGGAGCAGCCATCTAGGTCAGGGGAAGATATAAACAGGGGCGTATGCCTCACGTTCAGCAGGTGAGGGGGCGCCAAAAAGGGGCCTGAGAACAGGTGGGGGTGCCATTTTGAATCTTTGCCCCGGTGGCAGAAAGACTGTATTAACATTCTGGAGGGTGTGACCTGTGACCAGCAAGGTGCAGCAGATGATGACGAGATAATGGGCCTAATGGCCGGGCAGCTTCATGGGTCACTTTCTGGATGAATACCAGCACTGTGCCCGAGGAACTACCAGACTGAGACATCTTCAGTATCACACTCCTCACTTTTCTCCAGCTGTATCCAGTTCTGGTGGTGCCAGGGGCGGAGTGGCAATAGAGAGACAATGCCCTGTGGGCCACACTGCTTTGGGGCCAGTTGGGCTGCTGATTTTAATGCCCACATTCAATCCCTGCCCCTTTAGTTTCTCCTGTACCCAGCACCACTGTACCCACAAGCTATAGCCCCTACATTATTGTTGGGGGGCCTCAGCAGGGATGTCTCGGGGAAGCCAGGGGCCACACTGCTTTGGGGCCAGTTGGGCTGCTGCTTTTAACACGCACATTCAAGCCCCTTATTCTCCCTCTCAGCCCCTTGTACCCAGCCCCACTGTGCCCACAAGCCAAGGAACCCCATCCCCCAATGCTATAGCCCTGGCATCATGGTTGAGGGACGTCAGCAGGGCTCTTTTGAGCCGGCCAGGGACTGGTAAAATCTAGGGCTGGCTTTTGGCCCCAGTCTGCCACTGAGTGGTGCTACTCACAAGTTTTGCACTTCACTGGACTGAAGAAGGAGCATTGCAGCCTATGTGAATGACACAAAGAAGAAGCTGTGTGGCAGATGTTCTGCCATCTTGGTCTGGGTGGGTATCTTCAATTTCCCACCCTAGGGGGCTCACCTAGACATGGCTCACCCTCTGGATGACTACCAGCAGAGCACCGCCAGCAGGATGCCAGAGGAACCACCCGCCTATTTAGCAGTAGTGCCTCCCAAAAATGACCGAGCACTGTAAAATTCTGGGAACGTTTAGGACAGTCCTCAGTCCCCATCTAGAAGCCTCTCTTAACGTGACGTGAATCGCTTTGACTGGCCAGTAATTTCACTCCGCTGACATAACGAGATAATGAGTCCCTAATAGAGTTTAAGAAGGGATCCGCCTCCATGTCAGACGCGAGGAGCCATAAAACCCCCCAATCACGGCGCTAAGGCTTGTTGTTTTTCGCCGCTTGTAGATCAGCTGAGCCGTCGCATCCCCGCGGCTCATTGCGACGGTAATGTATGCAAAACAACACGGAGAGAAATGAATTTATGTAAGCAATATGCCGAGTAATTTGGAAGAGCTTCTGAGTGAAGCGGGGCGAGCATCTCATCACGCGGCGGCGGCTGCACTTCGCAACGGCCGAGGGGGGGTGGTTGACGAAGAGAGCGAAGACGTCCGACTTGGCGGCTTTCGGTGGGACTTCTCGTCGCTGTCAACGTCACGGAGACATGAATCTTTCATGGGCTTACAGTGGTGACATCTTCCCCGTAGTGGGGGCTTCTCAGTGTAGCAACGGCGACATGATTTATATAAAAAGTTATAATTACAGCTAAACGGTCAGCCAAACGTGTACAATAAAATTAAAAACAAAACGCCTTTGTGTAATATAAAATCGTGTCACTAAAAACTCCGACTTGCGTGGGTGCCGCAGTCTCTTCATCTATTGGGTCAACAAATCCCTTCTCCCCCATTTCTATTCATAGTTCTTCCACAAGAATACTTAAATTGATAATCTACTCACTGTTGGGGTAATTCCCTGGGGTATCCTCATGTACCCCTGCCCGTTGAGTGGCTGCCTCTGAGAGATCTCTGCGTAGCTCGAGCTAGGAACTCATATGATGCGTGAAGGGAAAGTGAGTACAACAGCTTTCATCATACAAGTTCAGTTTAATGAAGAGAAGCTCACAATCTTATACCCTGCAGCACGCGGCCAATGCCAAAATCTCACACAGGACACAGCAACACTTTATAAGAAAACAAAAAGAAAACAGAAGGGTGTACGGCCTTGTAGATGGGGGCATTCTGCTCAGAGAGGAGAGATAATATACGGAGAAGGAACAACGGGCACATTCCGTTACAACATGATTCTAATAACAAAAAAGCATTTCTTCTATTTTACGGTAAATGAATATCTTAAAGCATAACTCTCAGCCTCTATTCTAGGTTAAGCAAGCCTTGGCATATAGTTAGTTAAATTCCCCCCCTCCCCCTTCACTCACTACTGCAGTCTGGGACCCAACGAGTCCGGTAACCCGCCTGAAATATGAAAGGGTCAGTTGCAGCTCTGTTCCCAGCTCAACTCGGTCTCGGTCCTACGTTTTTGCTGCTCAACCACTTTCCGTCGTTTGTTCTCATCTCTTCCTGCTGTTGGTGAACTCCAAACAGGGGCGAGAACTGCCAGATCGCTCAGCTGTCCTCCGTCTCTGCTGCTCAACCACTTCCCGTCATTTGTTCTCCTCTTTTCCCGCTGTTGGTAAACCCCAAACATGGGCGGGAGCGTCTGGCTTGTTCATTATCCTCCGTCTTTGCTGCTCAGCCACTTCCCGTCATTTGTTCTCCTCTCTTCCCGCGGTTGGTAAACTCCAAACATGGGTGGGAGCCTCCGGCTTGTTCACTATCCTCCATCTCTGCTGCTCAGCCACTTCCCGTCATTTGTTCTCCTCTCTTAGCGCTGTTGGTAAACCCCAAACATGGGCGGGAGCCTCCAGCTTGTTCACTATCCTCTGTCTCTGCTGCTCAGCCACTTCCCGTCATTTGTTCTCCTCTCTTCCTGCTGTTGATGAACCCCAAACATGGGTGGGAGCCGCCGACTCCCTCGGCTGTCCTCCGTCTCTGCTGCTCAAACACTTCCGTTTGTTCTCCTCTCTTCCTGCTGTTGGTGAACCCCAAACATGGGCGGGAGCCACCAGCTTGCTTGGCTGTCCTCCATCTATGCTGCTCAACCACTTCCCGTCATTTTTTCTCCTCTCTTCCTTCTGTTAGTGAACTCCAAACATGGGCGGGAGCCGCCGGCACGCTCGGCTGTCCTCTGTCTCTGCTGCTCAGCCACTTCACGTCATTTGTTCTCCTCACTTCCTGCTGTTGGTGAACCCCAAACTCTGGCGAGAGCCGCCAGAACGCTCGGCTGTCCTCCGTCGCTGCTGCTCAGCCACTTCCCGTTGATTGTTCTCCTCTCTTCCCTCTGTTGGTGAACCCCAAAACATGGGTGAGAGCCGTCTGCTCGCTCGGCTGTCCTCTGTCTCTGCTGCTCAGCCACTTCCCGTTGTTTGTTCTCCTCTCTTCCTGCTGTTGGTGTGGTGAACCCCAAACATTGGTGGAAGCCGCCGGCTCGCTTGGCTGTCCTCCGTCTCTGCTGCTCATCCACTTTCCGTTGTTTGTTCTCCTCTCTTCCTGCTATTGGTGAACCCCAAACATGGGTGGGAGCTGCCGGCACATTCGGCTGTCCTCCGTCTCTGCTGCTCAGCCAATTCCTGTCACTTGTTCTCCTCTCTTCCTGCTGTTGGTAAGCCCCAAACATGGGCGAGAGCCACCGGCTCGCTTGGCTGTCCTCCGTCTCTGCTACTCTGCCACTTCCCATCATTTGTTTTCCTCTCTTCCCGCTGTTGGTGAACTCATGGGTGGGAGCCGCCGGCACGCTCACCTGTCCTCTGTCTCTGCTGCTCAATCACTTCCCGTCATCTGTTCTCCTCTTTTCCCTCTGTTAGTCAACTCTAAACACGGGCAGGAGGCGCCGCCACGCTCGGCTGTCCTCCGTCTTTGCTGCTCAGCCACTTCCCGTTGTTTGTTCTCCTCTCTTCCCTATGTTGGTGAACTCCAAACTTGGGCGGGAGCCGCTGGCTCGCTTGGCTGTCCTCTGTCTCTGCTGCTCAGCCACTTCCCATTGTTTGTTCTCCTCACTTCCCGCTGTTGGGGAACCCAAAAATGGGGTTTGCTCAGCCACTTCCGTTGTTTGTTCTCCTTTCTTCCCGCTGTTGGTGAACTCCAAACATGGGCGGGAGCCGCCGGCCCGCTCGGCTGTCCTCCGTCTCTGCTGATCAACCACTTCCCGTCGTTTGTTCTCCTCTCTTCCGTCTGTTGGTGAACTCCAAACATCGGCGTGCACTCTACCTTCTCACAAGGAGAAGCTCTATGGGTATCCAAAACCGGCCGGCCTCTCGGGATACCTTCAAAAATGTCTTCTATTAAACATTAATCTTTCGGAACAAACGCACGTTTCGTCAGTTTAAACTGACGTTGTCCATTCTGCGCGTGTCATTAACCCCTCTCTTATTACAGCATCTGTTTCTCTGTTCGTTAACTCTTCAATGTCAACATTGCAGGTCCACGGTTTGAGCGTGCAGCGAAGCGTCTCTTTCACAGACTTGTACCCGGAGACTGGGACCCTGACACGGCTTCCACGTCAGCAAGGAGTATAGAAATGCAGCAATTACCATTTTAATGTTTCCAAGAAAAAAAAATCTGATTTTTTTTTTCACCCACAGGAAAAACTTAATTTTATGCCGGTGATTTCCAGCGTGAAATGAATACAAGCATGTGGTTTTATAGTGCTGATGGGCACAGGGCACTCTAAGGGTTAAAAGAACCTGTATTTTTTTCTCTTTTTACTATCAAAAATAAATTTAAAACACTGCATTGCCCCCCTCACTCTGAGGCAAGGAGCCAGTTGCCCTGGTTATAGGGACCGGTAACCCAAGGCTCGGAGGATGAGCGGCACAGGTTCGCTGCTTCCTGGAGGAACTCGGAAACCTTGCCGACGGGACAGGGGGCCTCAGAGTGGGACTGTCCCAGCGAAAGTGGGACATCTGCTCAGTTTACTGTAGCACCATGTGAATCGCATAGCTACCCAAAAAAGTAATGGAAGTTGCCTCCACCTAGAATTTAGTTCCTGTCCATCCCTCATCTTGTCCTGATGCGCTTTTTTTTCACCGCTAGGAAAAATTCCATTTTATGCTGGTGATTGCCAGAGTAAAATGAATACAAGCATGTGGTTTTATAGTGCTGAAAAGCACGGGGCACTGTAAGGGTTAAAAGAACCTTTATTTTTTTCTTATTAAAACTACTTTTAAAAAAACAGCGTTTCCCCCTTCCCTCCAAGGCAACGAGCCCAATGCCCCAGTTAGAGGGACCGGTAACCCAAGGCACAGTGGATGAGCGGCCACATGATAAAGCCCCTATGCCTTTCGGCACAAGTTCGGGGCTTCCTGAAGGAACTCGTAGCCCTTGCCAATGGGACAGAGAGCCTCAAAGTGGGACTGTCCCACCGAAAGCGGGACATCTGCTCAGTTTACTGTAACACCATGTCTTGGCCGCATTTTGCCAGCAGCCACCACAGATTGGTGTATTGCATAAGCGCCCAAGTCATGGAAGTTGCCTCCACCTGGAATTTAGTTCTTCATCCTGCCAGCTGGGAAACCTGTGACATCTGCTCAGTTTACTGTAGCACCATGTGAATCGCATAAGCACCCAAGAAAGTCATGGAAGTTGCCTTCACCTGGAATTTAGTTCCTGTCCATCCCCCATCTAGTCCTGATGCGCTTAGTCTGTGTTGGGTTCCATAGAACTCCACAAGAATTTGCCTTCCTCATACAAACATGGGCGGGAGCCGCTGGCTTGCTCGGCTGTCCTCTGTCTCTGCTGCTCAGCATCTTCCCGTTGCTTGTTGTCCTCTCTTCCCACTGTTGGTGAACGCCAAACATGGGCAGGAGCCGCCGGCCGCTCGGTTGTCCTCTGTCTCTGCTGCTCAGCCACTTCCCATCGTTTGTTCTCCTCTCTTCCTGCTGTTGGTGAACCCCAAACATGGGTGGTAGCCGCCGGTTCGCTCGACTGTCGCCTGTCCTTTAGGAACAAACGCGCGTTTCATCAGTTGAAACTGACGTCGTCCATTCTGCGCGCGTCATTAACCCCTCTCTTATTACAGCGTCTGTTTCTCTGTTCGTCCACTCTTCAATGTCGAAATTGCAGGTCCACGGTTTGAGCGTGCAGCGAAGCGTCTCTTTCACAGACTTGTACCCGGAGACTGGGATCCTGACACGGCTTCCACGTCACCAAGGAGTATAGAAATGCAGCAATTACCATTTAAATGTTTCCAAGAAAAAAAAAATAGATTTTTGTTCCTTAACTGGTCTGCGATAGCAGATAATTTTTTTTTCACCCGCCAGGAAAAATGTCATTTTATGCCGGTGATTGCCAGTGTGAAATGAATACAAGCATGTGGTTGTGGTACTGATGGGCACAGGGCACTGTAAGGGTTAAAAGAACCTGTATTTTTTTCTCTTTTTACTATTAAAAACAGCGTTGCCCCCTTCCCTTTTAGGTAACGTGCCCGATGCCCCAGTTATGGGGACCAGTAACCCAAGGCTCGGAGGATGAGCGGCCGCAGGATAAAGCCCCTATGCCTTTCGGCACAGGTTCGGTGTTTCCTGGAGGAACTCGGAGCCCTTGTCGACGGAACAGGGAGCCTCAAAGTGGGACTGTCCCACCGAAAGCGGGACATCTGCTCAGTTTACTGTAACACCATGTCTTGGCCGCATTTTGCCAGCACCCACCACAGATTGGTGTATCGCATAAGCGCCCAACAAGTCATGGAAGTTGCCTCCACCTGGAATTTAGTTCTTCATCCTGCCAGCTGGAAAACCTGTCCATCCCTCATCTAGTCCTGATGCGCCTAGTGTGTGTTGGGTTCCATAGAACTCCACAAGAATTTGCCCTCCTTATACAATCTTCCCAGCCTGGGAAACCCATCCATCCTTCATCTGCCCCTGATATACTTTGGCCCCCATTTCCCAGGGCTTGTCCGATCAGCGGCAAAGCTCCTCTGCTTCTGAAGCACTAAGTCTTGGCTGCGTTTCGCCAGTAGTCGCTGTCGTTTGGTGAATCACAAGAGCACCCAAGAAAGTCATGGTGAATGAAGTGCTTCTCCATCCTCCCAGCCTGAGTAAGCCGTTCATCCTTCATCTGCCCCTGATATACTTTGGTCCCCGTTTCCCAGCGTTTGTTCAATCAGCGTCAGAGCTCCTGTGCTTCTGTAGCACAAAGTCATGGCTGCGTTTCGCCATCAGCCACCATTGTTTGAGGAATCACATAAGCAACCAAGAAAGTCATGGAGGTAATTGAAGTGCTTCTTCATCCTCCCAGCCTGGGAAACCCATCCATCCTTCATCTGCCCCTGATATACTTTGGTCCCCGTTTCCCAGCGTTTGTTCAATCAGCGGCAAAGCTCCTCTGCTTCTGTAGCACAAAGTCTTGGCTGCGTTTCACCATCAGCCGCCGTCGTTTGAGGGATCACATAAGCACCCAAGAAAGTCATTGAGGTAAATGAGGTGCTTCAGCATCCTCCCAGCCTGGGAAACCCATCCATCCTTCATCTGCTCCTGATATACTTTGGCCTTCATTTCCCAGGGCTTGTCTGATCAGCGGCAAAGCTCCTCTGCTTCTGTAGCACAAAGTCTTGGCCATTTCAGTGACTCACATAAGCACCCAAGAAAGTAATGAAGGTAAATGAAGTGCTTCTCCATCCTCCCAGCCTGGGAAACCCATCCATCCTTTATCTGCTCCTGATATATTTGGGTCCCTATTTCCCAGCGTTTGTTCAATCAGCGTCAAAGCTCCTCTGCTTCTGTAGCACAAAGTCATGGCTGCGTTTCGCCATCAGCCGCCATTGTTTGAGGAATCACATAAGCACACAAAAAAGTAATGGAGGTAAATGAAGTGCTTCTTCATCCTCCTTCATCTGCTCCTGATATACTTTGGCCCCCATTTCCCAGGGCTTGTCCAATCAGTGGCAAAGCTCCTTTGCTTCTGTAGAACAAAGCCTTGGCCAGTTTGGTGAATCACATAAGCATCCCAGGAAAGTCATGGGAACCCGTCCATCCTTCAACTGCTTCTGATATACTTCGGCCCCTATTTCCCAGTTTTTGTTCAATCAGCGGCAAAGCTCCTCTGCTTCTTGGCTGCGTTTCGCCGGCAGCCGCCGTCGTTTGAGGAATCACAAAAAAAAGGTCATCATTTAAAGAGGAATCTATAAAAGGTTTAACGTAAGTGCTCCTGTGTAGAATTTTATTGGAAAATGCGGGGAGGAAATGCGCGCCTCGCATTCGAGAGGAGAAGAGCAAGCGAAAAAATACAAACTTAATTTGGAATCCATTATAGCATCGAGCTTAACCCCTAGGCTCCACCGTGCCTTGCCCTTGTCCATCACACGCGCGTCTCGTCGGGCCGGGTTCGAGAGGATTGGGTTAAAACCCCCCCCCCCGCCTGCTTGTTTCATTACCTAAATGTGGCTGGACGTCTGCCACTGCAGCTTTTAAGTAACATCATAGATCACGGTAATTGGTGTGAAAGTATAGAAATGACCGATTATGGCTCGGTGACTCATCCTGTCCCCCACCTTATCCCTCACCGGCTGATGAGAATTCATCTTGTGCGCCTTTCCGAAAAAACGGCACGGGGGGCCGGAGCGCGCGCTCGTGGCTCACCGGTGGGAGTAGCCGCTCGGTAATGAAGTGTTCCGGTACTCGTAATTGAGCCCCATAACTCAAAGCCTTTGGCTTTAATCATTACATGGCAGGTGACATCCCAAAATTCATTTTCACGGCCTCTCCAACAATTACGCGCCGTGATTTGCGACCGAATGAAAAACGAAGGCTCGCTCTGAGTTACGGGCCGCGTGTAACCCGCCGGCAGCTGACCCAACGTGTGTTATTGGCTCCTTGCAGCAAGAGCTTCTTGAGTGGGGACTCTTTAAATACCACGCCGGGAATAAATAATCCGCCCAGGAGGAGTATTTATAGCCGTTTTCACAAGTTTTTTTTTTGGGCCTCCGCCTACAGAAGCTGCCGAGTTTACTTTGCTGATTTTTTTTTTAACTCCCACTTTTCAAGCTCGTTACTAATTTGTCTTCTCGGTGTTCGAGCTCTGTGAAAATCACACGTTACATTGAGGGCGTGAAGGGCCTTTGTGTCCGATGCGACTGAGACGCCAAGCAGAAGGCCCGGCTTTAATTTCCTTTCGCAAGCGCCTGATGAAGCCACCACGGCGATACGCGAGTCTATACACCACTAACTGTGACTATGCTGATATGATCTTGGCAGCTGGATATTTGTGGATATACTATTTATATATGTATATATTTATATATATTTACATATATATATATATATATATATTTAAAAAAAAAAAAATATATATATATATATATATATATATATATAGTTATATAGACAGTGACACTTATTGTTAATCATTTGGGCACAAACAAAGGCATACACAGGGGGTAATTAAAGTGGATGGAAACCCTTTTTGGGTCCACCGCTCATCCGCTGGCCGGGCCTGGAATCTTTTAGATTCTGTCTGGCCGAGAGCTCCTGGTGCCACCTGCACCCTGATAGCCAACATGACTGTCAGGCCGAGAGCTCCTGGTGCCACCTGCACACTGGCCCACTCGGATGTCTGGCTGAGAGCTCTCCACAACCCTGGTGCCAACTGTACCCTGGCCCACTAGGATGTCTGGCTGAGAGCTCTTCCCAGCCCTGGTGCCACCTGCACCATGATAGCCAACATGGCTGTCTGGCCGAGAGCTCCTGTGCCACCTGCACCCTGGTAGCCTACTCGGCTATCTGGCTGAGAGCTATCCTCAGCCCTGGTGCCACATGCACCGTGATAGCCAACATGGCTGTCTGGCCAAGAGCTCCTAGTGCCACCTGCACCTTGGTAGCCCACTAGGTTGTCTGGTTGAGAGCTCTCCCCAGCCCTCAATATATATATATGTATATATATGTCCATAAATATTTGAACAGAGACAACATTTTTCTAATTTTGGTTCTGTACATTACTTACCACAATGTATTTTGAACAGAACGATTCAGATGCAGTTGAAGTTCTGGCTTTCGGGTTTAACGAAAAGATTGCATACAAACGCGAGGAGCTAAAGCATTATTAAAACGCAATCCCTTCATTTCAGGGGCGTGCTCAAAAATGTAAATAAAATATAATTTTTTAATAATTAGTTTAAACCCCTTCGTGGGCAATGACAGTCTATTCCCCCCTTCGTGGGCAATGACATGATTTATGTCCTGATGAAGGGGGTACTCTAACACCCCCGAAACGTTGAGACTACTTTTTCCTAATTCAACTCGAATGCAATTGATTGATCAACTTAGATCATTTTGGAGTGCTGGTTATTTGTTGGACGTCTCCGCTAACCAGGCACCCACTTGGACTACTCTTTCACTGGGTTAGGAGTGCGGCTACCCTCTACTTGCTAGAACTCATGGACATCGCTGTGTTTCCCTTTACGGCCTTTCCTGCAGCTCTTTTCATTTGCTGTTTGTTTGCGGGCATTTCTGTCTGAAGTTTAGTGTTTAACAAGTTAAATGCGGCTCAATTTTGGTGAGATCAGGTGACTAACATTGCCATTCAGGACAGTCTAGAACTCATGGACTTCGCTGTGTTTCCCTTTACGGCCTTTCCTGCGGCTCTTTTCATTTGCTGTTTGTTCGTGGGCATTTCTGTCTGAAGTTTAGTGTTTAACAAGTTAAATGCGGCTCATTTGGGGTGAGATCAGGTGACTAACTCTGCCATTCAGGACAGTCTAGAACTCATGGACATCGCTGTGTTTCCCTTTACGGCCTTTCCTGCAGCTCTTTTCAGTTGCTGTTTATTCGTGGGCATTCTGCCTGAAGTTTAATCTTTAACAAGTGAAATGCGGCTCAATTGGGGTGAGATCAGGTGGCTAACTCTGCCATTCAGGACAGACTAGAACTCATGGACATCGCTGTGTTTCCCTTTACGGCCTTTCCTGCAGTTCATTTCATTTGCTGTTTGTTCATGGGCATTTCTGTCTCAAGTTTAGTCTTTAACAAGTGAAATGCGGCTCAATTGGGGTGAGATCAGGTGACTAACTCTGCCATTCAGGACAGTCTAGAACTCATGGACATCGCTGTGTTTCCCTTTACGGCCTTTCCTGCAGCTCTTTTCATTTGCTGTTTGTTAGCGGGCATTTCTGTCTGAAGTTTAGTGTTTAACAAGTGAAATGCGGCTCAATTGGGGTGAGATCAGGTGACTAACTCTGCCATTCAGGACAGACTAGAACTCATGGACATCGCTGTGTTTCCCTTTACGGCCGTTCCTGCAGCTCTTTTCATTTGCTGTTTGTTCGCGGGCATTTCTGTCTGAAGTTTAGTGTTTAACAAGTTAAATGCGGCTCAATTGGGGTGAGATCAGGTGACTAACTCTGCCATTCAGGAACGTTCCATTTTTTTGCTTTAATAAACTCCTGGGTAGCTTTGGCTTTATGCTTTGGGTCATTGTCCATCTGTATTATGAAACGTCGACCAATCAGTTTGGCTGCATTTGGCTGGATGTGAGCACACAGTTTGTCTCTGAATGGCTCAGAATTCATGTCCTGCGTCACATGATCAATAAACACTAGTGCCACTGGCAGCCATGCATGCCCAAGCCATCACGCCGCCTCCCTCCGCCGTGTGTTACACATGATGCGCTATGCTTTGGATCATGAGCCTTCGCCAGATTTTTTTCTTCCCATCGTTCTGATAGAGGTTGATCTCGGTTTCATCCGTCCAAAGAATATTCTTTTAGATCTGCGCTGGCTTTTTACGTGTTTTTTAGCCTTTTTATACTTGAGGCTTATGAGTGGCTTGCAGCATGCAGTGACCCCTCTGTATTTAAATCAACAAAAACAGAAGGGACCATGGGCAGCTTGCCATGTACACCTTCAAAAAGGAGCGCCAAACAATAAGTATATCATAAAACTTTTTTATACCCCCAAAAAAATGTTTCAAAGATAATAGCGCAAGCTAAAGAACAACCCCACCAGGGAGTCCAAACAGAACCGGGGCACTTAACCAGATAAAACATTAATTGAAATATTTATTGTATAGACTAAGCCATCAAAGAGTATAAAAAACACAAATGACGCAATGACAAAACACTTTAAAACATAACACTAAAACACCCGGGGCAAATAAGACTGCAATATATATATAAGATTAATCAATAATAAATAAGAGGCTGATTCATTAATAGTGACAGATAGCGACAGATAGCGACTGTTGAGCGACTGTAGCGGTATTTTGACAGCGACCGCTAGTAGTCGCTGTGCTTGGCCATTGTTCGGTGGATGATAGCGACTCAGTCGGTGTGCCGTAATGTTGAATACAAGATGCTGAGTCGCTATTGGACAGGTTCGCTGTTGTATGGGAGCGCATGATAGCGACTGGACATAGCGACCGGCACCCACCATATTCATTAAAAAATCAACCTTAAAAATTCCTAGCGCTGTGAAATGCATGTTTAAATCCCAGAGCGCAGTAGGCGATGTGTTAAAAGTAGTTTTTTAACCCCCTAACCACCAAAAAAAAAAAAATGGAATGATTTTGAAATAATATTCAAACCTGAATAGTTTAAAATCAGACCTGTAATATCAATTCTGCAAAAAAATCCCCAAAAAATACATTTTCAAAGGAAGAAGTGTTCACAGATTTTTTTTTTTTTTTGAAATTTAAAAAATAAAAAAAATAAAAAAAAATAATTATTAATTAAAATACATTCTGCCATTGAAATGCATTGGAGAGCGCCAGGTAGCGAGAGGTCATACCTGTCGCTGTTCAAGGATGTGGGATGAGGCTGGGATAATGATGAATGAGTCGCTATATGGCACTATCTCAGTCGCTAAGCAGTATCGGCTTGATATATGTGTGATTGTGGAGGGGAGCCGGCGTTCTAGTTGCGGTACCTGGCTTTACTGGCCGGCTCCCCAGTCGCTATCTGTCGCTATCTGTTGCTATTCCTTGATAAATAAGGCCCTAAGTCACAATGCTATCAGTATTATTAAGTCAAATGAGTACAAAATATATGCGGCTTCTCAACCTATTATAAATGCATCATACCCCATAATAGATCCTAAATACAAAACACAAGAGTAAAAAATGTGACTAATTAATCCTTATTAACCCCTAATAACAATGCGCACTGTATATATAAAGTGACCGTGCTAAATAAGTGACTAGTGCCTAATATAAAGTGCTATAGAAAACAAAAATAAATATAGCCTGACTACAATACATACTAGATACTATATGTGCAATTAATCAGTGCAAACTCTAAAGTGCTAGTGAAATAAATAATGTTTAAAATGCCAGAAATTGATAATGCATGAAGCTAGCATGTAGTCTACAGACCCCACTGGCTATCATAATGCATGAAGCTAGCATGTAGTCTACAGACCCCACTGGCTATCATAATGCATGAAGCTAGCATGTAGTCTACAGACCCCACTGGCTATCATAATGCATGAAGCTAGCATGTAGCCTACAGACTCCACTGGCTATCATAATGCATGAAGCTAGCATGTAGCCTACAGACCCCACTGGCTATCATAATGCATGAAGCTAGCATGTAGCCTACAGACTCCACTGGCTATCATAATGCATGAAGCTAGCATGTAGTCTACAGACCCCACTGGCTATCATAATGCATGAAGCTAGCATGTAGCCTACAGACTCCACTGGCTATCATAATGCATGAAACTAGCATGTAGTCTACAGACTCCACTGGCTATCATAATGCATGAAGCTAGCATGTAGCATACAGACCCCACTGGCTATCATAATGCATGAAGCTAGCATGTAGCCTACAGACACCACTGGCTATCATAATGCATGAAGCTAGCATGTAGTCTACAGACTCCACTGGCTATCATAATGCATGAAGCTAGCATGTAGCCTACAGACTCCACTGGCTATCATAATGCATGAAACTAGCATGTAGTCTACAGACTCCACTGGCTATCATAATGCATGAAGCTAGCATGTAGCCTACAGACTCCACTGGCTATCATAATGCATGAAGCTAGCATGTAGTCTACAGACCCCACTGGCTATCATAATGCATGAAGCTAGCATGTAGTCCACAGACCCCACTGGCTATCATAATGCATGAAGCTAGCATGTAGTCTACAGACTCCACTGGCTATCATAATGCATGAAGCTAGCATGTAGTCTACAGACCCCACTGGCTATAATAATGCATGAAGCTAGCATGTAGTCTACACACTCCACTGGCCATCATAATGCATGAAGCTAGCATGTAGTCTACAGACTCCACTGGCTATCATAATGCATGAAGCTAGCATGTAGCCTACAGACCCCACTGGCTATAATAATGCATGAAGCTAGCATGTAGTCTACAGACCCCACTGGCTATCATAATGCATGAAGCTAGCATGTAGTCTACAGACTCCACTGGCTATCATAATGCATGAAGCTAGCATGTAGTCTACAGACCCCACTGGCTATCATAATGCATGAAGCTAGCATGTAGTCTACAGACCCCACTGGCTATCATAATGCATGAAGCTAGCATGTAGCCTACAGACCCCACTGGCTATAATAATGCATGAAGCTAGCATGTAGTCTACAGACCCCACTGGCTATCATAATGCATGAAGCTAGCATGTAGTCTACAGACCCCACTGGCTATCATAATGCATGAAGCTAGCATGTAGTCTACAGACTCCACTGGCTATCATAATGCATGAAGCTAGCATGTAGTCTACAGACCCCACTGGCTATCATAATGCATGAAGCTAGCATGTAGTCTACAGACCCCACTGGCTATCATAATGCATGAAGCTAGCATGTAGCCTACAGACCCCACTGGCCATCATAATGCATGAAGCTAGCATGTAGCCTACAGACTCCACTGGCTATAATAATGCATGAAGCTAGCATGTAGCCTACAGACCCCACTGGCTATCATAATGCATGAAGCTAGCATGTAGCCTACAGACTCCACTGGCCATCATAATGCATGAAGCTAGCATGTAGCCTACAGACCCCACTGGCTATCATAATGCATGAAGCTAGCATGTAGTCTACACACTCCACTGGCTATCATAATGCATGAAGCTAGCATGTAGCCTACAGACTCCACTGGCTATCATAATGCATGAAGCTAGCATGTAGTCTACAGACTCCACTGGCTATGATAATGCATGAAGCTAGCATGTAGCCTACAGACCCCACTGGCTATAATAATGCATGAAGCTAGCATGTAGTCTACAGACCCCACTGGCTATAATAATGCATGAAGCTAGCATGTAGCCTACAGACCCCACTGGCTATCATAATGCATGAAGCTAGCATGTAGCCTACAGACCCCACTGGCTATCATAATGCATGAAGCTAGCATGTAGCCTACAGACCCCACTGGCTATCATAATGCATGAAGCTAGCATGTAGTCTACAGACCCCACTGGCTATCATAATGCATGAAGCTAGCATGTAGCCTACAGACTGCACTGGCTATCATAATGCATGAAGCTAGCATGTAGCCTACAGACCCCACTGGCTATCATAAT
>CM051242.1:193782303-193942303 GCA_027917425.1 Gastrophryne carolinensis
CTTTGAACTGCTTGCCTCTGCCTCTATACTGCTGACACCCGGTCGCCTACCAGAGCTAATCTCCACATTTGGTGGAGGATGCGGGCATAGCAGTGAGGCCGTTGCTAGGAGCAACCGACGAAAAAGTTTTTTGTTGTGCATGTCCTATATTAAACCTGCCAGGCTGCTACCTGGGACTGCAGACAAAATGGAGGCGGTCGTGAAAGCGCTCGTGGAGGCCAACAGGCAGCAGCATGAGACCAACCAGCTGTTTTTGCAACATATGATGGCGCAGCAAGCTGCAGGTGCGCCCAAAAGTATTCCTGATGCCCGGAAAGCTGTCCGCTCGGCGCTCACAAAAATGACCCCTTCAGATGATGTGGAGACTTACCTGGCGGTGTTTGAAAAGGTGGCTGCAAGGGAGAAGTTGCCGCATGACCAGTGGGCTGATGTCATCGCTCCATTTCTGGCGTCTGGACCCCAGCAGGTGTTGTTTGATCTCCCAGAGGACCAAGCCGCTGACTACCCGACTCTGAAGGGTGAGATACTGGCGAGACTGGGGGTGAATGTGTGGGTTCGGGCTCAGCGGGTGCATCAGTGGAGCTACCAGTCGGCAGAGCCCGCCCGACCCCAGTATTATAAACTGCTGCACCTGCTGCAAAAATGGCTGCAGCCGGAGTTGTTAAGCCCCACTGCCATTTTGGACCGCTTGCTGGCGGACATGTTTTGGAGGGCTTTACCGCACCCTCTTCAGCACTGGGTTGGCCAGGTATCCCCTGACAACGCACTAGGGATGGTGGACCTAGTGGAGCGATATGAGGCCACCAGGAACTTGCAAAGCGGCTCCATGAGGAGGGATTCGGGGAAACCCCGGAGGTCCCCGCCCCAGCTCAGGCGAGTGGTGTCCCCTAAACCCTCTCAGGACCTACCCCCCAAAGTCCCTGCCCAAGTGTTGTGTTGGGGATGTAAGGAGCCGGGACATATCAGAGCCAATTGTCCCCACCAGGGGGAGCCCATGGATGTAAACTTTGGTTACCGCCCTTCCATGTATGCCAGGAGGCTGTGTGCTGCCGGTATCCCTGAGCTTGTGGGGCAAAGTCACCTCTGTCAGGTGAAAGTGGGAGACACCCTGGCTGTGGCCCTTTTGGACTCGGGGAGTATGGTTACCCTGGCAAGACCCGCCTTAGTACTGCCCGATGAGTACACTGGGCGGAAAACCGGGGTTTTGTGCATTCATGGGGACTTGAGAGACTATGCCACAGCACAAGTGTCTCTCACCACCGTCTCCGGCAGCTGGAAACATGAAGTCGCTGTCGCCGCTAAACTCCCATATGAACTGATTATTGGGAGAGACTTTCCAGGGTTCAGGTCACTGTGGGCCAAGCTGGCAGTTCCGGAAACCCGCGAGGCGGGTGTGTCCCCAATAGACTGGCCCTACTCAGGGGAGACCCCGGTGCCCTGGGAACCGGAATCAGGAGGCACCGTGGAAGAGGTGCCCGTCCCTAAAATGGAAGAGGGGGAGTCAACCCCACTAAATGTTATGGTTGGAGATGTGGAAGAGTTGACAACAGGTCCAGAGTTGGCAGATCTCCATGTCTCCACAACTAACTTTGGTACCGCTCAACACCAGGACCCGACCCTGTCTCGGGCCTGGGAGAATGTTCTTGAGGTGGAAGGTGAACCACAACAGCCAGGGGCGGAGTTACAGTTTCCTCGCTTTGTGGTTCACCAGGAAATGTTGTACCGAGTAAACAAGGTACGTGAAGAGGTGGTGGAACAATTGGTGGTACCCAATTCATATCGCAAATTGGTGTTGGATTTGGCCCACCAACATGTTCTGGGTGGACACCTAGGCCAGCAGAAAACACTGGACCGCGTTTTACAACGATTCTACTGGCCCAGTGTGTACAAGGAGGTGGAGAGATATTGTGAGTCCTGTCCAACATGTCAGATGACCAGCCCTCAGCCTCATTACCGTGGTCCCTTAGTTCCTCTCCCAGTTATTGAGGTACCCTTTGAGCGGATTGCCATGGATCTAGTGGGTCCAGTGCCAAAATCCGCTAGAGGGCACCAACATATTCTGGTGATCTTGGACTATGCCACGCGGTACCCTGAGGCAGTGCCCCTGCGTCACACCTCTGCCAAGCTCATTGCTAAGGAGCTTATGGAAATGTTTTCCAGAGTAGGTCTGCCTAAAGAGGTCCTGACCGATCAAGGTACCCCGTTTATGTCGAAAGTAATGAAAGAGCTCTGTAAACTGCTGCAGGTGAAACAGTTGCGGACATCCGTTTACCACCCGCAAACAGACGGCCTAGTAGAACGGTTTAATCAAACTTTAAAGACCATGTTAAAAAGGGTGGTCGCCAAGGATGGGAAGAATTGGGACTTGCTGCTGCCCTATCTGATGTTCGCAGTGCGAGAGGTGCCCCAGGCCTCTACGGGGTTCTCGCCCTTCGAACTCTTATACGGTCGACATCCACGGGGCCTGTTGGATATAGCCAAGGAGGCCTGGGAACAGCAACCCACACCCCACAAAAGTGTGGTAGAGTACGTGACTCAGCTACAGGAACGGATAGCGACCGTCTTGCCGCTTGTCAGAGAACACATGGAGGCAGCGCAGCGGGCCCAAAGCAGGGTTTATAATCGGCAAGCCAGGGTACGGAACTTTAACCCCGGTGACAGAGTTGTGGTTCTGGTACCCACGGTGGACAGTAAATTTCTAGCTAGGTGGCAGGGTCCCTATGAGGTCATTGAAAAAATTGGGGAAGTGACTTACAAGGTACATCAGCCTGGGCGGAGGAAGCCCGAGCAGGTGTACCATGTAAACCTGCTGAAACTATGGAAAGACAGGGAGACCCCTGGGGGTGACAGTCCCCGACCAGGTATGGTGGGGGTGGAGCTTCCCATTCCTCGGTCTGTTAGTAGAGAAGTAGTAGTCGAGGTGAAAACTGGCGACAACCTCTCCTCTAAACAGACTCAGGAAGCCAGGGAGTTTATTAGCAGAAACACGGACGTGTTTTCAGAACTCCCTGGGCGCACTTCGGTCATCCAACATGATGTTGTCACGGAACCTCAGGTCAAGGTCCAGTTGAGGCCTTACCGGGTACCCGAGTCCCGGCGACAAGCTATCGCGGAGGAAGTGCAGCAAATGCTCCGGTTAGACGTGATTGAAGAATCAAAGAGTGAGTGGGCCAGCCCCATAGTCTTGATTCCCAAGCCCGATGGTACGTTGCGGTTCTGTAACGATTTCCGCAAACTTAATGAAGTTTCCAAGTTTGATGCCTACCCTATGCCCCGGGTAGATGAACTCATTGAGAAGCTAGGCCAAGCCAGGTACTTTTCGGTTTTGGACCTCACAAAAGGGTACTGGCAGGTGCCCTTGACTGAGGCTGCCAAGGAGAAAACAGCCTTTATTACACCAGAGGGACTGTTCCAATACAAGGTGTTACCCTTTGGGTTACACGGCGCTCCCGCTACGTTCCAAAGGTTAATGGATATTGTCCTCAGGCCACACCGTCGGTATGCTTCGGCATATCTGGACGATATCATTATCCATAGCACGGATTGGGAAAGTCACCTACCCAAAGTCCAGGCCGTAGTGGATTCCCTCAGGAAGGCTGGGTTGACGGCAAACCCGAAAAAATGTGCTTTAGGCCTAGAAGAAACAAAATACCTGGGCTATGTGATTGGACGAGGAGTGGTCAAGCCCCAGGTGAACAAACTAGAAGCCATCCGTAACTGGCCCCGGCCTAACACCACCCGCCAGGTAAAGTCATTTCTGGGGTTGGTGGGATATTATATGCGGTTCATTCCCAATTTTGCCACCCTAGCGGCACCATTGACAGACCTGTTAAAGGGACGCAAGTCTGTCATGGTGAAGTGGAATGAACAGGCCGAAAAAGCGTTCTCCGCTTTGAAGTCTGCCCTGTGTGGGTCTCCGGTGTTGGTAACACCCGACTTTAAGAGGGAGTTCATAGTGCAGACCGATGCCTCCGAGGTAGGTCTCGGTGCTGTACTGTCTCAGGAAGTCAACGGGGAGGAGCACCCCGTTGTCTACATGAGTCGCAAATTGACACCCGCGGAGACCCGGTATAGTATAGTGGAGAGGGAGTGTTTGGCCATTAAATGGGCCCTGGAGTCTCTTCGCTACTACTTGCTGGGGAGAAGGTTCCGTCTGATTACGGACCACTCTCCCCTCAAGTGGATGTGCCAGGCTAAGGACAGGAATGCCAGGGTCACCCGATGGTTCTTGTCATTACAAAACTTCAAGTTTACAGTAGAGCACAGAGCGGGACGATTGTTGGGTAACGCGGATGCCCTGTCCAGAACACATTGTTTGGCATGTGTCCACCCCCTCAGGGTTGAACAAAGGGGGGGGGTATGTGGTAAGGTGCAAGGGGCCGTTATTGACGGCAGGTATGTAGCACCAATGTACCTGGCATTGGTGCAGTAAAGCCGTATAGCTTGTTTTTCCAGCATCAGCTGCTGGTGGCAGTTTGCTGCTGATGATTTAGAATAGCCGAAAGGCTAACCTGGGACGGCTTTACTGGGATGGAGTAGAGCAGGGTGGGACTCCATCCCACTACCCAGGTCCGGGTTTTGCGGGCTGTTTAAATAGCCTGGGGAATCAGCTGTGGCCTGTCCTTTGTCTAGAGCTCACATGGGAGTGAGACTCTGTGAGCCTGGCTGAAATCTCCTGTGGAGGCTGTTTCATGCGGACCTGAGGCCTAGTTGGACTGTAAACAGGACGTTTGCTCAAGGACTAAAAGCTGTTTGCCTGATTGAATCATTTATGCTGCTGTTTCCTGAAAAGGTGATGTAACCTGTTTGGACATATGCTTTTGTGGATTTATGTGTGAAATAAACACAGACTTTACTTTGAACTGCTTGCCTCTGCCTCTATACTGCTGACACCCGGTCGCCTACCAGAGCTAATCTCCACAATATATATATATATATATATATATTTATTTATTTTTTATTATTTCTTCTGTAGCACTGGTACTTTGTATGTATGCTGTGAATCATCAGTGGTGGATACAATAGTTACATAGTTAATACGGTTGAAAAAAGACATATGTCCATCAAGTTCAACCAAGGGTGTTGGGGTAGGGGGAAGTTATTTTTTATTTCATAGGGGAAGCTATTTATTTTATTTTTTGTCTTTATTTTTTGTTATTGATAACCACTAGTAGTAACTGTTAATGTTATTTTCTTCAAAATAAGCATCTAATCCTTTTTTGAAGCTGTCAGCGGTTGATGCTGTAACAAGCTTCTGTGGGAGGCTATTCCATAGATTTATAGTTCTTATGGTAAAAAATGATTGTCGCCTCCGGAGACTAAATTTCTTTTTTTCCAATCGAAGGCAGCGCCCCCTTGTCCTTAGAGAGGATTTTACGTGAAATAGTGTTCCCCCATATTTTTTGTATGGTCCATTTATATATTTATACAAGTTAATCATGTCCCCCCGCAATCGCCTCCTCTCAAGACTAAACAGATTTAATTCTCGTAATCTTTCCTCATAACTAAGATCTTTCATTCCCTTTATTAGTTTGGTGGCTCTCCTTTGCACCCTTTCCAGAGTCAGGGCGTCCTTTCTATGAACGGATGCCCAGAACTGGACGGCATATTCCATGTGAGGGCGCACCAGTGCCTTGTAAAGAGGCAAAATTACATCTCTATCCCATGATTCCAGGCCTCTTTTAATGCACGATAGTATCTTGGTGGCCTTGGAAGCAGCTGCTTGGCATTGCATGCTGTTATTTAGTCTGTGATCTACTAGTACCC
Organism: Gastrophryne carolinensis; assembly: GCA_027917425.1. Classification (NCBI taxonomy): domain Eukaryota; kingdom Metazoa; phylum Chordata; class Amphibia; order Anura; family Microhylidae; genus Gastrophryne; species Gastrophryne carolinensis. Next base: position 193,788,070 of record CM051242.1, read on the forward strand.
CCAGATCCTTCTCAACAAGTGACTCTCCCAGTTTTACTCCCCCGAGGACATATGTTGCCTTCGGGTTATTAGACCCCAAGTGCATGACTTTACATTTTTCCACATTGAACTTCATTTGCCAAGTGGATGCCCAGACACTCAATGTGTCCAAGTCAGCCTGAAGCTTGTGAACATCTTCAATAGACTGCACTGTGCTACATATCTTTGTGTCATCTGTAAAAATAGAGACAGTGCTTTTAATTCCATATTCTATGTCGTTTATAAACAAGTTGAATAATAGTGGGCCCAGCACTGAACCCTGGGGTACACCGCTTACAACTGGTAACCATTCAGAGTAGGTATCATTAACCACAACTCTCTGCACACTGTCCTTAGTAAAACCGTGTTGGTTGTCACTTATAATATTATGGATAGTTACATATTCGTGTATGTTGTCCCTTAATAGTCCCTCAAGCAATTTCCCCACAATGGATGTTAAGCTAACAGGTCTGTAATTGCCCGGAGAAGACCTAGAGTCCTTTTTAAAAATGGGCAACACATTTGCCCTGCGCCAGTCCCTTGGCACTATACCAGTTGCTAGTGAGTCTTTAAAGATCAACAACAGAGGTGACGAGATAATGGAACTGAGTTCTTTGAGAACTCTTGGGTGAAGTCCATCTGGTCCTCCAGTCTTATTCACATTTAAATTATTGAGTTTTTCTTGGATGATATCCACGTTTAGCTTGTTAATTATTATACTTGGGCTATTACTATCAGTGGCATCTCCTGTGTTGGCTCCTTGCGCTTCTCTTGTGTACACAGAGCTAAAGAATCCATTTAACAGCTCTGCCTTATCCTCATCCCCAGTGACCATTTCCCCATTATCATTAATTAGGGCACCTACCTGTTCTGATTTAGTTTTCTTCGAATTAATATATTTGAAAAATCGTTTAGGGTTTGTTTTGCTTTCTTTGGCCACATCTCGTTCATTTTGTGCTTTTGCCAACCTTATTTCTTTCTTACACACTTTATTTACTAGTTTATACTGTTCAAGTGTTACAGCTGAGAGTTCAGCCTTGTAATGTTTAAATGCCCTTTTTTTGTTCTTTATTGCCCTTTTAACCGCAGGTGTCAGCCATGAGGGTTTTAACTTTAGCCGCTTATATTTGTTACCTGTAGGAATACATTTTGCAACGTTGCTACTCACAATTGATTTAAAGCACTCCCATTTGACATCTGTATCCTTATTCCTGAACAGATGCTCCCAGTCTATGTCCTTGAGTGCAGCTCTGAGCCTGGGGAAGTTGGCCTTTCTAAAATTTAATGTTTTTGCCTTCCCAGGAAGAAAATCTTTCTTACAGTTTATGTTAAATACAATTATATTGTGGTCACTGTTACCAAGATTTTCACGGACTGTTACTGCCCCCATCAGGTCATCATTATTTGATATTACAAGATCTAGAATAGCATCACCCCTAGTTGGTGCCTCCATGAACTGATTCATATAATTATCTTGTAGCAAGCTGAGGAATGCTCCTCCCCCTTGTAGTGGAAGCAGAACCATGTCTCCAGTCGATTCCTGGATAGTTGAAGTCCCCCATCACCACCACTGTACCAGCCTGTGATGCCCGCTCTATCTGTTTATGCAGTTGACCCTCTATTTCCTCAGTTATATTTGGGGGCCTATAGATTACACCAAACTGTATTTTAGCATTGTTTATATCGCCCCTTACTTCTACCCACAAGGATTCTACATCCTCACAATCTTCTGCTAGTATCCCCTCATTAATATATGCTTTGAGTTCTTGCTTTACATAAAGACACACGCCACCCCCTTTCCTTTTTGCTCTGTCTTTCCGAAAAAGAGCAAAACCTTGTAGATTGACAGTCCAGTCATGTGTGGAATCCAGCCATGTCTCAGCCACACCAACAACATCAATATTCTCTGCCAGCACCAGAGCCTCAAGCTCCCCCACTTTACTTGCCAGACTTCTGGCATTTGTGAACATACACTTTATGTTCCTATCTAGTTTGACACATTGGGGTATAGTATTAGTTCCTGCAGTAATGCATCCGTCTAATTTTTTACTGCTGGTTTGCAACTCATGGATCTCCTTATCCATCATAGATATGCATAATATATATATATATATATATATATATATATATATATATATATATATATATACAGACACACACATGGGCTATCTCGCCCTCCTGCTCTGACTATAACAGATGAGACGAGTCATTATGAAACGCGTGTCAGCTCCCTGGAGAGTTATAATTGTGTTACATTGTTACAGATAGCTTACAGCTCAATGTAAGGGAGATTGTCTCACCTGTCGGTATAATAGTTGTAGGGAGTCAGGGCAGGTATTTCCTATTGTTGTGGACCACAAATGAAGAGGCGGGGGCTGATGGCTACTGAACACCGCCCACCCAGCGCCAGGAGATAGAGCGAGGGGGGGCTGGGTACAGAGGCGTAGCTAGGCTTTTGGGCAAAGATTCAAAATGGCGCCCCCCATCAGTGCTCAGGCCCCGGTTGGTGCTACCCTGACCTGCTGCACCCGGGGCACTGCCCCCCAGCTAGGCCCCTGGCTGGGTATATAGAGAAGGAAGAGGGGGAGAAACAGGTTAGGATGTTCAAGAGCAGGGTGGGGTATATCAGGAAGGAGGAGGGGTAGGATCATGGTAGACTGTGCGAGAAGCAAAAGCTGTTTCTAGGAAGTCAAATTCAAGTCAGAATTCCGTGGAAAGGACAATGAGGAGGTTACTTTGCCTTGCTGTGAAAGCCTTCATAGCCGGAAAAGGGAACCGTGGCTTCCGGAGCTAGAGGACCGCCGAGCTACCATGCAACCGGTGCCCGGCTCTACCTCTGAAATGCGGTAAGCTGAACTCACCCCTGCTAAAGTGCTCCTCTCATCACCCCTCAACTCTCACCTTCCATCCCTCACCTCCCACTCCTCACTGCTTACCTCCTGTCAGGCTACCGGGTGTGAACCCTGATTGCGGAGACTAAGAACCGGCTCACCTCTAGACCGTGAAGCTTGGAATCTAAGGACCAAGCTGGTTTTCACTAGAGCCTCTAATGGTGAGGATAGACTGGGCTGCAGGAAGGCCCCAGCTCAGGCAACCTAGGAGTGGGTTTACCAAGTTCTGGGTAGAAGACAGCCCAGAGCTGGACTGGAAATGTGGAACAAGCCGAGGTCGTGGGCAGGCAGATCAGGATCGGAGTCGTAAACAAGCTGAGATCGTGGGCAGGCAGATCAGGATCGGAGTCATAAACAAGCCGAGATCGTGGGCAGGCAGATCTGGTTCGGAGTCATAAACAAGCCGAGGTCGTGGGCAGGCAGATCAGGATCGGAGTCGTAAACAAGCCGAGATCGTGGGCAGGCAGATCAGGATCGGAGTCGTAAACAAGCCGAGATCGTGGGCAGGCAGATCAGGATCGGAGTCGTAAACAAGCCGAGATCGTGGGCAGGCAGATCAGGATCGGAGTCGTAAACATGCCGATATCGTGGGCAGGCAGATCAGGATCGGAGTCGTAAACAAGCCGAGATCATGGGCAGGCAGATCAGGATCGGAGTCGTAAACAAGCCGAGATCATAGGCAGGCAGATCAGGATCGGAGTCGTAAACAAGCCAAGATCGTAGGCAGGCAGATCAGGATCGGAATCGTAAACAGGCCGAAGACGTGGGCAGGCAGATCAGGATCGAAGTCGTAAACAAGCCGAGGTTGTGGGCAGGCAGATCAGGATCGGAATTGTAAACAAGCCGAGATCGTAGGCAGGCAGACCAGGATCAGAGTCATAAACAAGCCGAGGTTGTGGACAGGCAGATCAGGATTGGAATCGTAAACAGGCCGAGGCCGTGGGCAGGCAGATCAGGATCGGAGTCGTAAACAAGCCGAGGTCGTCAGGAGAACAGCAGAGTAGTCAGGATCAAGCCGGGTCGGTACACAGGAATGGCCGACTGAAACTCAGGAAAAAGCAGGAGAAATGACCAACTGGCAATGAAGCTCAGGGCTCGCCAGCATTTAAAGGCCCCTGCGCATGCGCAAAAGCAAGCGCATTTCCGCTCGTCTGCAATGCGCATGCGCACGCATTATCGCACATGCGAACAAATCCATTGACTCATATAGCGGACAAATGCGTGCGCATATTCGCACACTTACTGGCCCTACTATTTCTATTGCGAAAATGCGAGCGCACGGGGAACCTTGGCGCCCTCTGCTGGGAAATCATAGGAACAGTCCTGGTTCTATGACACCTCCCAGCTATCACCTCTAACTCCTCTCCAGTCACCTCCCACCCTTCACCTCCCATCCTTCACCAGTCACCTCCCACCTATCTGTCACCTCTCGCCCTTCACCCCTCACCTCCCACACTTCTCCTCTCACTCCTCACCTGTCACCTCCCTGTCAGGAGGCCAAATCCCTGGAAGGTGACCTCCCGATAACATATCCTCGGTGGCCCGATCCTGGCCCCATGTGGAGGTGTTCTCTAACTCCACCGCCATGTGTTTGGCCTAACCTACCCTCAGGTCCCTACACTGCCCTGAGAGTCAGAAAGTCCTGTTTTAGAAAATATTCAGTTGTGAACCTCCTTTCAAGACAAGGTATCCTCTGTGCTGCCTTGAAGTAGGGTGGTAGAAGACCGTGCGAATACCTAGCCCGTGGCAAGTTGCAAACTGGAAACTGGACTAACTCGGTGGTGTTTGTGTCGAAGTCCCAGATTCCTGTCCACTACATGTTTACGCTGTAAGAGTTTGGATATTAATCCTAAAGACAGGCCAGATGGTTAATGTGATTACTGACACGAGGAATAATGGCACGGCTTATTGGCCTTTTTTCTTTGCTACACACGTTCCAGTAGGAAGATGAAGTGTAAATGAATCTTCATAATGCAATGATAGGTATTGCCTCCCAAATGATCGCAATTAAACTATGTACAGCTCCCAAAAACAACACTACAACCTAAACACCTGCACACACTGACCTCCAAGCCCTTCTTCCTCAGGGAGCCATCTGGGCCCATAGATTTACATTTTTCTCCTCGATTTGTTGTTCCCTTAGTAAATGAAAAATAACCACCTTTACACTCTTGACTCTGCACATACCACTTCCCCTCCTTCACTACCTTCCTAAAGAAACCAACTCGATTGAGATCCTACACCAGCGACCCGAAGTTTTCTGTCCACTTTGTCTGTTTTCGCTTGTTAATAATTCATCTTCTCGGTGTTCGAGCTCTGTGAAAATCACACGTCACGTTGAGGGTGTGAAGCGTCCTCAGTAGTGCTTCTGTCGAGGTCCCAGACAGGGAGTTTCCTGTCCACTACATGTTTACACTGTAAGAGTTTGGATATTAATCCTAAAGACGGGCCCAGATGGTTAATGTGATTACCGATACGAGGAATAATGGCACGGCTTATTGGCCTTTTTCTTTTCTACACACGTTCCAGTTCACCTCCCATCCTTCACCAGTCACCTCCCACCTATCTGTCACCTCTTGCCCTTCACCCCTCACCTCACACCCTTCTCCTCTCACTCCTCACCTGTCACCTCCCTGCCAGGAGGCCAAATCCCTGGAAGGTGACCTCCCGATAACATATCCTCGGTGGCCCGATCCTGGCCCCATGTGGAGATGTTCTCTACCTCCACTGCCATGTGTATGGCCTAACCTACCCTCAGGTCCCTACACTGCCCTGAGAGTCAGAAAGTCCTGTTTTAGGAAATATTCAGTTGTGAACTTCCTTTCAAGACAAGGCATCCTCTGTGCTGCCTTGAAGTAGGGTGGTAGAAGACCGTGCAAATACCTAGCCGACCCGCGGCAAGTTGCAAACTGGTAACTGGACTAACTAAAAGAACGTTGGCAGCCTCCTGCCCTGATCTGACCCCAAGTTTCCTAAAGAAGCCAACCCGGTTGTGTTTTGTTGAGGTCCCGGACAGGGGACCGGGAGTTTTCTGTCCGCCTCATCTGTTTTTTATTTGCTTGTTACTAATTTGTCACCTTTGTGTTCATGCTCTGTGAACACCACACGTTACATCAAGGGACCACACGTTACATCAAGGGACTGAAGCTTCCTTTGTATTCGATGTGGCTGAGACCCCAGACGCAGGGCATAACATTAATCTCTTTTCGCAAACATGATGCGATGCTTGTACAAATCATCGACCTCCAGACAATGGCCTGATGCAGTCACAGCGATATGTGAGGCTATACTCTAGAGGGTATACTCTACCTTTTATTGAACTACTACTACATTCTGCCCCAACCCCGAGTATCCTAAAGAAACTGACTCGGTTGTGTTTGTGTCGAGTTCCCGGACCAGCGATCGGGAGTTTTCTGTCCACTTTGTTTTTTTCTAACTCCCACTTTTCGAATTTAATACTAATTTGTCTTCTCGGTGTTCAAACTCTGTAAAAATCACTTATTGGAGGATGTGAAGCGTCTGATGCAGCTGAGATGCAAGGCACAACTAATTTAGTTTGACAAACGTGATGCGATACTATAGAGACAATAAATATAATAGACCAGACCCCTGCAGATCAATATTTTTGTCTCCCAGACAATGGCCTGATAAAGCCACGATGAAATGTAAGGCTATGCACCACTGCCTTTGATTGTACTTCCACTACCTTCCTAAAAAAAACGACCAGGGAACTGAATTTTCTGTCCACTTTGTCTGTTTTCGCACTTGTTACTAATTCATCTTCTCGATGTTCGAGCTCTGTGAAAATCACACGTTGCGTTGAGGGTGTGAAGCGTCCTTGGTGGTGTTTGTGTCGAGGTCCCAGACAGGGAGGTTCCTGTCCACTACACAGTCACGCTGTAAGAGCTTGGATATTAATCCAAAAGATGGGCCCAGATGGTTAATGCGATTACCGACACGAGGAATAATGGCACGGCATATTGGCCTTTTTCTTTTCTACACACATTCCAGTAGGGAGATGAAGTGGAAATGAATCATCATAATGCAATGATAGGTATTGCCTCCCAAAAGATCGCAATTAAACTATGTACAGCTCCTGAAAACAACACTACAACCTAAACACCTGCACACACTGACCTCCAAGCCCTTCTTCCACAGGGAGCCATCTGGGCCCACAGATTTACATTTTTCTCCCTGGTTCGTCGCTCCCTTAGAAAATAAAAAACAACCACCTTTACCCTCTTGACCCCTCCTCCACTACCTTCTTAAAGAAACCGATTCGATTGAGGTCCTGGACCAGGGACCGGAAGTTTTCTGTCCACTTTGTCTGTTTTTGCGCTTGTTACTAATTCATCTTCTCTGTGTTTGAGCTCTGTGAAAATCACATGTCATGTTGAAGGTGTGCAGCGTCCTTGGTGGTGTTTGTGTCGAGATCCCAGCTTCCTGCCCACTACATGTTTACACTGTAAGAGTTTGGATATTAATCCTAAAGATGGGCCAGATGGTTAATGCGATTACCGACACAAGGAATAATGGCGAGGCTTATTGGCCTTTTTTCTTTTCTACACACCTTCCAGTAGGAAGATGAAGTGGAAATGAATCATCATAATGCAATGATAGGTATTGCCTCCCAAATGATCGCAATTAACCTATGTACAGCTCCCGAAAACAACACTACAACCTGAACACCTGCACACACTGACCCATAGACTTACATTTCTCTCATTGGTTCGCCGTCCCCTTAGTAAATGTAAAATAACTACCTTTACACTCTTGACTCTGCACTTACCACTTCCCCTCCTCCACTACCTTCCTAAAGAAACCAACTCAATTGAGGTCCCAGACCAGCGACCGGAAGTTTTCTGTCCACTTTGTCTGTTTTCGCTTGTTACTAATTCATCTTCTCGGTGTTCGAGCTCTGTGAAAATCACACGTCGCGTTGAGGGTGTGAAGCATCCTCAGTGGTGTTTCTGTCGAGGTCCCAGACAGGAGGTTTCCTGTCCACTATATGTTTACACTGTAAGAGTTTGGATATTAACCCTAAAGACGGTCCAGATGGTTGATGCGATTATTGACACGATGAATAATGTCACGGCATATTGGCCCTTTTTTCTTTTCTACACACGTTCCAATAGGAAGATGAAGTGGAAATGAATCATCATAATGCTATGATGGCATTGCCTCCCTAATGATCGCAATTAACATATGTACAGGTCCCCGAAAACAACACTACAACCTGAACACCTGCACACACTGACCTACAAGCCCTTCTTCCACAGGGAGCCATCTGGGCCCATAGATTTACCTCCTTGGTTCGTTGTTCCCTTTGTAAATGAAAAAAGACCACCTTTACACTCTTGACATACCACTTCCCCTTCTCCCCTCCACATATTCAGGCGACACTCACTCTAGTTAACAAGATGAGTTAAGTGTTTCTCTACATTAGAACTACCAAAAGAAAACTACCATTTACTTTCATTGTCTACCTGGTGTAAATTATTACCTGGCTCAGAATCAGCCCTGAGGTAGACAATGAAAGTCAATGTTAGGTTTCTCTCCTAAAAAAGAAGTGAGTTTTCTCACTAGGCTCTGAATCGACCCCAATATGTGGAGCGCAGCCTACTGGAACTCCATCATTGGCCACAGTGTGAACCATTCATAGCATTCAGGGCTGGTTTAAAAGGTTGTGCTGACCTGGGAAATATTGGGGCCTTAAAGCATTACAAAACCCAGCCAGGCAGGGGCATCCTAAATTGCGATACCCCGCTTTGTGACCCCCCTGGGTCACGGGTACTCACTAACCTTTCCTAAGTCAAACAATCCGTGGGCTCTCATCCAATGAGAGCCATTTGCCTTGGCTGGGTCATTTGGCAAACAGCACTAATTGTTTTCAATGGGAGCTGCAAGCTGCCGCATCCCCTGCATCCTTGGGCTGTGCGTTCACTCCTGCCCCAGCCATTCAGATAGGCTGCAGTGGGAGCGCATGCAACGCTCGAGATGTGCCCACTCTTGCTTCCCAGAGTTGTTTTCCAAATGATATAGTCACAGCAAATGACTGGACGAAAGTCTGCCTATGCGCTGTTGCATCCAGTTAAGGTAAGTGATTACCGGAGCCCTGGGAGTTTTCACAAAATTCAAAAAATAAATTCCCAGGGCATGCAGAATCCTGGAACCCCCCTCCCATCACTCCCTGAACGCCTGAAATTTTTACCTGCGTGATTGGCCCGCCTGCGCTCACGTGGGTCATGGCCCCAAAAACACGCCCACTGCACACGTGATCATGGGCTGCATTCTCTGCGTGGCTCAAGGCTAAAGGTAATAATATCTTGTTTCTTGTATCTCCAGCATTCTGCATGCCCCCCTTACTGTCTTAATGCAGCGGTACCAACACCCGTATCCGATAGCGGGAAAACAGGTGCTGGTCCGCTTTTAGGTCGTTGCATCTTATTTAGTCTCCTGTAGAATGGGAACACAGGAAGTGCAAACAACGCTTGTGATTCGAGTCAAGAAGTCAAGATGGCACCAGAAGATCCCTATGGGATTTGACCTGCACTGCCCTCATTCCAGTCCCTGGCGATTCCCGATTCATTGTCTGACCATTATTAATGCAAAAAGCTCATCCAATAGTAGTAGTGTTATGCAAAAGGGGGGGGGGGGCTCCAGCATTCTGCATACCCCCTCCTCACTGTCTTAATGCAGCGGTACCAACACCCGGACCCGATAGCTGGAAAATGGGTGCTGGTCTGCTTTTAGGTCGTTGCATCTTATTCAATCTCATTCCTGGAGAATGGGAACACAGGAAGTGCAACCAACGCTTGTGATTTGCCGACAACTGCGCTTGTCTAAAATCCTTCAGATAGGAATCCGAGAAGCCAAGATGGTACCAGAAGATCCCTATAGGATTTGTCCTGCGCTGTCCTCATTCCAGTACCTGGAGATTCCTGATTCATTGACCATTATGCATGCAAAAAGCTCATACAATAGTAGTAGCGTTATGGAAAGGGGGAAGGGGCTCCAGCATTCTACATACCCCTCCTTGCTGTCTTAATGCAGCGGTACCAACACCCGTACTGATAGAGGGAAAACAGGTGTTTATCCACTCTTAGGTCGTTGTATCTTATTCAATCTCATTCTTGGAGAATTTAAGGGTCGCGTTAAGGGTTGAAGCGTACTCAGTGGTGTTTGTGTTGAGGTTCCAGACTTCCAAGGAGTTTCCTGTCCATTACACGATTACGCTGTAAGAGCTTGGATATAAATCCTAAAGACGGCCCAGATGGTTTCTCTCCTAAACAAGAAGCTGGCCACATCATAAAAGGCCCTACTGGCAGTGCCACCCATGCACCTCCCATACACGGAGCAAGAAGCGGTGCATTGCCCATGCGCTGGCTGCCGATCAACTTTGCAGTCGCTCAACCAGGAATGTCTCCATGCAGGATAATAGGCCGTTGTGATGACCGAGGAAGCTTATTATAACCCCCGGGGAGAAAATTAATAGACCGGACATTTTTCACATCAGGAGGGTCTTTTACATTCTCTATGTATGAAACACAAAAAAGCACAACTATAGAAACCAATCAGGGTTCGGGTTGTCATCTCCGAGAAAGTAATTGGTTGCTGTGGTGATGCTTTTATTTCTAGTTTATTTTTAGGAATTAGCCTAATTGTCAGCTGAGCTAAAGGAACAGGACTGAGCCCATCAAGGATGCTAAATGACTACAAGTAGGGGAAATCAATTGGGTCCATGGGTGATGTCAACATCAAAGGAAGGAAGTGGTACAACTGTGGGGGGAGGTGAAACAACATTCGTGAAGAACTCTATCACGATGAATTGTTGGTCAGATAAACATGTCAGACTTTTGCTGCAGCCATCTACAAACCCAGTCTGACAACTTACAGCAGTGACTACTGATGAACTGGAGCAGGGTCTATCCATTTCAAAAACCCTCCATCCAGATGGTCCCCTGGATCCAGAAGTCAGTATTCCCGAATAATAATAGCCGACCTCCACAAAGTGTAAACTGGTATAAGAGGTCGCAAAAATATCCAAAAAAACTCACCTTAGTTGCATCTTCCTTTAACTGTCCCCCGGGCCACATGGTGGCCTCTCTGCAGGAGGTCGGCTGGGTAGAGGGCTTCCTCTGTCGTCTTCTTCATCTATAGTGAGAGGGGAACACGTTGTCGTCATCTTCTTCATCTGTAGTGAGATGGAGACATGCATCTCATCCCCTTCCTTGGTGATCTGCCAAGCAAGTGCCGGGCCCACCTTGGAAGACAGGAGTCTCTGTGATGGCTTCGTACCGCTGATGATTTTCCAGCATTTTGTACTCTAAATAAGAATGGTTACACAAAGGCCATACGAGTGTTTTCTTAGGATACAGGGTCCTGGCAAGCATTCATAAACCACAGCCCTCTCCTGACATCAAGGGGTCAATTCATGGTTGTGCACATGCAAATTTGCGCTCGTTTTTTTTGAGAATCCAGAGCAAGTCGCATCCAAGCATCTTGCGCCTGGGCTTCTGCCTAATTCATAGCCGTCAAAATGGGATGTGCATTTGTTTTTGCACCAATTTGCACACTAGTGTTCGCCAATGTGCCAATTTGTGCCTGAAATTTTCCGCTAGAGCCATTTTGGCGCACCAAACTGTCTCCGGCGCCTGATTTATGTTTTGTTTAGAGTGCAGAAAAGTATGCACAAATGAGGCAATTTGAAGAGTGAATTTCCTCCAGCAAATAGGTGGAGGAAACGGCCGAATAACAGGCTTATTTCATTCCGAAAACACATGGTGGCGGTGTCTGGCATATTTTTGAACAAAGAAAGTGTTAGCCGAAAGTTCTTTTTGGGGATTGAACCCTTTTTTTTGTTTTTTGTTTGAAAAAAATGATAAAAAGTTGTCCAAAAATCACAAAAATTAAGGTCCAAACAACAAAAATGTGGATATTGGGTCCCAAAGTTTAGCAAAAACACAAACAATAAAAAAATTATAATTAAATTATTAAGCATTATTATGCAAACCAAAATGGGACGGGAGGGTTAGAGAGAACATCTGGGACAAAACATTGGGCAAAAAAACATTAAGGGTTAACTGAAATCAGAATATCACCCCAAAAAAATGTAGAACACAGGTTTCCAAGAGAATACACTCAGAAATGGCGAATAGAGCTTTGCTGAAAACACAGAAGCTGGAGAGATTAAATCGCTATGGAGAAACAGTAAAGGAAAAGGGACAAACATGGGGGACTGTTGGGAGCAGTTAAGCACTTAGCCGGACAAATGCGCTTGGGGCAGTTTGCACTTGAAAACAGCAGATTTTCCTTGTGGGTTTTCCTTTCAAATTGGCGCAAAAAGAGGCAATTTGCACTTCTCCCATGTACTTGACATTTGGTGCGATTTGCACGTGCACACGCAACCATGAATCTTGCACCTAGGCGCATGCAAAATTGTTTGCACTCTGCCTGAGCATTTTTGCGCCCCGACCATGAATCGGCGCTCCAGTGTGTGAAGGCCTATTTAAAAATACAGGGTTCAAACTGGTTGTGAAATATAAAAAAGTATATATATATATATATATATAAGTATATATATAAATAAAAAAGTTTGGTGCTCAATCTTGTGAACGTTGTAAAATCACAATCCCACTTCTGACACCAAGTGTGCTAAAGGCCTATGTAAAAATACAGGGTTCAAACTGGTTGAACTACAATGAATGATGCACCAGAAAACTTTGTCATAAAATCACAATCCCACTTCTGACACCAAGTGTGCTAAAGGCCTATGTAAAAACACAGGGTTCAAACTGGTTGAACTACAATGAATGATGCACCAGAAATCTTAGCGCTCCATCTGGCGAACGTCGTAGAATCACAATCCCACTTCTGACACCAAGTGTGCTAAATGCCTATGTAAAAATACAGGGTTCAAACTGGTTGTGCACCAGAAAACTTGCTATCAATCTGTCGAATGTAGTAGAATCACAATCCCACTTCTGACACCAAGTTCAACGGTGTATTGAATAAATTGCAGAATTGTGAATCTGACAATGATACAGCAGGAAAGACGCTGCAAGGGTCAGGTGAAAAGTCCATAAATAAGTAAGCATACACTAATGAAAGAAAACTTCCAGCGATCATCCCTCCCATCCCCGCTATTGTAGCTTTAAATAAGAATAAGGGGGTGCGCCCCCTCCCCGAGCAGTTAATATTGCAATGTTGCAGAATGTCTGAAAAGAAAATCTAGCTCCTTAGTCATCTGAGAGAAAATAATCAAATTATATTCAAGATTTGAATGAACCTCCTGTAGTATCTGCTCACCGCTGCTAGATTTCATCCACGCTACAATCCCTCCCCTAGGATCTGCATTCCGCTGCCAGGCTTCATCCACGCTACAATTCCTCCCCTGGGATCTGCCCTACACTGCTGGGCTCCATCCATGATACAATCCCTCCCCTAGGGTCTGCCCTCTGCTGGCAGGATTCATCCACACTACAATCCCTCCCTTAGGATCTGCCCTTCACTACCAGACTCCATCCACGCTACAATCCCTCCCCTAGGGTCTTCCCTCCGCTGCCAGGTTCCATCCACGCTACAATCCCTCCCCTGGGGTCTGCCCTCCGCTGCCAGGCTCCATCCACGCTACAATCCCTTCCCTGGGGTCTGCCCTCAGCTGCCAGGCTCCATCCACAATACAATCCCTCCCCTAGGGTCTGCCCTCCGCTGCCAGGCTCCATCCATGCTACAATCTCTCCCCTGGGGTCTTCCCTCTGCTGCCAGGCTCCATCCACACTCCAATCCCTCTCCCGGGGTCTGCCCTCCACTGCCAGGCTCCATCCACACTACAATCCCTCTTCCGGGGTCTGCCCTCCCCTGCCAGGCTCCATCCAAGCTACAATCCCTCCCCTGGGTTCTGCCCTTTGGTTGTGAAGAAAAATAGTGACTAATACACCAAAATGTTCGGTGCTTAATCCCACTTCTGACACCAAGTGTGCTAAAGGCCTATGCAAAAACACGGGGTTCAAACTGGTTGTAAACTACATTGAATGATGCACCAGAAATCTTAGCTTTCAATCTGGCGAAGGTCGTAAAATCACAATCCCACTTCTGACACCGAGTGTTCAACGGTGTATTCACAAAATTTGGAGCTCAAAGAGATATGTGAAATATAACAACGATACACCAGAAAGTTTAGCGTTCGGTCAATTGGTAAACCACTATCCCACTTCTGACACCAAGGCCTCGATTCAATAAAGGTAGAAAAAAATTCTCATGGTAGTAAAAAATTCAATTCATGAGAAAAAAGCCTGAGAATGTCACTGTTACTGAATCACTAGATAAAAAGACAATGAAAGTCAATGTCAGCTTTTACTACAGTGTAGAAAGGAGTAAACAGTTCTCTACTTTTCTAAAAAGTTTTCTTAGCTGGCTTTTCTCTGGCTTTTTTCTCATGAATTTAATCTTTTACTACCATGAGAATATTTTTCTACCTTATTGAATCGAGGCCCAAGTGTGTAGAGGCGTATTAAAATATTGCAGGTTTTATAAGGATTGTATAATATAACAAGTGATAGGACAGAAGTTTAGTAGTTTTTATAGAACAATAAGGATAGAAAACAGCTGAGACACTGCAATCAATATTTAAGGCTCAGGTGACAAGTACATAAATAAGTAAACATACAATAATGAAAGGAACATCCAGCAATCATGCCTGCCAACCTCTGGCTGCTTTTGGGCACTTCCAGTGTACTTTGCTGTGCCTTGCTTCCCGGCCTTGCTGTGGCACCATGGGGGGTTTACATCTTCTTTTTGGGCACCTGGGCACCTCTCTACTCCATTATCCTGCATATCACGGACTCCCCCACCCCTCTTGTGTTTGAAGAAGATCCTGCGATTGGCGGACACTCCTCCAAATACTGGGACCAGGTCAAGACTGGTGGGATTCTTAAGGAGCTTGGTGTGCATGGTGAGTCAGGTAAGTCTAAGGGGGCATCTGCTGAAATACATCACCCTGATGTTGTAAGTAGCTGCCGTGGGGCACCTCTGTTGTACTTTGCTGTGCCTTGCTTCCCGGATTTGCTGTGGCACCATGGGGGGGTTTCCTCTTCTTTTTGGCTTCCGGGCACCCCTCTCCTCCATTATCCTCCATATCAGGGACTTCCCCACCCCTCCTGTGGGTGAATGGATGGACACTTCTCCGGATACCAGGTCAGGCCTGCGATTTTTAAGGAGCACGGTCTCCACAGTGAACCAGGTAAGTCTAAGGGGGGGGTCCCCCGAAACACATCACCCTGATGTTATAAGTAACCGATCCTGTCTCTTTCCTATGGGCGCTGTTTTTATGTAATATATGCAACTTTTTTTAAAGTTAAAGTTATACTAAAGGCGAGCGCCCAAGTGTTGTCCCATTGTCTTGGGCTACGCTTCGTGCTGTCCTAAACTTCGATCCATTTAAAAAAAGACCCTGTAGTTCCCAAGTTATTAGTAAAAGTATTAGAGCATCGGAGACTCATGGAAAAAAATGGAAAAAGAGAAAACAGTGGGTGTGGCAACGGCGTTGTGATGTAAGCACGCTGTGAGTGTCAATGGAGAAAGGCGAGAGGGTAGCGGGGTTTCAGAGTGGCAGAGAGAGGCAGCCATTCAGGAAGTCTGGGGATGTTTCCGTTTCTTGGTCCACCGAAGGTTGATTGATTCACCAGATCAGCGCGGTAGGGACTGAAAGCTGAGTACGGGATTTCTTCACTAAGCAGAGAGAAAGAAGAGGAAGCACAGCGCACAAACGACTCAGTGATAGGTAAGCTACTGATATTTATTTTTGACTCTTCAAACGCTTTAAGTCTATGTGCACTTAAAGTGGACCAAAACCCACGCCGATCAGCCCGGGAATCTATAAGGCAATATATATCGGCCCGGGAATCCAAGATCGGGATGTCTCGCTGTGTGAAACCCCTCAGGTCACCCCATACACTTACCTTATTTCCCGGTTCAACAGCCCATGCTCGAGCCACGGCCGCATACCCACTATCCCTCTAGCAGGGTGTGTGCCCGCGCTTTTGTGAATGGCCGGCACAGGCATGCTTCCTGTTAGAGGGTAGCGGGGGATGCGGCCGCCAGCACCTGGCTCTTGGTCCTTTCCCCCGATCAGGGATTCCCTGCTGTGTGAAACCCTCCCAGATCGCCGGAGCCAACTCACCTCTTCCAGGTCCTACGATGCATGAGCATCCGCTCGTCCAATCAGCGCGCTCAGAGCCGCTGACATCACATCGTCTAATGCTAGCGGCTCTGAGCGCACTGATTGGACGAGTGGCTGCTCGTGCGCCGTAGGTTTTTAGTCCACGTTAAAGGGTTTATGTGTAAGTGTAGCTCTTAAAGGGGTAGACAACATACTACCGTTTATGTGTAAGTGTGGCTCTTAAAGGGGTAGACACATACTAGGGTTTATGTGTATGTGTAGCTCTTAAAGGGGTAGACACATACTATCACTGCCCCACTCAGCAATGTCAGTGGAACATTTAAAACTATGGGTCTCGGTGATCTTTGCTCCGGCGATGAGCGCGTCGCATCTCTCACACGAGAAAAAAAGCTTCCGTGAAGCATAAACATCGCCACCTTAGCTGTCAGGACACTTTAATAACCTTCAATTTTCAGTCTGGCTTCCTTTTTTTTTTGTGTGTGTCTACCTCATCCATGATTTATTCAAAGTGACACATTTTAAGGCCTCTTGCCGCCGTCTGCGAGCCGAGGGGGGGAATTAATTCCTCCTCTCGAAGCTAAGTAAATGCAGGAGACGCGGGGCCCGCAAATCTCGATGCGATGGCTGATAAAGATAAATGTCGACGGGAGCGCGCCACGCACCGCGCGGGGGCACCGCGGGACACGACGGATCGGAACATTTAATAAAGAGCTGGCACGCTGGTGGAGGGAGAGAGAGGCGCATAAATCACCGCAGCTGATAAACCGGAATACAATTATTTAAAAAGGAAATGAGTAATGGCTGATCATAGAGTACAGAATGACTACTTGATGCCAACGTCCGATCTGCCCGCCGCGCCCCCTCTGGCGCACGTGCCCGTCCGAAATAAACCATCCTTTTGGCAGCAGCTGCAACCAAGCCTCCGTGATGGATCACGGGACGCTCCGGACGCTGAAGGCCCATTTAACCTTGGCTCGTCCAATCAGCCTGATGCACCGGGCTCTCGCTTGCTGGCCAGACGTTCACCTTCATCAGGGCTATATTTGGCGCTCATGCTAGTGATTGCGCCCCCTAGTGAAATATAACGAGTGATACTTAACACTCAATGTTTGCAAACATTGTTGATTTACGATCCCACTTCTGACACCATAAGGCCGATTCATGGTTGTGCGCAAATTAATTTACTCACATTTTTTGGAGCAAAAAAAGGGCTCCCCTCTTATTCATGGGCATCAAAATGGGATGTGCATTTGTATTAGCGCCAATGTGCCAATTTGTGCCTGAAATTTTCCGCTACCACCATTTCCGCGCACCAAACTGTCTCCGGCGCCTGATTTATGGTATGTTTAGAGGGCAGAAAAGCGTGCGCCAATTTGAAGAGTGAATTTCCTCCGGCAAATAGGTGGAGGCTACTGCTGATTCCAATGAGTAACAGGCTTATTTCATTCCGAAAACACACGCCGGCGCCGTCCGGCATGTTTTTGAACAATGAAAGTGTCAGCTGCAAGTTCTTTTCAGGGATTGAACCCATTTTTTTAGTGTTGGAAGAAAATGGTAAAACGTTGCTTCAAAATAGAGAAATACAAATGCAAAATACATTGTTTATGTGGTCTGAAGATGCGATTATACAGTTATTTTTTATCAGCTTAATCTTGCGGCCGCATGAACAAAGTAGGAAATACCTACAATAGGAAAGTAAAACCTATATTGCAGAGAACTATGAACCTCTGTAAACAATTTAGTTTCCTGAATGGCTCGTCCAAATTTGTAAACAATTATATCTAATATTTCCTGGAATTTATATGGCCAAATATTCAAACAATTATTATTATAAAAAAACATAATTAGAAATATCAATCATTAATACAATAATAACTTCTGCCTGGCTAAACCAGATTTTTAATAACTAAAATAATAACCAATATATATATATATATATATATATATATATATATATATATATATATATATCCTGCCTGGCTCGGCTAAAATAGGCAACAGGCAACCAAGCCTCCGTGATGGATCGCGGGATGCTCAAGGCCCATTTAACCTTGGCTCGTCCAATCAGTCTGATGCACCGGGCTTCCGCTTGCTGGCCAGACGTTTACCTTCATCAGGGCTATATTTGGCACCCCCTAGTGAAATATAACAAATGATACGTAACACTTAATCTTTGTGAACATTGTTAGCTTACGATCCCACTTCTGACACCATAGGGCTGACTTATGGTCGTGCACACATTTTTTGGACCACCAAGTCGCGCTCTGATTAATGGGCATCAAAAAAGGGGCGCTCATTTGTTTTTGCGCCAATATGCTAACTAGCATTAGCCTATGCGCCAATTTGTGCCTGAAATTTGACGTTAGTACCATTTTGCCACATCAAACCGTCACCGGCACCTGGTTTATGGTATGTTTAGAGAGCAGAAAAGAGTGCGCAAATTTGAATGCTACACTGTATCTGGTGGGGAAAGCGCGTGGTCGATGATTCCTAAACTGGACACAACGGCGTCATGACACAGTAACCACAATTGGAATTATTAGGAGAATGTACTATAATTTATTTTAGGATAGTTGACTTTTTTAATGTGGTTAAATAAGAGTCCTGAGAGTCTTCCGTACCTTCTCTGTTTTTCATTGTTTAAGTGGTCTGAAGATGCGATTATGCAATAGTTTTTTTTTTATCAGCTTAATTTTGCGGCCGCATGATTACATCTCCAGAACAAAGAAGGAAATACCCACAAATGGAAAGTAAAACCTATATTGCAAAGTACTAATGAACATCGATCTATGTACTACACTGTATCTAGCGGTGGAAACATGTTGTCATTGACTCCTTCATTGTAAATACACCGACCCCACAGCGCAATACAGCTATCCTAATTATTAGAAACATTTACTATAATTTCTCCTTAGGATAACTGATAGTTTACGTGTTTTTTTTAATAGAGACTTGAGAGAGCTAGAGGTCTTCCCTCCATTTTCTGTCTTTTATTGTTTAGGTGGTCTGAAGATGTGATTATTATTTTTTTTATTAACAACTTAATCTTGCGGCCGCATGATTGCGTCTCCAGAACAAAGAAGAGAATACCCACAATTGGAAAGTAAAACCTATATTGCGAAGTACTAATGAACAGCTAAGTGCTACGCTGTATCTGGTGGTGGAAACACGTTGTCGGTGATTCCTTAACTGTAACTGGAACACACCGGCGTCATTTTGGAATTATTAGGAGAATGTACTATTATTTATTTTAGGATAATTACCTTTTAAAATGTTGTTAAATAAGAGTCCTGAGAGTCTTCCATCCCTTCTATGTTTTTCATTGTTTAAGTGGTCGGAAGATGCGATTATGCAATAGTTTTTTTTTGTCAACTTAATTTTGCGGCCGCATGATTACATCTCCAGAACAAAGAAGGAAATACCCACAATAGGAAAGTAAAACCTGTATTGCAAAGTACTAAAGAACATTGATCTATGTACTACACTGTACACTAAAATTAACTTCACTATCCCCACCGTCTCCTTAGTTCCCAGTCCATCCCTTCTGATGCTGGTGGCACAGGTCCTCCCTCCCTGTACCTCGTTGTTCAGCCAAGGGGTAATGACAGATGGATGGGAATCTTTTATACCACAAAGGTGGCATCTCTGTGGAATCCCCCACCTCCTCCACTGTCTATAAAAATTTCCCTCCCTGGCGGCTTTCCATTACCCTTGTGGGGACACCAAGAAGGCTGGAGGGGGGGGTTGTGTGCACAGGGTAAGTAGCGCAGTCGGGCTCCATGACCTCAGGGGTTCAAGTGTTGCTCGGTAGACATGGGGTCATGGGTTCGAAGGACAACCTGCGTCAAGACACAAGAACCTGGCGTCTTTCAGCATAGGCAAAAATTACCCTGGACCTGGATTCGCCTTACTCAGGTGTAGGTAGTGTCACAGCTAACTCCATCCAGAGCACTCTTGTTTCTGGGGATGTGAGTATGGTCGAGCGAGATCGTTCCTCCAAGAGAACTGACGGAACGCCGGCACTTGAGTGTCAGGGACATTCTTTCCATCCCTTCCCCAACCTTCAGCCAGGCTGAATGGACAATAGTCATGAATGTCACCATTCTGAGGGGCTAGGAAGTGTGCCTTACCCTCAGATGATCCAGAGTTGAAGGACCCTACAGGTACCCAAGTTCCCAAACAATATTATGGAGATATGCTGGTATTCCGTGGAACCAGTTGGAGCTGGTTTATGTCTTTCGACCACCTCTGCCCAGGGTGGTGAAGAAAATCAGGCTTAATGGACGGTCATGAAAGTCGCCATTCTCAGGGGCTGGGAAGTGGGCCTTACCCTCAGGCGATCCAGAGTTGAAGGACCCTACAGGTACCCAAGTTTCCAAGCAATATTTTGGAGTTCAGGGCCATTCATCTGTCCATCTGCCATGGGACCTTCAGACTCGCGTTCCGCATACAGTTGGTTATGGCCACTGCTGTCACTTGTATCAACTAGCAGGGAGATTCTGGCTTGCCGAAGGTGCACATTCAAGGAATGGTCAACATCCAAGTGGATTTCCTCAGCTGGAAACAAGTCTGAAACGGTGAATAGGAACGATCGCACTTGGACTCCCACATGGCCTGACGCAAGTGGGCCACACCTGAGGTGATCCTGCCTGCCTCTTGAATTAATGGAAAAGGTCCACCTCCTTGTGCCAATGACACATGATCCACAAGCTCTGGAGGTCGATATGCTGGGATTTCTATGGAACCAGTAGGAGCTGGTTTATGTCTTTCCACCACCTCTGCCCAGGATGGTGAAAAAGATCAGTCTGAATGGGCGATAGTCATGAACGTGGCCATTCCGAGGGGCTGGGAAGTGGGCCATACCCTCAGATGATCCAGAATTGAAGAGCCCAACAGGAAACCAAGTTCCCAAGCAATATTTTTGAGTTCTGGGCCATTCATCAGTCCTTCTGCCACAGAACCTTCGGGCTCGCGTTCCGTACACAGTCGTTCAATGCCACTGCGGTCACTTGCATCAACCAGGGAAATTCTGGCATGCCGGGGGTGCACATTCAAGGAAATGGTCAACATCCAAGTGGATTTCCTCAGCCATCCAAATTGGCGAATGGGAAAGATTGGACTTCCAAAAGGTCTGTCACAAGTGGGCCGAATCTGAGGTGGTCCTGCATGATTCTTGACTTAACGGAAAAGATCGACCTCCTTGTGCAAATGACACATGATCCACAGGTCAATATGCTGGGATTCTGCTGAACCAGTTTGAGCTGTTTTAAGTCTTTCCACCACCTCTGCCAAGGGTGGTGAAGATGATTAGGCTGAATGGGCGATGGTCATGAATGTTGCCATTCTGAGGGGCTGGAAAGTGTGCCTTACCTGACGGGCGATCCAGAGTTGAAAGACCCAACGGGAACCCAAGTTCCCAAGCAATATTTTGGAGATATGCTGGGATTCCTGGGAACCAGGTTGAGCTAGTTTAGGTCTTTCCACCACCTCTGCCCAGGGTAGAGAAGATCAGGCTGAATGGACGATGGTCAGGATCGTCACCCTTCTGAGGGTCTGGGAAGTGTGCCTTACCCTCAGATGATCCAAAGTTGAAGGACATCACAGGAACCCAAGTTTCAAAGCAGTATTTGGAGATATGCTGGGGTTCCATGGAACCCGCTTGAGCTGGTTTAGATATTTCCACCACCTCTGCCCAGGGTGGTGAAGACGATCAGGCTGAATAGACGATGGTCATGAACGTGGCCATTCTGAGGTTCTGGGAAATGTGCCTTACCATGAGGCGATCCAGAGTTGAAGGAACCCACAGGAACCCAAGTTCCCAAGCAATATTTTGGAGATATGCTGGGGTTCCTGGGAACCAGTTGGAGCTGGTTTAAGTCTTTACACCACCTCTTTCCAGGTTGGTGAAGAAGATCAGGCTGAATGGACGATGGTCATGAAATTTACTATTCTGAGGGGCTGGGAAGTGGGCCTTACCGTCAGGTGATCCAGAGTTGAAGGACCCAACAGGAACCCAAGTTCCAAGTAATATTTTGGAGATATGCTGAGGTTCCATGGAACCAGTATGCAAAGAAGATCAGGCTGAATTGACGATGGTGAACGTCGCCATTCTGAGGGGCTGGGAAGAGTGCCTTTCCCTCAGGCAATCCAGAGTTGAAGGACCCAACTGCAACTCAAGTTCCCAAACAATATTTTGGAGATATGCTGGGATTCAGTGGAACCAGTATGAGCTGGTTTATGTCTTTCCATAACCTCTGCCCAGGGTGGTGAAGAAGATGAGGTTGAATGGACGATGGTCATGAAAGTCACCATTCTGAGGGTCTGGGAAGTGGGTCTTGCCCTCAGGTGATCCAGAGCTGAAGGACCCAATGGGAACCCAAGTTCCCAAGCAATATTTTGGAGATATGCTGAGGTTCCGTGGAACCAGTATGAGCTGGTTTAGGTCTTTCCACCACCTCCGCCCAGGGTGGTGAAGACGATCAGGCTGAATAGACGATGGTCATGAATGTGGCCATTCTGAGGGGCTGGGAAATGTGCCATACCATCAGGCGATCCAGAGTTGAAGGAACCCACAGGAACCCAAGTTCCCAAGCAATATTTTGGAGATATGCTGGGGTTCCTGGGAACCAGTTGGAGCTGGTTTAGGTCCTTCCACCACCTCTGCCCAGGGTGGTGAAGAAGATCAGGCTGAATGGACGATGGTCATGAACATCGGCATTCTCAGGGGCTGGGAAGTGTGACGATCCAGAGTGTAAGGAACCCAAGTTCCCAAGCAATATTTTGGAGATATGCTGGGATTACGTGGAACCAGTTGGAGCTGGTTTAGGTCTTTCCACCACCTCTGCCCAGGGTAGGGAAGAAGATAAGGCTGAATGGATGATGGTGAACGTCGCCATTCTGAGGGGCTGGGAAGTGGGCCTTACCCTCAGATGAACCAGTATGAGCTGGTTTAGGTCTTTCCACCACCTCCACCGGGGTGGTGAAGAAGATCAGACCAGCCGACCATCCTAGTGGCTCCCGACTGACTGCGCAGGCCATTGTATGCCGAGGGATCCTGGTGGCAGCAGAGCCTCTGTTCATATTACCCAACAGACAGTGCTAAACTGTATCTGGGTCTCCTCCCTCCTCTCTTATTTTTTCATGGTCTAAAGATGCGATTATACAATGGCCTGTTTTTTTTTTTTATCCGCTTCATCTTGAGGCCTCATGATCTCATCTTCAGACCGCAGAAATAAATAAACACAATAGGAAAGAAAAATGCGTGGCTGAGTACTGTTGAATATCAATCCCTGTGCTACACCGTATCTGGCGGCAGAAACAGCGGACCCCCCTCCCCTCTCTGTATTTATTTCTGTGGTCCGATGATATGATTATGCAAGTGCCTGTTTTTTATCCGCTTCATCTTCAGGTCGCACGATGTCCTCATCAGACCAGAGGAAAAAAAAGAAAAACGTGCTGTTGAACGAAAAAAAAATAAACTAAAAACCGCAACGGGAAAGAAAAGAAAATGTACTGCGAAGTACTAATAAATATTGATCCGTGTGCTGCAGGGCTGTATCTGGTGGTGGAAACATGTCGTCATCGATTCCTTATCGCCATGGCGAAAGGCCAGCCTCGTAACGCGGTACAGCGAATGTAATTATCAGAAGGATTTACCATTCAATTGCCCCTTAGGATAGTCTTGTAATGTATTTAAAGAGATTCCTGCTGTTTGGCCATCGCAGTCGCGTTTTTTACTTATTTGTGGTCTGAGGATACGATTACACAATTGCCTGTTTTTAGCCACTTTTTTGCAAGGCCGCATGTTTGCATCCCTAAATGTTTTCTTAAGCAAGGCCTGTTGTTGGCTACCACTTTGTTCTCCCCTGTTTCTTTATTTTTTTGTGGTCGTAAGATGCGATTGTGTGATTGTTTTTTTCTTTACCTGCTTCATCTTATGGCCGCATGTTTGCATCTTGAGATCTCGTAGTTTGAGACCAAAAACAATGTTGTAATGCAGTACGGCAATTGTAACTATTAGATGAAGCTACCACAACTTTCCTTTAGACTTTTTAGAAATGTTTTCAAAGCGAGGCGTACGTTTTTGTAGTCGTAACATGCAATTCATCTTGCGACCGCATGATTGCATCTTGAGACCAAAAAACAAAAACGTACCAAGAAAAACAAAATATGGACTGCAAAGTGCTACTGAACATTAATTGCGCTGTTTATGGTGATGGAAACATGTTGTCATTGATTCCTCAACCGCCATGGCTAATCATAATGCAGTACGGCAATTGTAACTATTAGAAGAATCTGAAACAATTTGCCCTTGAGATACTAGACTTTTTAGAATTGTTTTTAAAACGAGGCCTATGTTTTTTATGGTCAGAAGATGCAATTATGCGATTGTCTTTTTCACCTGCTTGGTCGGAACATGAATCCAAATGCTTACACAGTATCTGGTGGTGGAAACATGATGTTATTGATTCCTTTACCGTCATGGCCAGAATCATAATGTACAGTAGTTGTAATTATTAGAAGAATTGACTAGGATAGTAGACCTTTGACCTGTGGTTTTTTTACTCCGCTTTATCTTGTGGCCGCATGCTCGCATCTTGAAACCAAAAACAAAAACACAACAAAAGAAAGACAAAACATGGACCGCAAAGTAGTACTGAGCATTAATCCACGTGCTACACTGTTTATTGTGGTGGAAACATGTTGTCGTTGATTCCTTTACCTTCATGGTCGGCAATATAATACAGTGCGGTATTCGTAATTCTTAAAAGTATTTACTATAACTTGCCCTTAGGATAGTAGAGTTCACAGTCTTCACTCTCTTCTGTTTTTCTCTTTGTGGTCTGAAAATTCAATGTATTCGATTGTTGTTTTATAAGCTTCATCTTGCGGCCGTATGATCGCAGTTTGAGACCATTGTCGTAATGCAGTACGGCAATTGTAACTATTCGAAGAAGCTACCACAACTTGCCCTTAGACTTTTTAGAAATGTTTTCAAAGCGAGGCCTACGTTTTTGTGGTCGTAAGATTCAATTCATCTTACTGCCACATGATCGCATCTTGAGACCAAAAACTAAAACGTACCAAGAAAAACAAAACATGGACTGCAAAGTACTACTGAACCTTAATTTATGTGCTATGCTGTTTATGGTGGTGGAAACGTTGTCATCATGGCTAGTCATAATGCAGTACGGCAATTGTAACTATTAGAATTAGTGGAAAATAATTGTTTACCTGCTTGGTCTGAACATTAATCCAAATGCTTACACCGTATCTGGTGGTGGAAACATGTTGTTCACCTGCTTGGTCTGAACATTAATCCAAATGCTTATACCGTATCTGGTGGTGGAAACGTGTTGTTCACCTGCTTGGTCTGAACATGAATCCAAATGCTTATCCGGTATCTGGTGATGGAAACATGTTGTTCACCTGCTTGGTCTGAACATGAATCCAAATGTTTATCCCGTATCTGGTCGTGGAAACATGTTGTTCACCTGCTTGGTCTGAACATGAATCCAAATGTTTATCCCGTATCTGGTCGTGGAAACATGTTGTTCACCTGCTTGGCCTGAACATGAATCCAAATGCTTACACCGTATGGGGTGGTGGAAACATGTTCATCCGCTTGGCCTGAACATGAATCCAAATGCTTACACCTTGTCTGGTGGTGGAAACATGCTGTTCACCCGCTTGGTCTGAACATGAATCCAAATGCTTATCCCGTATCTGGTGGTGGAAACATTTTGTTCACCTGCTTGGCCTGAACATGAATCCAAATGCTTACACCGTATGGGGTGGTGGAAACATGTTCATCCGCTTGGCCTGAACATGAATCCAAATGCTTACACCTTGTCTGGTGGTGGAAACATGTTGTTCACCCGCTTGGTCTGAACATGAATCCAAATGCTTACACCGTATCTGGTGGTGGAAACGTGCTGTTCACCTGATTGGTCTGAACATTAATCCAAATGCTTACACCGTATCTGGTGGTGGAAACATGTTGTCATTGATTCCTTTAACATCATGGCCAGAATCATAATGTACAGCAGTTGTAATTTTTAGAAGAATTGACCAGATAGTAGACCTTTGACCTGTGATTTTTTGCCCCCTTTTTCTTGTGGTTGCATGATCGCATCTTGAGACCAAAAACGCAACAAGAAAGACAAAACATGGGCCGCAAAGTAGTACTGAGCATTAATCCACCTGCTACACTGTTTATTGCGGTGGAAACATGTTGTCATTGATTCCTTTACCGCCATGGTCGGCCTTAAAATACAGTGCGCCATTTGTAGTTATTAAAAGAATTTACTATAACTTGTGCTTGGCATAGTAGACTTTTATTATTTTCTAATCTAGGCCTAATGTTGGCCATCACAGTTTTTACTCTCCTCTGTTTTTGTGGTCTGAAGATTCAAGTTATGTGATTGTTGTCTTATAAGCTTCATCTCGTGGCCGTATGATCGCAGTTTGAGACCAAAAACGTCATAATGCAGTACGGCAATCGTAACTATTAGAAGAAGCTACCACAACTTGCCCTTAGACTTTTTAGAAATGTTTTCAAAGCGAGGCCTACGTTTTTTTGTGGTCAGAAAATGCAATTACGTGATTACGTTAAAACACAACAAAAGAAAGACAAAACATGGACCGCAAAGTAGTACTGAGCATTAATCCATGTGCTACACTGTTTATTGTGGTGGAAACATGTTGTCATTGATTCCTTTACCTTCATGGTCGGCATTATAATACAGTGCGGCATTCGTCATTCCTAAAATAATTTACTATAACTTGCCCTTAGGATAGTTTTATTTTTTTCTAAGCTAGGCCTAATGTTGGCTATCACAGTCTTTACTCTCTTCTGTTTTTATTTTTGTGGTCTGAAAATTCAAGGTATTCGATTGCTGTTTTATAAGCTTCATCTTGCGGCCGTATGATCGCAGTTTGAGACCAAAAACATTGTCGTAATGCAGTACGGCAATTGTAACTATTCGAAGAAGCTACCACAACTTGCCCTTAGACTTTTTAGAAATGTTTTCAAAGTGAGGCCTACGTTTTTGTGGTCGTAAGATTCAATTCATCTTGCTGCCGCATGATCGCATCTTGAGACCAAGAACTAAAACGTACCAAGAAAAACAAAACATGGACTGCAAAGTAATACTGAACCTTAATTTATGTGCTATGCTGTTTATGGTGGTGGAAACGTTGTCATCATGGCTAGTCATAATGCAGTACGGCAATTGTAACTATTAGAAGTAGTGGAAAATAATTGTTCACCTGCTTGGTCTGAAAATTAATCCAAATGCTTACACCGTATCTGGTGGTGGAACCCAGTTACTCACCTGCTTGGTCTGATCATTAATCCACCAAATGCTTACATCATATCTGGTGGTTGAAATGTGTTGTTCACCTGCTTGGTCTGAACAATTATCCAAATGCCTAAACCGTATCTGGTGGTGGAAACATGTTGTTCGCCTGTTTGGTCTGAACAGTAATCCAAATGCTTACATCATATCTGGTGGTGGAACCCGGTTGCTCACCTGCTTGGTCTGATCATGAATCCAAATGCTTGAATCATATCTGGTGGTTGAAACATGTTGTTCACCTGCTTGGTCTGAACATTAATCCAAATGCTTACCCCGTATCTAGTGGTGGAAACATGTTGTTCACCTGTTTGGTCTGAACATGAATCCAAATGCTTACACAGTTTCTGGTGGTGGAAACATGTTGTTCACCTGCTTGGTCTGAACATTAATCCAAATGCTTATCCCGTATCTGGTGGTGGAAACATGTTCATCCGCTTTGGTCTGAACATTAATCCAAATGCTTGCACCTTGTCTGGTGGTGGAAACGTGTTGTTCACCTGATTGGTCTGAACATGAATCCAAATGCTTACACCTTGTCTGGTGGTGGAAACGTGTTGTTCACCTGATTGGTATGAACATTAATCCAAATGCTTACACTGTATCTGGTGGTGGAAACATGTTCATCCGCTTGGTCTGAACATTAATCCAAATGCTTGCACCTTGTCTGGTGGTGGAAACGTGTTGTTCGCCTGATTGGTCTGAACATTAATCCAAATGTTTTTACAGTATCTGGTGGTGGAAACATGTTGTTCACCTGATTGGTCTGAACATTAATCCAAACGCTTACACCGTATCTGGTGGTGGAAACGTGTTGTTCACCTGCTTGGTCTGAACATTAATCCAAATGCTTTCACAGTATCTGGTGGTGAAAACATGTTGTTCACCTGCTTGGTCTGAACATTAATCCAAATGCTTACATAATATCTGGTGGTGGAAACGTGTTGTTCACCTGCTTGGTCTGAACATTAATCCAAATGCTTACATAATATCTGGTGGTGGAAACGTGTTGTTCACCTGCCTGGTCTGAACATTAATCCAAATGCTTACACCGTATCTGGTGGTGGAAACATGTTGTTCACCTGCTTGGTCTGAACATTAATCCAAATGCTTACACCGTATCTCATGGTGGAAACATGTTGTCATTGCTTCCTTTACCGTCATGGCCAGAATCATAATGTACAGCAGTTGTAATTATTAGAAGAATTGAACCAGATAATAGACCTTTGACCTGTGATTTTTTTGCTCCACTTTTTTTTCCCGCCTCATGATCGCATCTTGAGACCAAAAACAAAAATGCACCAAGAAAGCCAAGACCAAGACCAGGGTCTGCAAAGCACTTCTGAACCTTAATTCATGCGCTATGCTGTGTATGGTGGTGGAGACATGTGGTCATTGATTCCTCTGCCATCATGGCCAGTCATTGTAGTTGTAACTATTAGAAGAATCTGCTACAACTTGTCCATAGACTTTTTAGAAACGTTTTCAAAGCGAAGCCAACGTTATTTTGTGGTCAGAAAATGCAATTACATGATTTTTTTTTTACCTGCTTGGTCTCCTTGATCCTCAGACCGAGAACAGAAATGTAACAGGAAAGAAAATCATGGACTGCACAGTACTGCGGAGCATTAATCCCTTTTAATCACTTTCCAGGTAACCTTTGCTGAAAATGACCTTTCCCTGTCTCACCTCTGCCCACTCCTTCCCACCCACCTCTTCCTACCTCCCCCATACCCACCTCTCACCTCTGTCCATTGCTTCCCTTACCGTCTCACCTCTGCCCACCTCACCTCGACTCACCTCTGCCCACTCCTTCCCACCCACCTCTTCCTATCTCCCCTCTGCCCACCTAACCTCTGTCCATTGCTTCTCGTACCGTCTCACCTCTGCCCACCTCTCAACTCTGTCCATTGCTTCTCTTACCGTCTCACCTCTTCCCACCTCACCAAGACTCACCTCTGCCCACTCCTTCCCACCCACCTCTTCCTATCTCCCCTCTGCCCACCTAACCTCTGTCCATTGCTTCTCGTACCGTCTCACCTCTGCCCACCTCACCTCGACTCACCTCTGCCCACCTCACCTCGACTCACCTCTGCCCACCTCACCTTCCACTTAACCTCTGCTGAAATGACCTTTCCCTGCCTTACCTCTGCCGACTGCTTCTCACCCACCTCTTCCTATCTCCCCTCTGCCCACCTCACCTCTCTCCATTGCCTCTCTTACCATCTCACCTCTGCTCACCTCACCTTTGCCTACCTCTGCCCACCTCACCTCTGTCCACTGCTTCTCTTACCATCTCAGTTCTGCCAACTCACCTCTGACCACCTCTACCCATCTCACCTATTCCTTCCTCTACCCACCTCACCTTTGTCCATTGCTACTCTTACTGTCTCACCTCTGCCCACCTCACATCTGTCCATTGCTTCTCTTACCATTTTACTTCTGCCCACCTCTACCCACATCTGCCCACCTCACCTCTGCCCACCTCTACCCACCTCTGCCCACCTCACCTCTGTCCACCTCTACCCACCTCTGCCCACCTCTACCCACCTCTACCCACCTCTGCCCACCTCTACCCAACTCTGCCCACCTCACCTCTGTCCACCTCTACCCACCTTTGTCCACCTCACCTCTGTCCACCTCTACCCACCTCTGCCCACCTCACCTCTGTCCACCTCTACCCACCTCTGCCCAGCTCTACCCACCTCTGCCTACCTTACCTTTGCCCAGCTCTACCCACCTCTGCCCACTCCTTCCCGCCCACCTCTGCCCACCTCTACCCACCTCTGCCCACCTCTACCCACTCCTTCCCACCCACCTCTGCCCACCTCTACCCACTCCTTACCACCCACCTCTGCCCACTCCTTCCCGCCCACCTCTGCCCACCTCTACCCACCTCTGCCCACTACTTCCCGCCCACCTCTGCCCACTTCTACCCACTCCTTCCCACCCACCTCTGCCCACCTCTGCCCACCTCTACCCACTCCTTCCCGCCCAACTCTGCCCACCTCTGCCCACTGCTTCCCGCCCACCTCTGCCCACTCCTTCCCACCCACCTCTGCCCACCTCTACCCACCTCTGCCCACCTCTGCCCACCTCTGCCCACTCCTTCCCACCCACCTCTGCCCACCTCTACCCACCTCTGCCCACCTCTACCCACCTCTGCCCACCTCTACCCACTCCTTCCCACCCACCTCTGCTCACCTCTACCCACCTCTGTCTACCTCTCGGTGGATGCAAAATTGTATCTGCTTCATTTTGCGGCCGCATAATTGCAACTTCCTAGCGAAAACAAAAACACAACAGGAAAGAAAGACAGGTAGGCGGGGGGGGGGGGGGGGGGGGGGGGCGACTCCATCTGTAATTTACACTTTTTTTGGTTGCTTGTTTACTTAATAGGGAAGAGCTTAATACTATTAGTACAAGACCCTATGAGCTAACGGGACCCAGAGTAAGTTGCACCAATAGAAATCCTGCCCTGACTGTAGGAGACCCCCCCTAATGTTCCCAACTAAGGGTTTCAGTCAGTTCCACCTCCTCGGGATCAGCACCAGCAAGTAAAACTTTGACCCTTTTTTATGCTGCAGATTTAACCCCTTGTACCCACTCACCCTCCACACACACAAGCTCTGCATCTTTCTGTGGCTGGGGGGAGGGGGGGGGGTGGTTAGGGCGCATTAAAGCACTGGAAATGGGACTTTTTCTTCTTTTTGCTACAGTAACAGTAACAGCAGCGCCTCTAGTAACAGTGGCCGCCCTAGGCACAGGCCTAGGTTTGCCCTAATTGGAAATACGGCCCACTCTACTCGCTGCCTTCCAAATCTCCCGTCAGCATCCATTGTTGGCCTGTAAGACTCCAGGGAATTCCCCCTCCATGGGGTTTTTGGGATGCCCCCCAAAACTTCCACCCGTTTTGGGCCAGTGCAGGTCCGTATCCAGTTGGGGGCTTATGGGGAGCGCACGCTCTGCTCCCCTCAGCTACATCC
This sequence comes from Gastrophryne carolinensis, assembly GCA_027917425.1. Classification (NCBI taxonomy): domain Eukaryota; kingdom Metazoa; phylum Chordata; class Amphibia; order Anura; family Microhylidae; genus Gastrophryne; species Gastrophryne carolinensis. Next base: position 193,819,502 of record CM051242.1, read on the forward strand.
CAACCAGAGAAGCCTGAGTGTGCTGCAGGGCCGCGCATGCACCATTGGATAGGCAGTCGGGAGAGTTTTTTCATAGTGGGGCAACCCAAATGGGGATACCCCACGGCAAGGATTAAAGGCCGAGATCAAAATGTTGGGTTTTGGTCCACTTTACGAGTGGTCCCCCCAGCTTACCACACTATCAGACACAGTCATTGACTCTCTGGGAGGCACCTCGGGGGCGGGGCTTCAGCAGCTCAGTACCAGTAAAATTTCAGGGCTGATAACGTGCATTATTTTTGGGATGCCGAATACGAAGGCCGGGCAGAGCCCATGGCGCAAACACTCACAAACCTCCGCTCTGCACTTTCCCGCGAGGCCGAGCGGCGACTTGGCGCGCGTTTCGCTCGTGTCAGCATACGTCGTCGGCTATTTTGGGAAGAGTCGGGACGCCCCCCAGGGCGGCTCCCGTTGGCTCCGGATTTCATGAATCGTTACTCATGCCGCGGTAATTAATTAGCGGACGCCAGACGCGTTTCTCTTTTTGGCGTCTTCCCGAAGCCTGTGCTGACGCCGCGCCCTCGCCACGCGGAGCCCGTTCTCTCCCTGTGCTTTGTTTACAAGTTAATTTTGGTGCATTCATTAATCACGCGGCGTTCCCATCCGGCGGCGCTCTCTTCTCTCCTCGTAGCAATACGGCGAAAAACTGTTATATCCAGATCATTGGGGTCGATTCAGAGCCAGGCAAGAATTCTCGCTCCTTTTTTAAGAGAGAAAATTGCCATTGAATTTTATGGTCTACCTTGGGGCTGATTCAACGCCAGGTGAAAATTGACACCAATAAAAGTCAATGGCAGTTTTCTCTGCCTGACTTTCCCTCCGGGCTGCCACAGGATCTTCCTGCCACTCTCTTGAGCTCTTATCATTGTTGTCTCTGCTGCTGCTTCTACTGTCTCCTCTACTAACATTAAAACATATTCCCTCTGACGGATCTGATTGTAAGAACCCAGAACTGTGGCAGGGTTCCCCTTAAACACCCTTAGGCCCTTATCCCAGCCCGACTTTCCTTTTAGGTTGCCATAGGATCTTCCTGTCTCTGAGCTCTTATCTGTCATTGCTGTCTCTACGGCTGCTGTTCTTGTCTCCTCTATTAACATTAATACATTACCTCTCTGATGGATTTGACTGTAAGAACCCAGAACTGTGGCAGGGTTCCCCTTAAACATCCTTAGGCCCTTATCCCAGCCTAAATTTCCCTCTAGGTTGCAACAGGATCTTCCTGTCTCTCTCTTGAGCTTATATCTGGCATTGACTTCTCTACAGCTGCTTATCCTGTCTCCACTACTAACATTAATACATCACCTCTCTGACAGATTGTAAGAACCCAGAACTGTGGCAGGGTTCCCCTTAAACATCCTTAGGCCCTTATGCCAGCCTAAATTTCCCTCTAGGTTGCCACCATATATTCCCGTCTCTCTTGAGATCTTATCTGGCATTGTTGTCTCTGCTGCTGCTTTTACTGTCTCCTCTACTAACATTAAAACATTATTTATCTAATGGATCTGACTGTAAGAACCCAGGACTGTGGCAGGGTTCCCCTTAAACATGCTTAGGTCCTTATCCCAGTCTGACTTTCCCTCTGGGTTGACACAGGATCTTTCCATCTCTCTGTTGAGCTTATATCTGGCATTGCTTTCTCTGCAGCTGCTTATCCTGTCTCCACTACTAACATTAAAACATTACCTCTCTGACTGATTATAAGAACCGAGAACTGTAGCAGGGTTCCTCTAAAACATCATTAGACCCTTATCCCAGCGCTCCTAGGCTGTCACAAGATCTTCCTGTCACTCTCTTGAGCTCTTATCTGGCATTGTTGTTTTTGCTGCTGCTTCTACTGTCTCCTCTACTAACATTAAAACTTATCCCCTTTGATTGATCTGATTGTAAGAAGCCAAAACCATGGCAGGGTCCCCCTTAAACATCCTTACGCCCTTATCCTAGCCAGACTTTCCCTCTAGGTTGCCACAGGACCTTCCTGTTTCTCTCTTGAGCTTATATCTGGCATTGATGTCTCTGCTGCTGCTTCTCCTGTCTCCTCTACTAACATTAAAACATTACCTCTCTGACAGATCTGATTGTAAGAACCCAGAACTGTAGCAGGGTTCCCCTTAAACACCCTTAGGCCTTTATCCTAGCCTTACTTTCCCTCTAGGTTGCCACCATATATTCCCGTCTCTCTTGAGCTCTTATTTGGCATTGTTGTCTCTGCCACTGCTTCTATTGTCTCCTCTACTAACATTAAAACATTGCCTCTCTGACGGATCCGATTGTAAGAGCCCAGAACTGTAGCAGGGTTCCCCTTAAACACCCTTTATCCCAGCGTTACTTTCCCTCTAGGTTGCCACCATATATTCCCATCTCTCTTGAGCTCTTATTTGGAATTGTTGTCTCTGCCACTGCTTCTATTGTTTCCTCTACTAACATTAAAACATTGCCTCTCTGACGGATCTGATTGTAAGAGCCCAGAACTGTGGCAGGGTTCCCCTTAAACATCCTTAGGCCCTTATCCCAGACTGAATTTCCTTTTAGATTGCCACAGGATCTTCCTGCCACTCTCTTGAGCTTATATCTGGCATTGGTGTCTCTACGGCTGCTTTTACTGTCTCCTCTACTAACATTAAAACGCATCCCCTTTGATGGGATCTTCCTGTCTCTCTCTTAAGCTCTTATCTGGCATTGCTTTCTCTGCTGCTGCTTATCCTGTCTCCACTACTAACATTAAAACATTACCTCTCTGATGGATTTGATTGTAAGAACCCAGACCTGTGGCAGGGTTCCCCTTAAAGATCCTTAGGCCCTTATCCCAGCCTAAATTTCCTTTAAGTTTGTTACAAGAGCTTCCTGTCTCTCTCTTGAGCTCTTATCTGGCATCGCCTCTGCTGCTGCTTTTACTGTCTCTTCTACTAACATTAAAACTTATCCCCTTTGATGGATCTGATTGTATAAGGCTAGTACCATTGCAGGGTTCCCCTTAAACACCCTTAGGCCCTTATCCCAGCCAGACTTTTCCTCTAGGTTGCCACAGGATCTATCCGTCTCTCTCTTAAAAACTTACCTGGCATTGTTGTCTCTGCCGCTGCTTTTCTTGTCTCCTCTACTAACATTAAAAAATTACCTCTCTGATGGATCTCATTGTAAGAGTCCAGAACTGTGGCAGTGTTCCCCTTAAACATCCTTAGGCCCTTATCCCAGCCTGACTTTTCCTCTGAGCTGCCACAGAATTATGCTGTCTCTCTCTTGAGCTCTTATCTGGCATTGTTGTCTCTGCTGCTGCTTCTCTTGTCTCCTCTACTAACATTAAAACATTACCTCTCTGGCGGATCTGATTGTAAGAGCCCAGAACTGTGCCAGGGTTCCCCTTAAACATCCTTATTCCCTTTTCCTATGGGCTGCCACAGGATTGTGGTATAGCTGTCTCTGCTGATGCTGCTGCTTCTCCTGTCTCCTCTACTAACATTAAAACATATCCCCTCTGACGGATCTGATCGTAAGAAATCAGAACTTTGGCATAATTTGCAATAAAGTGGACCAAAATAAGACTCAAAGGCAGGTTTACTCCCTCCTCCAGGGGCATCAAGAATTGGAGCGCCCCGCTGCGTGTACCCCCCCGTCAGGGCGCGCAGTAAACTCACCTTTTCCCTGAGCCCGTGGCTCACTTGCATCACTCACTTTCCTCCTCAGCTGGACAAAACTGAATGGCTCGGCTGAAGGGAGCCGAGTGATGCCGGCGCCGCTCAGAAGTGAGGCTAGGATTCGAGTGTGGCTAGGATTCGAGCTGCCTGCTCTAGCCGCAGCGTGGGCCCGAGGTGAGGCAAGCTGTAGGGCTTCCCACGGCGGGGCACCCCAGACCGGTGATGCCCCAGGATGACAGACCAAAACCCAGGTTAGTGAAAATCCTGGGTTTTGGTCCACTTTAAATATTCTTACTTGTATCTACTGACTAACAGGTCATCCCAGACTCCCTCATAGTCACACTCGGCACATGTTGTAGTCAAACGCGAGGTATGACTCAGGGTACCTGATGTTCACTGCTGCTAACTGGTACTGACTGGACTCAGCAATTTAGCTCCACTTCAGAGGCATTGGTCACTGCTGCTCTTACTCCCTTTAAAAGCGAAGGTGTTCAGTTCTTTAACCCAGCCTTAACCCAGAACCTCCCTCTAGGCTGCCGCAGGATCTTCCCGTCTCTCTAGGGCTTTTATCTGGTATTGCTGTATCTGCTGCTTCTTCTCCTGTCTCCTCTGCTAACATTAAAGTTATATATATTATTTATATATTATATGTATATATATATATATATATATATATATATATATATATACGCTTTATATATACGCTCCCTTCTCCTCCACCACCACCTCCACGCTCGACACTGCTGTGCAGAATGGGACTACGGCGCGCCCTGGCCCCTTATCACAGGAATTATGGCACGCCCCACTCCACTGAAGTGGATGGTGAAGGACATGCCATAAGGCTTACGCATGGATATGTGCATACGAGAGTTCCTGGGAGCAGGCTGCCTTCTGCGATGGGATCCAGGCTTAGAGAAAGAAAGAAAAAAAAAAGGAAAGCGAGATAGACAGAAAGAGTGAGAGAGCAAAAGAAATAAGAAAACAGAGAACAAAAAAAAAATAGACAATGAAAAAAGAGAGAGAGCGAAAGAAAGAGAGTGAGAAAGAGAGAAAGTAAGTGGAGAAAAGAGATGGAGGGAAGGAAAAAAAGGGGGAAGATGTAAAAAAGCTGAAAAGAGAATGTACAAAAAAAGAAAGGAGAAAAAAAAAAGCCAGCTTTTCCAGGTGATCGCTCCCAGCGCCCCCAAAACAGGGTGGTTAGGATGGTGCCCTGTGCCACCGCACACCTCACACACCCTCAAAGCCATGGGCATTCCCAGACATGGGGAAAGAGTAAAGGTGGACACATCTGCGGGTAGGTCCTGAAAGCTTGGCTCGCGCGACACTGATCTTTTCATTTTCTTGCATAATAACTTGCAACGATGTCTCGCCTGATCTCACGCGCGCTTTTCCCTCTCTGGGGCTTTGTCCGGCCTGAGTCCGGGAATGCTTTGTTCATCATTAAGCTAATTGGCCCTCAAACATGTTTTGTTGAAGAAGTAATTGGAGGCGGCTCAAGAGTTCAGCGGCGCTCGTCACTGCTCCCGGGTTCTGAGGGCACCCACCTTATCTCTTTAGCTCTCTCGCTGGGCTCCGTCAATCTGCGCCTTGCTCAGGAGCGTTGGTAGCGGGGGCGAGGCGTGATGTGTTTGGGTGGAAAACAGGTCCCGCTGCTTAGCAATGGCGGCCACTCTTTTCCTGAATCGTAATCCGCTCTGAAAAGCTGAATTTCCTATGATTTGTGGCCAATTAATTCTTTAAAGTGGACCAAAACCCACAGAGATCAGCCTAGAAATCGATAAGATTCCCGGACCAATTTATCCCCTTCCCCTGAGACATGCAAAACCGGGATGCCCCACTGTGTGATACCCCCCAGGTTGCCCATAAACTCAACTTCTATAACCTTCTAACTCATCGCTATCCCTCTAGCAGGGCGTGTGCCTGGGCCAGCCATTTGTGAATGGCCAGTGCAAATACGCTCCTTGTTAGAGGGTTGCGGGGGATGAAGCCTCCAGCGCACTTTGCTCGACTTACACGAAGGGGCGGGAGCGGATCCGAGTTCGCTGATTGGACGAGAGCACCGTAGGACTCGAGAAGAGGCGAGTTTGTTCGGGCGACCCATTTTAGGGCGTCCCCAATCAGGGTGGCAAGGACCAAAACCCAGGATAGTGAAAATCCTAGGGTTTTGGTCCACTTTAAACCTGAACGACAAAATTATTTTTCTGAGACTGGATTGCACACCTTCGCTATCCAGATTGCGGCCACTAGAAAGCGCTCAGTTGAAATTTTTGAAAGATTTGAATCTCAGGCTGGGAGTTAGGCTGGAAAGTTAGGCTGGAAAAAAATAGAAGCCAATAAAATGTATCAAACTGATGCTTGTCCATTAGGAGAGTGGGAGATATTGCATGTGTGGGGGAGGGGAACATTTTGAAGCTTGAGCAGGAAGTTTTGAATCTCCAACTGGGACATTTAGAATCTAAGGCTGGGATTTTTGAAACTCAAGCTGGAAGATTTGAAACTCAGGCTGGGAGTTTTGAAACTATGGCCCTGATTCACAAAGAGTAGAAATAAACTAACTTATGGTAGTAAAAAATTCAATTCATGAGAAAAACGCCTGAGAATGTCACTATTAGTGAATCACCAGATAAAAAGACAATGAAAGTCAATGGCACTTTTTTACTCCTGGAAAAAGTATTGAACTTTTTACCCCTTTTTTACCTGTAGTAAAAAGTGCCATTGACTTTCATTGTCTTCCTATCTGGTGATTCACTAACAGTGAAATTCTCAGGCTATTTTCTCATGAATTGAATTTTTTACTACCATAAGTTAGTTTATTTCTACCCTTTGTGAATCAAGGCCATAGCTTCAAAACTCCCAGCCTGAGTTTCAAATCTTCCAGCTTGAGTTTCAAAAATCCCAGCCTTAGATTCTTAATGTCCCAGCTGGAGATTCAAAACTTCCTCCAAAAGCTTCAAAATTTTCCCCCTCCCCTACACATGCAATATCCCCCGCACACATATATATTGCAGCACCCCCTCTCCCCATGTACAAGCATCAGTTTGATACATTTTATTGGCTTCTATTTTTTACCAGCCTAACTTTCCAGCCTAACTCCCAGCCTGAGATTCGAATCTTTCAAAAATTTCAACTGAGCACTTTTCTAGTAGCCGCAATCTGGATAGCGCGGGTGTGCAATCCAGTCTCATGAATTGAATTTTTTACTACCATGACAATTTTTTTCATCCCTTTGTGAATCAAGGCCCATATGTGTGTGCACCTTTGTGTGAGGGGGTATTTTGAAGCTCGAGCTGGAGGTTTTAAATCTCCGGCCGGGCCGTTTTGAATCTGAGGCTGGGATTTTTGAAACTCAAACCAGGAGATTCAAATCTCAGGTTGGGAGTTTTGAAACTTAAGTTGGAAAAAAATAAAAAAACAATAAAATTGATCAAACTGTTGCTTGTACATGAGTGAGAGTGTATGCTCGAATATATATGTGTGGGGGGGGTATTTTGAAAGTCGAGCTGGGAGATTCGAATGTCAGGCCGAGTGTTTTGAACCTGAAAAAATTAATACATTTGATCAAACCGGTGCTTGTACATGAGGGTGTGCTGGAATATATGTGTGTGAGGGGTATATTTCATACATTTCATATATATTCCTAAACTCAAGCTCAAAGTTTTGAATCAAAGGCTGGAAGGTTTTGAATCTGAGGCTGAGATTTTTAAAACTCGAGCTGGGAGTTTTGAAACTCGAGCTGAATATTTTGAAGCTCTGCAACTATTTTGCTTGTTGGGCCACAGGCACTACGGGCTCCCCCCACATACAGTGTCTTGGGTAGCACAAATGTATAGCTAACGGTGTAGCTTCTTTACATTGTAACAAGAGCATCACCCTGCTGTGATACATTGTGTAACATCCATTAGCTTGCTACTACAATGTAAACAGCTTACTGCAATGTGTGAGTCATCTTGCCCCCCTCCTGAAGAATGCCGTCACTGCGCACCATTCCATCCCAATTCCCGAATGGAGTGTCAGTTAAGGGTTACATTCCCGCAAAGCCGCGGATTTTTTTATCTGCAGTGTAACGTTGCTCATGATTATGTTGCTGTACATTGACTTTAAAATATGCCTTCAATTACTGCCATCTGCTTGGTGAAACCGGAAGCCTCTCCTCTTGGAAAAAAACGTGCGCTGATTGTCACTGACTTATTGCGTCTCTGTCACCGGGCTGTCGTCGGGATGCCGCTGCTGGCTTCGAAACTCGGGTTTCATGAATTCGTCAGCGCAAACGAGACAAAGGAAATCTGGCGGAGATGTTTTTCCCCCTCTCCTCCCTCCCTCCCCTCCCGCGCCTTTCCTTTCAAGATTTACCTCTTCACTTGTGTGTTCTTCATGTCATCACAAAGCCAGTGGTTGTGTCGGAGTAGATCAAATCTGTCTTTTGGGGTTGTGATGGATTCCAGGAGGCGCACTCGCAAATCGTTGATCTTCTGGCTATTTTTTATTATTTTTTTTTCTTTACGTCCCCCGTGAAAAAAATTAAAGGCAGAAAAGTTCCCGGCCAAGGACGTCCGGAAATGATAGGCAGGGCCGGCTCAAGATTTATGGACAGAGTTGGGCAGGCCGATCCGAGAGAGAGAGAGAGAGCTTGGAAAGTTACACGAGTGCCCGCCGCAGTTTCAAGGAGATTGTCCGACGACCCCGCTCCCGTCGCAATCCAATGACACACGGGTTGCCAAAAAATAAAAAGTCGAAATGTAGCTGGCGCAAAATGATGTGTGATGCCATCGAGAATGGAGCGTGGCTTAAATCTGGTGACCGGAAACCATTAGTTAAGCCTGTTAGGATAAGGTTGTCCATATTAGTCTATATTAGGGTCGATTCAGCACCATGCGCGAATCCCTGTTGCCCATGCGCAATCTATGACACAGGGAGTAAATTTACTCATGGGTATGATTCGAAGACACATGTGCCACAATTCTGAGGGTGCATGTGCCATGCACCAAAGCCATGAGTACGTTAGAAGCTCGTGCTCTATTTTACAACTCGCGTGGCGGTTTACTGAATCGCTGTATGCAAGTTGTAAAAGGTTTCATTGATAAAATTTTTGTACTATGTTCCTAAATATTAAAGAGCCAACCAGGGCACCAGGCATAAGGGCTGGCAACAAAGGACTCAAAGGCAGAGCCCTGTCCCCCTTTCCCACAATGTTATCTATGAGTGACAGAGCTGGGGGGTGGCTGTGGGCGTTACTTTTTAACCAGGTGCATGGCTGCACACTTGCTACTCGCTAGCCAAATAGGTGGTTTGTCCTCTTTGATGCAGCATGCATGATGGGATATAGCATAGGGCTCTCTGCCTTCCTTTACCTCCCACATTGGCTTTCCACAGTCACTGGTGGGCTGAGCAGATGTGACGTCATCCTGTGAAGAGGGAGACGGCAGTCAGCTCAGCCTCGTTAGCAGTTGCATTTTGCCAAACACTGGGGGAAATACTTCCCTACTGCATCGTCATATGACTCCCTAGAGTCCTCTAGAGTATACTAGACTCCCTAGGGTCTACTAGAGTCCTTTAGACTCCCTAGGGTCTTCTAGACCCCCTGAGTCTTCTAGAGTCTACTAGACTCCCTAGGGTCTACTAGGGTCTACTAGAGTCTTCTAGACTTCCTAGGGTCTTCTAGACTCCCCAGAGTCCTCTTGACTAGACTACCTAGAGTTTTCTAGAGTCTACTAGACTCCCTAGGATCTACTGGAGTCTAGTAGACTTCCCAGAGTCCTCTAGATTCTACTAGACTCCCTAGAGTATACCAGACTCCTAGAGTCTCCTAGACTGCCTAAGGTCTTCTAGACTCCCCAGAGTCCTCTAGTCTGCCTAGGGTCTACTAGAGTCTTCTAGACCCTCTTGAGTTTACAGACTTCCTAGACCCTCCAGAGCACACGTGTCAAACTCTGGCCCGCGGGCCAAAGCTAACCCACACTGACATCAGATTTGGCCTGTGAGCCCTTTTAAACCAGGTGCACAGTCGCACACTTGCTACTCGCTAGCAAAATATGTGGGCTGAGCATACGTAACGTCATCCTGCATCGATGGAGACAGCAGCCAGCTCAGCCTGGTTAGCAGTTGCATTTGCCAACCACTGGTGGGAATACTTCCCTACTGCATTGTCATAAGGGCAGGGTTTTACTTCAAAGCCCCGTCCCGCAATCTCGCCGACTGCCAGTCTGCAATCTGGCCACAGGACGAGCTTGTTAGCTAGCCTCTCAGGGACTAAATTTGTGCCGCCGTGCGCCTATTTTAAAGGTAACGCCCGCGACCGCTCCAGCCTTGTGACCCATAGAGAACAGTGTGGGACACGACTCACAGGCCAAATCTGATGACAGTGTGGGCTAGCTTTGGCCCATGGGCCAGAGATTGACTTGTGTGCTCCAGAGGGAGGGACAGGGCTTGTGGGCCAAATCTGATGACACAGGCCAGAGTTTCACTTGTGTGTGCTAGAGTCTTCTAGACTACTGTTTCCCAAACTGCAGGACATGTATCCCAGGGAGTACATGGCTGGGTTTAGGGGCACACCAACAAGGGGTGTCTGACTGTTATGGTATATTATTTTACAAGTAGAACTTTATTCCTTCTTGCTTTAAAAGGGTTACGAGGCCTTACTGTGGCCTACTTATTTTGGTACTATTGAAAGTTAGTTACATTTAATTACATCTCTGGTGTACTTGGTTGTAACGTCTTGTCCCTAGGGGGTATTTGGTGTAACTGGATTGAGAAGTGCTTTTCTAGCCTGCCTAGAGTCTTCTAGAGTCTTCTAGCATCTTCTAGACCAGCTGTACTCAACTGGCAGATTTTCATTTGCCAACCACTGGGGGAAATACTTCCCTACTGCATCGTCATATGACTCCCTAGAGTCCTCTAGAGTATACTAGACTCCCTAGGGTCTACTAGAGTCTTTTACACTCCCTAGGGTCTTCTAGACCCCCCAGAGTCCTCTAGAGTCTACTACACTCCCTAGAGTTTTCTAGAGTCTACTAGACTCCCTAGGGTCTTCTAGACTCCCCAAAGTCCTCTTGAGTCTACTAGACTCCCTAGAGTTTCCTAGAGTCTATTAGACTCCCTAGGGTTTCTAGACTCCCCAGAGTCCTCTTGAGTCTACTAGACTCCCTAGAGTTTCCTAGAGTCTTCTACACTCCCTAGGGTCTACTAGAGTCTTTTAGACTTCCTAGGGTCTTCTAGACCCCCCCCCCCAGAGTCCTCTAGAGTCTACTAGACTCCCTAGAGTTTTCTAGAGTCTACTATACTCCCTAGGGTCTTCTAGACTCCCCAGAGTCCTCTTGAGTCTACTAGACTCCCTAGAGTTTCCTAGAGTCTATTAGACTCCCTAGGGTTTCTAGACTCCCCAGAGTCCTCTTGAGTCTACTAGACTCCCTAGAGTTTCCTAGAGTCTTCTACACTCCCTAGGGTCTACTAGAGTCTTTTAGACTTCCTAGGGTCTTCTAGACCCCCCCCCCAGAGTCCTCTAGAGTCTACTAGACTCCCTAGAGTTTTCTAGAGTCTACTATACTCCCTAGGGTCTTCTAGACTCCCCAGAGTCCTCTTGAGTCTACTAGACTCCCTAGAGTTTCCTAGAGTCTTCTAAGCTCCCTAGGGTCTACTAGAGACTTCTAGACTTCCTAGAGTTTTCTAGGAACTTTATCCCTTCTTGCTTTACAAGGGTTACAAGGCCTGTGGCCTACATATTTTGGTACTTTTAAAAGTTAATTACATCTCTGGGGTACTTGGTTGGAAAGTCTTGTACCTAGGGGGGTACTTGGTGTAACTAGGTTGAGAAACGCTGTTCTAGCCTGCCTAGAGTCTTCTAGCATCTTCTAGACCAGCTGTACTCAACTGGTGGACCGGATTACGAATGCGGACCTCAGTGTCAGATTTTCATTTGCCAACCACTGGGGGAAATACTTCCCTACTGCATCATCATATGACTCCCTAGAGTCCTCTAGAGTATACTAGACTCCCTAGGGTCTACTAGAGTCTTTTAGACTGCCTAGGGTCTCCTAGATCCTCCAGGGTCCTCTAGAGTCTACTAGACTCCCTAGGGTCTACTAGAGTCTTTTAGACTCCCTAGGGTCTTCTAGACCCCCCCAGAGTCCTCTAGAATCTACTAGACTCCCTAGAGTTTCCTAGAGACTTCTACACTCCCTAGGGTCTTCTAGAGTCTTCTAGACTCCCTAGAGTTTTCTAGGAACTTTATCCCTTCTTGCTTTAAAAGGGTTACGAGGCCTGTGGTCTACTTATTTTGGTAAAATTAAAAGTTAATTACATCTCTGGGGTATTTAGTTGGAACATCTTGTCCCTAGGGGGTACTTGGTGTAACTAGGTTGAGAAGCGCTGTTCTAGCTTGCCTAGAGTCTTCTAGCATCTTCTAGACCAGCTGTACTCAACTGGCGGACCGGGGTCCGAATGCAGACCTCGGTGTCTGATTTTCAATTGCCAAACACTGGGGAAGATACTTCCCTACTGCATTGTCATATGACTCCCTAGAGTCCTCTAGAGTATACTAGACTTCCTAGGGTCTACTAAAGTCTTTTAGACTCCCTAGGGTCTTCTAGACCCCCTAGAGTCCTCTAGAGTCTACTAGACTCCCTAAAGTTTTCTAGGAACCTTATCCCTTCTTGCTTTAAAAGGGTTACAATGCCTGTGGCCTACTTATTTTGGTACTATTAAAAGTTAATTACATCTCTGGGGTACTTGGTTGGAATGTTTTGTCCCTAGGGGGTACTTCTAGAGTCTTCTAGCATCTTCTAGACCAGCTGTACTCAACTGGCAGACCGGGGTCCGGAAATCTGACACTGAGGTCCGCATCGGGACCCCGGTCCACCAATTGAGTACAGCTGGTATAGAAGATGCTAGAAGACTCTAGAAGACTCTAGGCAGGCTAGAACAGCGCTTCTCAACAGTTACACCAAGTACCCCCCTAGGGACAAGACATTCCAACCAAGTACCCCAGAGATGTAATTAACTTTAAATTGTACCAAAATAAGTAGGCCACAGGCCTTGTAACCCTTTTAAAGCAAGAACTGCACTCAGTTGCTTCTGTGTTTCCATGCTCAGCACTGCCCCCTTTACTTGATCTTAGGCCCTAGTCCACCCCCTTACACAGCCTGCACAGAATGCACAGGGGATTAAAATCAGTGTGTCGTGGGCCAGTGTTTTAGGTTCTGTGGGGCCCAAAAAAAAGTTGCTTTTCCCCAGTGCCCAACAGGATACTTGGGGTGGGGCAAGCAGCCTTTCTTAGTTTTGCCTGTGGAATCTATAGCCCTCCTATGCCCCCTCCCGTCCAAACCTTCACCTTTCACCAGATGTCTGTAAATAGACCTTTTCAAGAAGTGGTTGTGTCCCCTCTGTTCTAGACTCTAGTGCCAGAGAATTCGGCTTTAAAACAAGCTCACACCTAACCGGAGCTCGGCACAAATCCTGATTTCGATGACATTTTTCTGGAAGATTAATTAACTGATACTGTAAATCTCTCGATGGCATTTGGAGAGCGTTTTGGCTCGACGCGACAACGGCGGCACAACGCACTCATCATTGGGCCGGTTGTGTTCTGGTATGCAGCGCCTTCATTGACCATGACGCTTGCAACTCACACGCTGGCCTCCGCTCTCCTCCGAACATGCTCTATTTTTTAGAGCGCTCCGACAGAGGGGTTAAACGGCCGGGCCTATTAGAGGCGCAGTGAATTTACATCTCATTTCAAGCAGGTTTTTTTTTTTTCCCTTTAAGTTGTGTGAGAGGTTCCCATCCCATTAAACAGTCTTTAGGCATATAAATGAGAATTTACATCCGCTAAGCGAGAAGCGGCGAGGTGCAGTGATCTGCGTGCGCCTCGGAGCAAGATGGCTGATGGGCGGCTAATACACTAAAGGGAGCGCCGTGCTTGGAAGCCTCATTAAAATCACAGAGATCAATTTTTCATTCCGTGGGCCAACATTCCTCTCCATTAATCTGCCAAGTCTGACGCGGGCGCCTCTTTTTGGCCTCGCAGGAGGGCCTCTCCATCACGCCTGTGTACACGGCTGCTTCGTATCATGCGGACGATAATTGACAGGCCGCGTGGCTCTAATACAGATTTGTTCATACGGAAAGCCAATGATGGCGGTGGTGGTGGCGGGGGGGCGACAGGATTATTTATCCGTGCAGATCGGGGAGGACTGTCTGACAATAGAAGTTATCTGGAGCGGTTTCCTCTCCTGAAACACAAAGAAGCGCCGCTCCGATGCGGAGAAAGGCCAGGTCGCCGGGGAGAGTCGTTGCGCTGTCCTCATTTTGTCAGGAAAGTGCTTAGCGGGAAGATCTTGCTCTGTCAGATACCATTCTTCTCATCGCGCGCTCTTCTGTCCTCCCGGGAACTGATGGAGGGGGAACGTTTCTCTAGCAACCGAGTTTGGATTGCGTTCCCGGGGAACCTTCTTTTTCCATCTCTATTTTTTTTTTAGCGCGTCCGATGGCCCCAAACTGAGCGCAGGTCGCTGCTAACTCTAATTAGCCGTTCACTCACTGTGTCCTCTTCAAGAGGAGAAAAAACAGAACGTTGACGCTCCCAGGCAAGCGACTTTAAATAATAACGTCCGGAGAGGCACTTAAAATCCTTCAATGGTAATGAAAAAAGTTAGGTGCCGAGCGGGAAGAAAATAAGAGGCGCGAAGAGGATTGTCTTGTCAGGATACCGACGGCAAACGCGCGCTTGTTGACAGATTCCTGTGCCTGCCGTGGATGCGGCGGTGCCAAATAGAGAGAGCCGCTGTGTTGCCAAATTGGGTAACCCGCTTCAAGTCAGAATATAAATAGATGGTTAAATTAAATGCTTGAACAATACAATTCGCCTAATTAATGATTAAGCTATTCGTACATATTAATCTTTAGAGGCCAATTAACGTCATTGTCTAATTTACATATTTATAAAAGGAGCTATGGCCTAGAGTTAAAAGTGTCGGGCGGTGTGCGCACCACGGGTGGACTATGACTCAAATGAGAAGCATCAAGAATTTCATTACCCAATACTATGACAGCAAATGAGGCTAATTCTACATGGGGCAAATCTTTTCGAGGGGGTAGTTCCACTCCCTATGAGTTGGGCCAAAGTCCTCTTATTATTTATAAAAGGAGCCATCGCCGAGAGTTACGAGTGGATTCCGAGCGGCGTGCGTACCATTTTGCTCTATGGGTGGACTATGACTCAAATTACCCAATACTATGACAGCTAAAGAGGCAATTTCTACATCTGGCCAACCCATTCGACTGGGTAGTCCCTATCAGTTGGGCTAAAGTCCTCTCATCGTGGATCCGGGGTGGCGTGTGCTCCATCTTGCCCCATGGGTGGATTATGATTCGACTGAAAAGGAAGTTATCCAAAGCCATGGCGGCAAAAGGGGCAAATTCTACATCCACGCTCAATGCACTTTAAATAGGAAACTACAGCACCAAGATAGTGCCAGAAGATGCTGTCTAGCGATTTCCTGATTCTGCCTATTTGATGCTGACCATTGCCTAGTTGCTTCTTGCCATCTGCCCTCAGCCTTTGCTACGGACTCTTGTTTATGAAACTTTTTGCTGCCAGCCCACACTCTTGCTATGACCATGATTACTGGCTTGGCTTGTGTCTCCATCCAGTCTAATCTGTGCAAGGCAACAACCGTAAGGGTAATAGGCTTCACTGTCTCTTCTAGTCCGTCTGCATAGAGTGCCCTTCGAACGTCGCAGTGTTGGAGATCACTCTGAGAAACTGTACCTTGTGTGCATGTAATAGTTTCTTAAAGAAATCACATATTTTCTAATAAATAGAAACTTAACTTGCAGTAGATACGTGTGCTACATGTACAAAGCATTTCATCACATGGGTGTCTAAAGGCATATGAAATGGAAGCTGTTAAAGCAGAGCAAAAGCTATTTATCCCTTCAACAACTACATTCCTTACCAGAACCTTGACTTTCTGGTAGAACAACTTTCGGCTTCCAATATACCCTGGCCTATCCTCACTTGCGGGGGACTCTAGTGAAGACCAGGGTTGCCTTTAGAATCCAGGCGGTCTGGTCTAATCTTGGGTTTTGTGTAGTGGCCTCCCTCGCTTTCAGTGTGACCCATGATTGACAATGAGAGGGCTTTACTGGCTCTTCTAGTCCGCCTGCATAGAGTGCCATTCAAACCCAGAGACGTTGAAGATTACTCTGAGAAACTGTACCTTGTGTGCGTGCCATAGTTTCTTAAAGAAATCACAGAAAGTTATCTTGCAGCACTTCATCAAATGGGCATCTAAAGGCATATGCAATGGAATCTGTTAAAGCAGAGCAAAAGCTATTTATCCCCTCAACAACTACATTCCTTACCAGAACCTTGACTTTCTGGTAGAACAACTTTTGGCTTCCTACATACCCCAGACTATCCTCACTTGCCGGGGGCTATAGTGAAGACCAGGGTTGCCTAATTGCCCTCTGGACCATCTCACCTTCTCCTCTGCTGCCAATCACCCCCCCAGTCCTTGTTGCCTTCTTGGCCGCCTTAGGTGTCCATCATTGCTGCCATTGTCTGATCCTCGCCACCTTCTCTACTGCCTCTAAAGGGTCTGATCATCCTTTGGTCCTCACTACTAAGCTACCACCAATCCTCCTCCATGATACCCTGGTCCTAAGGTCAACCATGAGTAAGTCTGCACATGGGGCTCACCGGAGAATCATTCTGCAGCCCAGTCTCGGCCTAAGTGGTACCCTGGTCCTAAGGTCAACCATGAGCAAGTCTGTGCATGGGGCTCATTGGAGAATCATTCTTTAGCCCAGTCTGAGCCTAAGTGGTACCCTGGTCCCAAATTCAACCGTGAGCAAATCTGCGCATGGGGTTCCCTGGAGAATCATTCTGCAGCCCAGTCTGAGCCTAAGTGGTACCCTGGTCCTTAGGTCAACCGTGAGCAAGTCTGTGCATTGGGCTCACTGGAGAATCATTCTGCAGCCCAGTCTCAGCCTAAGTGGCACCCTGGTCCTAAGGTCAGCTGTGAGCAAGTCTGCGCATAGGGCTCCCCGGAGAATCATTCTGCAGCCCAGTCTCAGCCTAAGTGGCACCCTGGTCCTAAGGTCAACCATGAGCAAATCTGTGCATGGGGCTCCCCGGAAAATCATTCTGCAGCCCAGTCTCAGCCTAAGTGGTACCCTGGTCTTAAGGTCAACCGTGAGCAAATCTGTGCATGGGGCTCCCCGGAGAATCATTCTGCAGCCCAGTCTCAGCCTAAGTGGTACCCTGGTCCTAAGGTCAGCTGTGAGCAAGTCTGTGCATGGGGCTCCCCGGAGAATCATTCTGCAGCCCAGTCTGAGCCTATGTTGTACCCTGGTCCTAAGGTCAACTGTGAGCAAGTCTGCACATGGGGCTCACAGGGGAATCATTCTGCAGCCCAGTCTGAGCCTATGTTGTACCCTGGTCCTAAGGTCAACTTAGAGCAAGTCTGCGCATGGGGCTCCCCGGAGAATCATTCTGCGACCCAGTCTCAGCCTAAGTGGTACCCTGGTCCTAAGGTCAACTGTGAGCAAGTCTGCGCATGGGGCTCACAGGAGACTCATTCTACGACCCAGTCTCAGCCTATGGTGTACCCTGGTCCTAAGGTCAACCATGAGAAAGTCTGAGCATGGGGCTCAGCGGAGAATCATTCTGCAGCCCAGTCTCAGCCTAAGTGGTACCCTGGTCCTAAGGTCAACCGTGAGCAAGTCTGCACATGGGGCTCACAGGGGAATCATTCTGCAGCCCAGTCTCAGCCTAAGTGGTACCCTGGTCCTAAGGTCAACCGTGAGCAAGTCTGCACATGGGGCTCACAGGGGAATCATTCTGCAGCCCAGTCTCAGCCTAAGTGGTACCCTGGTCCTAAGGTCAACTGTGAGCAAGTCTGCGCATGGGGCTCACAGGGGAATCATTCTGCAGCCCAGTATGAGCCTAAGTGGTACCCTGGTCCTAAGGTCAACTGTGAACAAGTCTGCGCATGGGGCTCCCCGGAGAATCATTCTGCAGCCCAGTCTCAGCCTATGTTGTACCCTGGTCCTAAGGTCAACTGTGAACAAGTCTGCGCATGGGGCTCACCGGAGAATCATTCTGCAGCTCAGTCTCAGCCTATGTTGTACCCTGGTCCTAAGGTCAACTGTGAACAAGTCTGCGCATGGGGCTCACCGGAGAATCATTCTGCAGCCCAGTCTCAGCCTAAGTGGTACCCTGGTCCTAAGGTCAACTGTGAGCAAGTCTGTGCATGGGGCTCACCGGAGAATCATTCTGCAGCCCAGTCTCAGCCTAAGTTAGCACTTGCCCTGGCACGCCAATGCGGGTGTGGGCCCTGTCTGTCCTTATCCTGTAAAGCACCTGGGTTTGGGGGACCTCCTGAGGTGGGCTTGCATCCAATAACTCCAAATGAGACCGACTTTATGAAAAGGGCACTTACTTTATTAGCAGGACTTCAGGTACACTTTGGGCAGGTCATACAGTCTTTATCCACACAGTACCATTAGCAGTTTTCATAGCACAGCATTACATCCAGGTGGACTTCAACAGGTGGTGGGCACCCATTCTGATCCCATAGCAGAATACTGCGGCCTTAAGCTTCCTCTGTCAGCATCTCGGGTGGAATTGTTCACCTTTTCCTGTGGTCACTTGTTAGGTATGAATGTGGCTCCTCTTCTCTCTTACACCAGTGACTGCAGACTGCTACTAGTTGACCCTTCTGGTACCTTCCTCACTCCCAGTTACTACAATATAATCTCTAGAACTGAGGTAACTCTCCTCATGACCTCCTTATATTGATTCCCTTAACTGGCTTCTAGAACCTTCTCTAGCCTTACTCGCCTTAGCCAATGGCAGCTCAGCTGTACTCCTATGTGGTTAGGTTTTAGCCAACAGTTTGGTAGACCTGCAGTGTCACAATCCATTAGCCATCCAACAGATGCCATCTTGTGGTGATGTAGCGCAACTGCAGGACAGATATGAACTACCACCCTGAAGCAATTATTAAACTATTCAGTGAAACAACCTTTTACAAAACACTGCGCTGTATGCTTAATACAATTCCTAATAAAGAATATTTAATTTTCATCCCAGCCCTGGAGTCAGAAAAAACGTATTGGTACAGTCTCCAAAATGTCCACAATAATCTGTGCAATACACAGACAATATAACTCCGCGGGGAAATCCTATTTCATTATAAAATGATGTCCATCACCAGAACACACCATACGTGTTATCAAACTTTCAAATCTGTGTGAATCCCAACACCAGGGCCTCAATAAAGGTAGAAAAAAATTCTCATGGTAGTAAAAAATTCAATTCATGAGAAAAAAAGCCTGAGAATGTCGCTGTTACTGAATCACTAGATAAAAAGACAATGAAAGTCAATGGCAGCTTTTACTGAATCACTAGATAAAAAGACAATGAAAGTCAATGTCACTGTTACTGAATCATTAGTAAAAAAACAATGAAAGTCAATGGCAGCTTTTACTACAGTGTTCTCTACTTTTCTTAAGAGTAAAAAAGCCGGCCATGGACATTCATTGTATTCCTATCTGGTGATTCAACAACAGCGACATTCTCAGGCTTTTTTCTCATGAATTGAATCTTTTACTACCATGAGAATTTTTTTCTACCTTTATTGAATCAAGGATGTTCAAAAAATGTACCGGAAATAGACTAAAAAAACGACAATTCAGTGTGGTTCCACTTGAGGGGATAACTCTTTTCAATATAGATGTAATAGTATAGATGATTCAATGAGAAATCCACTTTAAACCATGGGTTAATACAGGTCCTCTTGAATGACCAGCTCTTTTATGATCTCCAATCAATAGAATTCATATGGGAGTAAAAAACAGAAGAAAACACATAGAGTGATACCTTTCATAACAGGGCAACCACCCGATTTTATTATGCTCACCAAAGGCAAGTAAAAACTAGCATATAAAATCGAATCAAGCACGGCTCATCAGGATTAGTCTAGGACAACTTCCCTGTGCTCCACATCAATGTTTAATCTTATTTTATTGAGTTTTAAGCATATCACAATGTTACAAATATATATATGACATACAACACAGTACAATACACATATCAATGCAATACAGTACAATACAACACCCCATATGACCGCAAATCACTCTTCTCCTCTGTACCAGCCTCATTCCTCCCACCCAGCCCATGGGCCACCTGGCCAAACATTCCTCCTACCAATTCACCCCTCCCCAGGGGCAGGAGGCGCTGACCCACCCATGCAGCGTATCAATTGATGGGAGCCAGGCCCCCCGTACAGAAAAAAGCGTCCCAAAGTATACCCCTGGGCCTCCTGGCCAGGACCTGCAGTCATCCGGGGCCTGCTGCCTCTCGGCCCTTCTTCAGTTTTAAGCCGGATGAAAGGCAAAAGACCCCAACACTAAAGGAAACATATACATACACATCCACATGGACATAGAGACACAAGGTTTCCACCAGAGAGGGGGGGGGGGGAGAAGGGGCAAGAGCCGTCCACCACCACTACCTCTAAAAAACCACTACAGCCCTCTCCTCTCACCCCCCCGCCCTATTGTAATTCTATTGTAATTCTAGCACCCTCTTTTGACCAACATCCGAACCCTTGAACATTATCAAGGCCACCCATGTCTGCATGTACGCCTCCCCCTCCCCCCTGAGATCCGCTGTTAACCCCTCCATCCTCATAATATTATTGAGTTCTTCAAACCACTCCAGTAAAGGGGGGGCCGTTGTATTTTTCCTGTACCTCGGGATCACCATCCTACCCGCTGTCAGAAAATGCCCCCCTTTTCCCAGCCTCCTTACTACCAGGAAGCATGGACAGCAACGTCATTTCTGGAGTATTCTGGACCCGAGTCCCACGCTTCCTCATACAAAAGCAGGACTTTGGCCCACAAGCTATGTATACTTGGCCACTCCCACCACACATGTAGCAGTGTACCCCGGGTTGCTTGCATCTCCAGCACGTGTCGGGCACCATGGGGAAACTCTGGTGAACCCGGGCTTCTATACCATCCGGAGATCAGCTTAAAGTTCTTTTCCTGAGCTTTACAGGGTTTCACCATTTTATGGGTGAGGTAAAACGCCTTTTCCCAGTCCTCTTCCTCAAAAGTCCTCCCAGTCGTACTCCACATCTAAATACCTTGAGTAAAATCGTCAGCATGAAGACTCTAGCAGGGCTGCGCGGCCGAGGGAACGGTGCGCAGCCCTGCTAAAGTCTCCATGTCCATGTGTTTTCTTCTGTTTTTTACTCCCATATGTCATATTATGTTATATTCTATTGATTGGAGATTTGCCTGCATAAAAGAGCTGGTCTTTCAAGAGGACCTGTATTAACCCATGGTTTAAAGTGGATTTTTCCTTGAATCATCTATGCTATTACATCTATATAGAAAAGATATAGATGTCGGTTTTTTGAACATCTGGTGTTGGGATCCACATAGATTTGAAAGTTTGATGACACGTATGGTGTGTTCTGGTGAAGAGATGGACATAATTTTATAATGAAATAGGAGTTATATTGTCTGTGTATTGCACAGATTATTGTGTACCACACTGAAGAACCACAAAGATAATGACTGAACACTACACTAACCATTGTCCTTGCTGAATTCATTGAGCTGATAGGAAGGATCACTTCTCAGCCACACGTTGGTCAACTGGGAGGGCCCATAGCACTGGTGTCCTATCGGGCCCTATGAAGCCTATGCAGGCCCCTGGCTAGTGCACATGTATGTGTCCCATTTCCCATCCTACATTCAATGTGATGGAGCAGGCACACAAGTAAGATCCAGGCACATGGTTCCAAGCCTTATGGGGAGGGGGAGAATGAGCCAGAAATGAGGAGAGAAAATGTTTGTTTGGCGCACCTTGTAGGAATCCCGTCGCCCGACAATGAATGTGCGGATCTTCGTGCAGGAAACCAATAATCCCCTGAAGAAAATTCCCAGTCCAGGAGACTTTAACCTACCTAACTATAACGGATAGTTCAGCATTGTGATGGGTTAGTTCGGGGAGGGGGAGGATCAGCCAGAAATGAGGAGAGAAAACTTTTGTTCAGCGCACCTTGTAGGAATCCCGTCGCTCGACAATGACTGTGCGGATCTTCGTGCGGGAAACCAATAATCCCCTGAAGAAGATTCCCAGTCCAGGCGACTTTAACCTACCTAACTAGAACAGATAGTTCAGCATTGTGATGGGTTCGTTCGGGGAGGGGGAGGATGAGCCAGAAATGAGGAGAGAAAACTTTTGTTCGGCGCAACTTGTAGGAATCCCGTCGCTCGACAATGAATGTGCGGATCTTCGTGCGGGAAACCAATAATCCCCTGAAGAAGATTCCCAGTCCAGGGGACTTTAACCTACCTAACTAGAACGGATAGTTCAGCATTGTGATGGGTTCGTTCAGGGAGGGGGAGGATGAGCCAGAAATGAGGAGAGAAAACTTTTGTTCGGCGCACCTTGTAGGAATCTCGTCGCCCGACAATGACTGTGCAGATCTTCGTGCAGCAAACCAATAATCCCCTGAAGAAAATTCAACAAGTCCAGGGGACTTTAACCTACCTAACTAGAACTGATAGTTCAGCATTGTGATGGGTTCGTTCGGGGAGGGGGAGGATGAGCCAGAAATGAGGAGAGAAAACGTTTGTTTTTTTTGGTGCACCTTGTAGGTATCCCGTCGCCCATGGGGGCTCATTCATCCGACGTTGTGTGGCCGTTTCGCCGGAATCTTACGGAGAGAAGCAGCAGCCAGCGCTTTCTCGGCTCGTTCCGTCTCTCGGGTAATTTGCAGGATTTATTGCTGGGCTCAGAGGTTAGAGCAGCAGCTTTGTCACATTAATATTTACAGCTGCCTCGCGCAATATTGTAATAATTAGCAGAGCGATGACCCTGCAGGTGTCTGGATGAGCGTGCTGCGGCCATTACGTTCCGCGTTGTAATTATTTGTGTTATGGAGGAGGAACCGTTTCCACACTAGTCCATGGGAGTGTGAAGGACCCAACCCTACATGCCAACCTCATTATCTACAACCCATAATCCTCGTTTGGCTTCTTTTTCGTCCTTCGCTCTTCAACAGTCATCTGTGGGCCGATTGGCCGAGGTATTGGAGCAAATGCTTGTGTATGCTGGTGGCAGCAGTCTAGATACAATAGAGGCTTGGGAGGCAGCTGCCTGTTGAAAACTGCCTTCTCTGCCTTGCAGCACCCAGACTGGAGGTTCGGAGAGTCCTCTGCTGGCCCCTGGCCTGGGGAAAACTGTTGCCTTCTGGGTTGTTGCCAATGGGGCCCTGGAAGCCTTGGCCCCCGGCTTAAACAGGTGCTAATTCCCTTTAATGTGTCACGTGTTGTGTCGGGACTGAGTACGGCCCAATATCGCTTAAGGCTGTCAATAGGAAGTGGTGACGGGGCGCACTTTTTTAATGCTGTGGGTTGTGGGGGGGGCTGATTTGATTGATGCTAAGGGATGGCTTGGAGGTGGGGAGCACTATTTGCAACCTATGTATCTGCTGGTGGGACCCCTGATACAATGGAACAATTAGGGTGAGGTGGCCAGCATGAAAGCCTCAGTACTGCCAATATTGCCTGTCCTCAGGTCCTCACCAACTTCTAAATTGCTATTGATGTCCCACCGTTCCTCGCCACGTTCTCCATTGTCAGTTAAGGGTCCACCGCTACTGACCATGATCCTATGGTCTCACCACCTTCTCCATTGCCGCTGAAGGGTCCACCGCTACTGACCATGATCCTCTGGTCCTCAACACCTTCTCCTTTGTCGCTGAAGGGTTCACCACTACTGACCATGATCCTCTGGTCCTCAACACCTTCTCCTTTGTCGCTGAAGGGTTCACCACTACTGACCATGATCCTCTGGTCCTTTCCACCTTCTCTATTGTCACTGCTGGGTCCACTGCTACTGACCATGATCCTCTGGTCCTCACCACCTTCTCCATTGCCGCTGAAGGGTCCACTGCTACTGACAATGATCTTCTGGTCCCCACCACCTTCTCCATTGCCGCTGAAGGGTCCACTGCTACTGACCATGGTCCTCTGGTCCTCACCACCTTCTCCATTGTTGCTGAAGGGTCCACCGCTGCTGACCGTGATCCTCTGGTCCTCACCACCATCTCTATTGCCGCTGAAGGGTCCACCGCTACTGACCATGATCCTTTGGTCCTCACCACCCTCTCCATTGTCGCTGAAGGGTCCACCGCTACTGACCATGCTTCTCTGGTCCTCATCACCTTCTCCATTGCCGCTGAAGGGTCCACTGCTACTGACCATGATCCTCTGGTCCTCACCACCTCCTCCATTGCTGCTGAAAGGTCCACCGCTACTGACCATGATCCTCTGGTCCTCACCACCTTCTCCATTGGCGCTGAAGGGTCCACCACTACTGACCATGATCCTCTGGTCCTCGTCACCTTCTCCATTGTCGCTGATGGGTCCACCGCTACTGACCATGATCCTTTGGTCCTCACCACCCTCTCCATTGCTGCTGAAAGGTCCACCGCTACTGACCATGATCCTCTGGTCCTCACCACCTTCTCCATTGGCGCTGAAGGGTCCACCGCTACTGACCATGATCCACTGGTCCTCACCACCTTCTCAATTGCCGCTGAAGGGTCCACCGCTACTGACCATGATCCTTTGGTCCTCACCACCTTCTCCAGTGTCGCTGAAGGGTCCACGGCTACTGACCATGATCCTCTGGTCTTCACCACCTTCTCCATTGCAGCTGAAGGGTCCACCGCTTTTGCCCATGATCCACTGGTCCTCACCTCCTTCTCTATTGCCGCTGAAGGGTCCACCGCTACTGACCATTATCTTCTGGTCCTCAACACCTTCTCCAATGCCGCTGAAGGTGGGCACCAAAAAGTCCTCCTGCAGCCCAGTATGAGTGGGCCCTTGATAAATCTAGGGGCCCTGGCTGTTGCCCAGGAACCCCCAGTGCTGGCACCAGCCTTGGTCTCCGATGGTCCAACAAGTGACCCCATCTTGCAGCAGTAAAGTGCTCCCCTGGTTGTATTTTCAGACGTTGTGACCTTGCTCATGTCCCGATAGCCAGAGCACTTAATCGGGGGCCAATTAGATGAGGAGTAAGCCGCGGCCAGTCATCATGGTGGAGGCCATCTCGCAGAGGTTAATGACGAGCGGCGGGCGACAAGCACACAACATCCCGCCGCTGCCGCGGGTAAATAATGAGAGAGGACGCCAAAGTGGAACAAATAGCAGCGCGAGGAGCTCGGCTCCTCTAATCATAAAATAATGGCCGGCTGCTTTGCACAATTGATTCTTATTACTGGGAGGCGGCGGCGGCGGCTGCGACGGGCACGTGGCTCGGAATGCCCTAGTCGGGGACGCCGCATCCTTCCTGCCTGGAAGAGGAACAGAAGGCCACTCATAAGCTTGCTCTTTATAGACTCCAGGGCCGAGTAACAGCTCCCGATTCGGGATGCCCCACTCTGTAAAACCCCCCGCCGCTAAACACACATCCCAAGCCGGGATGCCCCTTGTCAGGAAACCGGGGCGTCACGTGGTCCCACTACTAACCAGAGACCGCCACACACGCCCACCGGGTTCCCCAAAACCTTGTCCGACCCTCTTATTATTAGGGTAACCAGGCAAACCGCCTTGGGACACACAAATTCCGGGTTTAAGGCAAGAAGACAGATCAATTAAATATACGTTTTAATGGCTATAAGCACGCTAGGCAGAGTTTACAAGCACTTAACTATAAAGAAGTATGGAGTATTACAGATTAAATAACTATGCGATTCTGAGATGGGTACAACAGATATGCAATACACAGAGACAATAACAAGCAAAGTTTACCTTGGCATGCAGCGTGGTGAGGAGCTCTTACAAGGGGGTGTGTCAAGAGCTTCTGGTTATGGTGATGGTGATGGACACCCCTGGATATGCCGGCCGCACAACCCCCTTCCGATGAGTGACACCAGCCTGGTTTTTGACCATCCAATTTATGCTGCCAGGCTATCCATCTCCCCTCCCCACTGTGGGAGGGGATGTTACCTCCCATTTTTTAGAGGGGGATTTTGCCCTAAAACCCTTTTAGGAGCTATAACTTGGAGCAGGGGGGTCACACTGCCTTGTGAGTGGTACCAACATATCGGGCCAGGCGCACTGAACGCGTTAAGTCCAGGAACCGGGTCTTTATTCGGTCCAGAACCTTAGTTCCCCGTTTACCAGTCTCTGTCTGGTTTCCAGACCTGTTTTATGCTATGCTCCGGTCCGGCTTTGGGAGCTGGTTCTGGTTCTGTGACCGGCTTGGCCGTTGGACGCAAGGCGTCCGCGTTACGGCCCATAGACTATCGGTGCCGTGCGTCTGCCCTGTTACATGTTACGTGTGACACAATCCCAGCAGGGGAATACCTGAACGTAGCCTCACTGGCAACTTCCCAGCTGGGGGTGTTATACAACAGCAGGAGGCATGCTGGCTGCAGCCTAGCTTGTGACCAAAAGGCAGGAATCAAGTACCCCAGGGGGTTTGATCAGAGCTTTCACACATCCCTGCCAAACATCTCTTCCGCATCTCGTTAAAATACCTGGGCCATTTGTAATCAGAGGGTCGGAAGGGGGGATTCTAGACTTGACATAAAAACATAAATAATAAAGAAGATATGTGGAGTTTCCTAATCATTCCTTCACATTTGCGCTATAATATTTGGCCTATTCTCCACATCTCCCCCTTCAAAAGGGCGCTAAGGGGCAGCGCATCTTGATGCTGGCCCGTGCGCCCATGCATCCGCTATTCCTGTCTGGCAGTACCACGGCGGTAGTGCTGTTTTGGGTTGAGGGTTCTGGGCCAGGTCCACTCCCGGAAGGGGTGTAAGGTGGCCCATAGCTGGGACCGCGGGTCCAGTTGCTGATGGCAACTCATCCCTTTCTGCTTTACCCGAGCCAGGGGCCTCGGTGCATGTTGCCAACACTGGCCAAGGAGGCAGCCCCGAGTGGGTGCCTGCCTGACCTCCAGCACCATGAACCGGGTCCCCTGGATGGGGTGTCTGCCCTGGGGGGGACCTTCTGTGGGAAGGATCTCCCACCGGGCAGTACCCACCCCGTCAAGCCAGGTGGGTGACAAGGCCATTAAACTTGGAACCGGCGTGGCATAGACCACTGCCATTGGTACAGACCTCTTTCCTTGCGGCCGAGTTATCGGTGGGATGCTGGGACTTGACCCTGCCACCCCCACCCTCTGGCCGGTATAGTACAAATGGCAGCGGACAGCCAGGCCCGGCTCCACTGGCTTGTTGGTGATCCCTATGTGCCCAATCGTCCGGCTCTCTAAGGCATAGCACTCCTTAGCCCTGGGCAGATAGGGGACCACCAACTGCTGGTCCTCAGGCCACCCCCCTGGTGACCCTGACCTGACCATCATTGGGTACAGCCGCACTTGTCCCCTGACCACCCATCTGGGGTCTGGGCCCAAGTGAGGCTGCATGTCTTGCTTGGGGAGAACTCTCTGGGGGTCATCAGTGCCTGATGCTACCCCACATCTCTGCCTGGACATAGTCGGGACCACCATGTCCTCAGTCAGTTTCACGGGACCCACCTCTGGGTTTCCGCCTGCCTCAGCAGCCTCCTGGGAGGAAGGGAAGGATCGGTCGGTCCCCTGAGGGGACTCTGGGACCTGCTCCTCCACCACTTCCACCCGAGCTGCCGGTTCAGGCA
Organism: Gastrophryne carolinensis; assembly: GCA_027917425.1. NCBI lineage: Eukaryota > Metazoa > Chordata > Amphibia > Anura > Microhylidae > Gastrophryne > Gastrophryne carolinensis. The sequence continues at coordinate 193,846,870 of CM051242.1, forward strand.
GAACACCCTGGTCCCTTAACACCCCGGGCGTGCTGAAACCCTGCAGTGGGGAGTTACCTAGGGGTCCCACCTCTCCATGGGCACCCCTCATCCCACCTGCAGGTTCCACCACCCCTGTTTCTGGGCATGGACTGGTCCTCTCGGGTTGAGGTGCCGGGAACCCTGGACGGGGGGTGGTTGGAATAGACGAGACCATCCCATCCCCCGTCCGTCTCCCGGGACCTCCCTCCCGACTTCTGTCGGCCCTGGCAGCCACTTGGTTTGGGGGAAGGGGGCAATTAGACCCCCGAGGGGCCCCTGAGCCGCCAGCGCTCCCACTATTCTTGATAGTGGCCAGAGCCGCTGCGGCCTCAGGTAATGCCTGCCCCCCTTCCATTCCCCTCCAAGCCTCCAGGCCAGACAGACCAGCCGGGCCCTCTGATACCCCAGTGGCGTAGAAACCCTGCAGTGGGGACTTACCTAGGGGTCCCCTCTCTGCACGGGCACCCCTCACCCCACCTGCAGGTTCCACAGCCCCTGCCTTTTGGCCTGGACTAGTCCTCTCGGGTCGAGGTGCTGGGAACCCTGGACGGGGGGTGGTTGGATTAGACCAGACCATCCCATCCGCCGTCCGTCTCCCAGGACCTCCCCCCGGACTTCCGTCGGCCCTGGCAGCCGCTTGGTCTGGAGGAAGGGGGCAAATAGACCGCCGAGGGGCCCCTGAGCCACCAGCGCTCCCACTATTCTCGATAGTGGCCAGAGCCGCTGCTAGTAATCTTTAGTGTATGAGAGTATGGGGCCCACACTCACTTACACTATTTGCCTTATCCCAAACCGCTGCCACCAAATTGTCAGGAAACCGGGGCGTCACGTGGTCCCACTACTAACCAGAGACCGCCACACACGCCCACCGGGTTCCCCAAAACCTTGTCCGACCCTCTTATTATTAGGGTAACCAGGCAAACCGCCTTGGGACACACAAATTCCGGGTTTAAGGCAAGAAGACAGATCAATTAAATATACGTTTTAATGGCTATAAGCACGCTAGGCAGAGTTTACAAGCACTTAACTATAAAGAAGTATGGAGTATTACAGATTAAATAACTATGCGATTCTGAGATGGGTACAACAGATATGCAATACACAGAGACAATAACAAGCAAAGTTTACCTTGGCATGCAGCGTGGTGAGGAGCTCTTACAAGGGGGTGTGTCAAGAGCTTCTGGTTATGGTGATGGTGATGGACACCCCTGGATATGCCGGCCGCACAACCCCCTTCCGATGAGTGACACCAGCCTGGTTTTTGACCATCCAATTTATGCTGCCAGGCTATCCATCTCCCCTCCCCACTGTGGGAGGGGATGTTACCTCCCATTTTTTAGAGGGGGATTTTGCCCTAAAACCCTTTTAGGAGCTATAACTTGGAGCAGGGGGGTCACACTGCCTTGTGAGTGGTACCAACATATCGGGCCAGGCGCACTGAACGCGTTAAGTCCAGGAACCGGGTCTTTATTCGGTCCAGAACCTTAGTTCCCCGTTTACCAGTCTCTGTCTGGTTTCCAGACCTGTTTTATACTATGCTCCGGTCCGGCTTTGGGAGCTGGTTCTGGTTCTGTGACCGGCTTGGCCGTTGGACGCAAGGCGTCCGCGTTACGGCCCATAGACTATCGGTGCCGTGCGTCTGCCCTGTTACATGTTACGTGTGACACAATCCCAGCAGGGGATTACCTGAACGTAGCCTCACTGGCAACTTCCCAGCTGGGGGTGTTATACAACAGCAGGAGGCATGCTGGCTGCAGCCTAGCTTGTGACCAAAAGGCAGGAATCAAGTACCCCAGGGGGTTTGATCAGAGCTTTCACACATCCCTGCCAAACATCTCTTCCGCATCTCGTTAAAATACCTGGGCCATTTGTAATCAGAGGGTCGGAAGGGGGGATTCTAGACTTGACATAAAAACATAAATAATAAAGAAGATATGTGGAGTTTCCTAATCATTCCTTCACATTTGCGCTATAATATTTGGCCTATTCTCCACACCCCTTTTAAAGCCGGAAGAGTGAAAAACCTTTATCAAGTCGCCCGTGGCGACAACGCAGTGCATTAATACTCACCTACCTGCCATCTGTCTGCAATCCCTCGCTGACGCATCCAACTGAGTTTGGGGCCAGCCTGCCATAGAACAGTCACACCCAACATTACCATGGCAGGACTTTGGCTTTTGCCTTTTCGCTGTTTGCTCCATCTTCTCTGTTCTGCATTCCCCCTTCTCCTCTTTTTTTCACATTTCCTCTATCCCTCTTTCTCACTCTTTATCTTCCATTTTCGTAATTCTATTTTCACCTTCTCTATATCCTCCATTCTCTCTGCTACTAATCATTGTCCTCTGGTCCTTATCACCTTCATTGTTGCTAAAGGTTTTAGGTTCCACCTCTAGTGTTGATCGTTCTCTAGTCCTCGCCACCTTCTCCGTTGTCACTTAAATGTCCTCCGCTACTAATCATTGTCCTCTGGTCATTGTCACCTTCATCATTGTCGCTGAAGGTTCCACCTCTAGTGTTGATCATGCACTGGTCCACGCCAGCTCCTCTACATTGTCACTTAAAGGTCCTCCACTACTAATCATTGTCCCCTGGTCCTTGTCACCTTCATTGCTGAAGGTTTTAGGTTCCACCTCTAGTGTTGATCGTCCTCTGGTCCTCAACACCTCCTCTACATTGTCACTTAAGGGTCCTCTGCTACTAATCATTGTCCTCTGGTCGTTGTCACCTTCTTCATTGTCACTGAAGGTTCCCCCTCTAGTGTTGATCATGCTCTGGTCCTCAAATTGTCGCTGAAGGGTCCACCGCTACTGACCATGATCCTCTGGTCCTCACCACCTCCTCTACATTGTCGCTCAAGGGTCCACTGCTACTGACCATAATCCTCTGGTCCTCCCCACCTCCTCTACATTGTCGCTGAAGGGTCCACCGCTACTGACCATGATCCTCTGGACCCCACCACCTCCTCTACATTGTCGCTGAAGGGTCCACCGCTACTGACCATAATCCTCTGGTCCTCCCCACCTCCTCTACATTGTCGCTGAAGGGTCCACCGCTACTGACCATGATCCTCTGGACCCCACCACCTCCTCTACATTGTCGCTGAAGGGTCCACCGCTACTGACCATAATCCTCTGGTCCTCCCCACCTCCTCTACATTGTCACTGAAGGGTCCACTGCTACTGACCATGATCCTCTGGTCCTCCCCACCTCCTCTACATTGTCGCTGAAGGGTCCACCGCTACTGACCATGATCCTCTGGACCCCACCACCTCCTCTACATTGTCGCTGAAGGGTCCACCGCTACTGACCATAATCCTCTGGTCCTCCCCACCTCCTCTACATTGTTGCTTAAGGGTCCACCGCTACTGACCATGATCCTCTGGTCCTCACCACCTCCTCTACATTGTTGCTTAAGGGTCCACCGCTACTGACCATGATTCTCTGGCCCTCGCCACCTTCTCCATTGCCGCTGAAGGGTCCACCTCTACTGACTATGATCTTCTGGACCTCACCACCTTCTTCATTGTCGCTGAAGGGTCCACCACTACTGACCATAATCCTCTGGTCCTCAACACCTTCTCCATTGCTGCTGAAGAGTCCACCACTACTGACCATGATCCTCTGGTCCTCAACACCTCCTCTACATTGTTGCTGAAGGGTCCACCGCTACTGACCATGATCCTCTGGTCCTCAACACCTCCTCTACATTGTTGCTGAAGGGTCCACCGCTACTGACCATGATCCTCTGGTCCTCAACACCTTCTCCATTGCTGCTGAAGAGTCCACCACTACTGACCATGATCCTCTGGTCCTCAACACCTCCTCTATATTGTTGCTGAAGGGTCCACCGCTACTGACCATGATCCTCTGGTCCTCACCACCTTCTCCATTGTCGCCAAAGTGTCCCCCACTACTGCTGAAGTGTCCACCGCTACTGACCACCTTCTCCATTGCTGCTGAAGGGTCCACCACTACTGACCATGATCCTCTGGTCCTCAACACCTCCTCTAAATTGTCGCTGAAGGGTCCACCACTACTGACCATGATCCGCTGGTCCTCACCACCTTCTCCATTGTAGCCAAAGTGTCCCCCACTACTGCTGAAGTGTCCACCACTACTGACCATGATCCTCTGGTCCTCACCACCTTCTCCATTGCTGCTGAAGGGTCCACCGCTACTGACCATGATCCTCTGGTCCTCACCACCTTCTCAATTGCTGCTGAAGGGTCCACCGCTACTGACCATGATCCTCTGGTCCTCACCACCTACTCCTCTTTTTTTCACATTTCCTCCATCCCTCTCTCTCACTCTTGTTATCTTACATTTATCCTGTTCTATTTTCACCTTCTCTATATCCTTCTTTCTCTCTCAATCCATCATTTTCTATTTTTTCCTTATCCCCCCTCTCCTCCTTTCCAGCTCCTCCTCTCTCATTTCAACCTTTTTTCTTTTCCTCATTCCCTCCTTTTCACCCTATTTTTTTACACCTGCTTCTCTCTCTTCCTTTTTCCACATTCCCTCCTTCTCTATTTTTTCCTCCCACCTCCTGCTCCCCGCATCTAAACACAGCCCATTGCCGATCATTAATATGTATAATATTAATAATACAAATGTCTCTGATTGGACGAGAGCCAGTATATAGGTACAGGGAAAGGTGAGTTTTTATTGGCAATCGGGGGAGGCATCCCGAATCTGGATTGTTCCGCTTTAATGTGTCCGATTTATCGCTTTCATTAAAAATAATAACTGTTGATTGAATTTGTCGCAGAATAACTATTGGTCTCCTGACGCGGCCTCTCTGTTTTCTTGTGTTCCAGCTGCTCCCAGGGGGCCCAAAATAATGATGACGCCCACCCGGGCCCGCGTGGGAGACACCGTTCGCATGACTGTCCAGGAATTCCAGGTAAGCACGCCAGGGAGTTCTGAATGATGTGTTTTGGTCTACTTTAGTGGCATCCATGGACACAAAGTAATACTCTCAGGGATCCCACATCCTCTCTGTCTCTCTCGTGTCTCGTCCGTCTGTTTTGTGTCTCTTTATCCCGTTTCTCATTTTCTCTTTCATGGTTATATAGAAAGAGAGTGAAACAGACAGGATAAGAAACATGAGAGACAGAGAAAGTGTTCCCCGGCATTGTGCAATAAGTGCCCCCCCGGCATTGTGCAGTAAGTGTCCCCCCGGCATTGTGCAGTAAGTGTTCCCCAGCATTGTGCAGTAAGTGTTCCCCGGCATTGTGCAGTAAGTGTTCCCCGGCATTGTGCAGTAAGTGTCCCCGGCATTGTGCAGTAAGTGTCCCCGGCATTGTGCAGTAAGTGTCCCCGGCATTGTGCAGTAAATGGTCCCCAGCATTGTGTAGTAAGTGTCCCCGGCATTGTGCAGTAAGTGTTCCCCGGCATTGTGCAGTAAGTGTTCCCCGGCATTGTGCAGTAAGTGTCCCCCCGGCATTGTGCAGTAAGTGTTCCCCGGCATTGTGCAGTAAGTGGCCCCCTGGCATTGTGCAGTAAGTGTCCCCGGCATTGTGCAGTAAGTGTTCCCCGGCATTGTGCAGTAAGTGTTCCCCGGCATTGTGCAGTAAGTGTCCCCCCGGCATTGTGCAGTAAGTGTTCCCCGGCATTGTGCAGTAAGTGTCCCCTGGCATTGTGCAGTAAGTGTTCCCCAGCATTCTGCAGTAAGTGGCCCCCAGCATTGTGCAGTAAGTGTTCCCCAGCATTCTGCAGTAAGTGGCCCCCAGCATTGTGCAGTAAGTGTCCCCGGCATTGTGCAGTAAGTGTTCCCCGGCATTGTGCAGTAAGTGTCCCCGGCATTGTGCAGTAAGTGTCCCCCCGGCATTGTGCAGTAAGTGGTCCCTGGAATTGTGCAGTAAGTGTTTCCCAGCAGTGTGCAGTAAGTGGCCCCCAGCATTGTGCAGTAAGTGGCCCCTGGAATTGTGCAGTAAGTGTCCCCCAGCATTATGCAGTAAGTGTCCCCGGCATTGTGCAGTAAGTGTTCCCCAGCATTGTGCAGTAAATGGTCCCCAGCATTGTGCAGTAAGTGTCCCCGGCATTGTGTAGTAAGTGTCCCCCGGCATTGTGCAGTAAGTGGTCCCCAGCATTGTGCAGTAAGTGGCCCCCGGCATTGTGCAGTAAGTGTCCTCTGTATTGTGCAGTAAGTGTCCCCCGGCATTGTGCAGTAAGTGTCCCCCGTCATTGTGCAGTAAGTGACCCCTGTATTGTGCAGTAAGTGTCCCCAGCATTGTGCAGTAAGGGGCCCCGGCATTGTGCAGTAAGTGTTCCCCTGTATTGTGCAGTAAGTGTCCCCGGCATTGTGCAGTAAGTGCCCCCAGCATTGTGCAGTAAGTGACCCCAGCATTGTGCAGTAAGTGTCCCCGGCATTGTGCAGTAAGTGGCCCCCAGCATTGTGCAGGAAGTGGCCCCCAGCATTGTGCAGTAAGTGGCCCCCAGCATTGTGCAGTAAGTGGCCCCGGCATTGTGCAGGAAGTGGCCCCCAGCATTGTGCAGTAAGTGGCCCCGGCATTGTGCAGTAAGTGTTCCCCGGCATTGTGCAGTAAGAGGTCCCCGGCATTGTGCAGGAAGTGGCCCCCGGCATTGTGCAGTAAGTGTCCCCCCAGCATTGTGCAGTAAGTGACCCCCAGCATTGTGCAGTAAGTGTCCCCGGCATTGTGCAGTAAGTGTCCCCGGCATTGTGCAGTAAGTGTCCCCCCGGCATTGTGCAGTAAGTGACCCCCAGCATTGTGCAGTAAGTGTCCCCAGCATTGTGCAGTATGTGTCCCCCGGCATTGTGCAGTAAGTGGCCCCCAGCATTGTGCAGTAAGAGGTCCCCGGCATTGTGCAGGAAGTGGCCCCCAGCATTGTGCAGTAAGTGGCCCCGGCATTGTGCAGGAAGTGGCCCCCAGCATTGTGCAGTAAGTGACCCCCAGCATTGTGCAGTAAGTGTCCCCGGCATTGTGCAGTAAGTGTCCCCGGCATTGTGCAGTAAGTGTCCCCCCGGCATTGTGCAGTAAGTGTTCCCCGGCATTGTGCAGTAAGTGTCCCCCCGGCATTGTGCAGTAAGTGTTCCCCGGCATTGTGCAGTAAGTGTCCCCCCGGCATTGTGCAGTAAGTGTCCCCCCGGCATTGTGCAGTAAGTGTTCCCCGGCCTTGTGCAGTAAGTGTCCCCGGCATTGTGCAGTAAGTGTTCCCCAGCATTCTGCAGTAAGTGGCCCCCAGCATTGTGCAGTAAGTGTTCCCCAGCATTCTGCAGTAAGTGGCCCCCAGCATTGTGCAGTAAGTGTCCCCGGCATTGTGCAGTAAGTGTTCCCCGGCATTGTGCAGTAAGTGTCCCCGGCATTGTGCAGTAAGTGTCCCCCCGGCATTGTGCAGTAAGTGGTCCCTGGAATTGTGCAGTAAGTGTTTCCCAGCAGTGTGCAGTAAGTGGCCCCCAGCATTGTGCAGTAAGTGGCCCCTGGAATTGTGCAGTAAGTGTCCCCCAGCATTATGCAGTAAGTGTCCCCGGCATTGTGCAGTAAGTGTTCCCCAGCATTGTGCAGTAAATGGTCCCCAGCATTGTGCAGTAAGTGTCCCCGGCATTGTGCAGTAAGTGTTCCCCAGCATTGTGCAGTAAATGGTCCCCAGCATTGTGCAGTAAGTGTCCCCGGCATTGTGTAGTAAGTGTCCCCCGGCATTGTGCAGTAAGTGTTCCCCAGCATTGTGCAGTAAGTGGTCCCCAGCATTGTGCAGTAAGTGGCCCCCGGCATTGTGCAGTAAGTGTCCTCTGTATTGTGCAGTAAGTGTCCCCCGGCATTGTGCAGTAAGTGTCCCCCGTCATTGTGCAGTAAGTGGCCCCCAGCATTGTGCAGTAAGGGGCCCCGGCATTGTGCAGTAAGTGTTCCCCTGTATTGTGCAGTAAGTGTCCCCGGCATTGTGCAGTAAGTGACCCCAGCATTGTGCAGTAAGTGTTCCCCGGCATTGTGCAGGAAGTGGCCCCCAGCATTGTGCAGTAAGTGGCCCCCAGCATTGTGCAGTAAGTGGCCCCGGCATTGTGCAGGAAGTGGCCCCCAGCATTGTGCAGTAAGTGGCCCCGGCATTGTGCAGTAAGTGTTCCCCGGCATTGTGCAGTAAGAGGTCCCCGGCATTGTGCAGGAAGTGGCCCCCAGCATTGTGCAGTAAGTGGCCCCCAGCATTGTGCAGTAAGAGGTCCCCGGCATTGTGCAGGAAGTGGCCCCCAGCATTGTGCAGTAAGTGGCCCCGGCATTGTGCAGGAAGTGGCCCCCAGCATTGTGCAGTAAGTGGCCCCCAGCATTGTGCAGTAAGAGGTCCCCGGCATTGTGCAGGAAGTGGCCCCCAGCATTGTGCAGTAAGTGACCCCCAGCATTGTGCAGTAAGTGTCCCCGGCATTGTGCAGTAAGTGTCCCCGGCATTGTGCAGTAAGTGGTCCCTGGAATTGTGCAGTAAGTGTTTCCCAGCATTGTGCAGTAAGTGTCCCCTGTATTGTGCAGTAAGTGTCCCCCGGCATTGTGCAGTAAGTGACCCCTGTATTGTGCAGTAAGTGTTCCCCAGCATTGTGCAGTAAGTGACCCCCGGCATTGTACAGTAAGTGTCCCCGGCATTGTGCAGTAAGTGACCCCCAGCATTGTGCAGTAAGTGTCCCCGGCATTGTGAAGTAAGTGTTCCCCTGTATTGTGCAGTAAGTGTCCCCGGCATTGTGCAGTAAGTGTCCCTGGCATTGTGCAGTAAGTGTCCCCGGCATTGTGCAGTAAGTGTCCCCCCGGCATTGTGCAGTAAGTGTCCCCGGCATTGTGCAGTACGTGTCCCCGGCATTGTGCAGTAAGTGTCCCCGACATTGTGCAGTAAGTGTTCCCGGCATTGTGCAGTAAGTGTCCCCGGCATTGTGCAGTACGTGTCCCCGGCATTGTGCAGTAAGTGTCCCCGGCATTGTGCAGTAAGTGTCCCCGGCATTGTGCAGTAAGTGTTCCCGGCATTGTGCAGTAAGTGTTCCCGGCATTGTGCAGTAAGTGTCCCCGGCATTGTGCAGTACGTGTCCCCGGCATTGTGCAGTAAGTGTCCCCGGCATTGTGCAGTAAGTGTCCCCGGCATTGTGCAGTAAGTGTCCCCGGCATTGTGCAGTAAGTGTTCCCGGCATTGTGCAGTAAGTGTTCCCGGCATTGTGCAGTAAGTGTTCCCGGCATTGTGCAGTAAGTGTCCCCGGCATTGTGCAGTAAGTGTCCCCGGCATTGTGCAGTAAGTGTCCCCGGCATTGTGCAGTAAGTGTCCCCGGCATTGTGCAGTAAGTGTCCCCGGCAATGTGCAGTAAGTGTCCCCGGCATTGTGCAGTAAGTGTCCCCGGCATTGTGCAGTAAGTGTCCCTGGCATTGTGCAGTAAGTGTCCCCGGCATTGTGCAGTAAGTGTCCCCGGCATTGTGCAGTAAGTGTTCCCCAGCATTGTGCAGTAAGTGACCCCGGCATTGTGCAGTAAGTGTCCCCGGCATTGTGCAGTAAGTGTTCCCCTGTATTGTGCAGTAAGTGACCCCCAGCATTGTGCAGTAAGTGACCCCGGCATTGTGCAGTAAGTGACCCCCGGCATTGTGCAGTAAGTGTCCCCCAGCATTGTGCAGTAAGTGACCCCCAGCATTGTGCAGTAAGTGTCCCCGGCATTGTGCAGTAAGTGTCCCCGGCATTGTGCAGTAAGTGACCCCCAGCATTGTGCAGTAAGTGACCCCGGCATTGTGCAGTAAGTGACCCCCGGCATTGTGCAGTAAGTGTCCCCGGCATTGTGCAGTAAGTGACCCCGGCATTGTGCAGTAAGTGACCCCCAGCATTGTGCAGTAAGTGACCCCGGCATTGTGCAGTAAGTGTTCCCCGGCATTGTGCAGTAAGTGACCCCGGCATTGTGCAATAAGTGTCCCCCGGCATTGTGCAATAAGTGTCCCCCGGCATTGTGCAGTAAGTGGCCCCCAGCATTGTGCAGTAAGTGTCCCCGGCATTGTGCAGTATGTGACCCCTGGCATTGTGCAGTAAGTGACCCCGGCATTGTGCAGTAAGTGTCCCCGGCATTGTGCAGTAAGTGTTCCCCGGCATTGTGCAATAAGTGTCCCCCGGCATTGGGCAGTAAGTGTCCCCAGGCATTGTGCAGTAAGTTGTCCCGGCATTGTGCAGTAAGTGACCCCCGGCATTGGGCAGTAAGTGTCCCCAGGCATTGTTCAGTAAGTGACCCCCGGCATTGTGCAGTAAGTGTCCCCGGCATTGTGCAGTAAGTGTCCCCGGCATTGTGCAGTAAGTGTTCCCGGCATTGTGCAGTAAGTGTTCCCGGCATTGTGCAGTAAGTGACCCCCGGCATTGGGCAGTAAGTGTCCCCAGGCATTGTGCAGTAAGTGTCCCCCGGCATTGGGCAGTAAGTGTCCCCAGGCATTGTGCAGTAAGTTGTCCCGGCATTGTGCAGTAAGTGACCCCCGGCATTGGGCAGTAAGTGTCCCCAGGCATTGTGCAATAAGTGTCCCCCGGCATTGGGCAGTAAGTGTCCCCAGGCATTGTGCAGTAAGTTGTCCCGGCATTGTGCAATAAGTGTCCCCCGGCATTGGGCAGTAAGTGTCCCCAGGCATTGTGCAGTAAGTGACCCCGGCATTGTGCAGCAAGTGACCCCCGGCATTGTGCAGTAAGTGGCTCCCGGCATTGTGCAGTTAGTGTTCCCTAGCATTGTGTAGTAAGTGGCCCCCAGTATTGTGCATTAAGTGGTCCTCAGCATTGTGCAGTAAATGTTCCCCAGCATTGTGCAGTAAGTGTCCCCAGTATTGTGCATTAAGTGTTCCCCGGCATTTTTCAGTAAGTGACCCCCTGCATTGTGCATTAAGTGTCCCCCGGCATTGGGTAGTAAGTGTTCCCCGGCATTGTGCAGAAATTGACCCCCGGCATTGTGCAGTATGTGGCCCCAGCATTGTGCAGTAAGCGACCCCCGGCATTGTGCAGCAAGTGTTTCCCAGCATTGTGCAGTAAGTGACCCCCCGCATTGTGCAGTAAGTGTTCCCCGGCATTGTGCAGTAAGTGTTCCTCAGCATTGTGCAGTAAGTGACCCCCGCATTGTGCAGTAAGTGTTCCCCGGCATTGTGCAGTAAGTGTCCCCGGCATTGAGCAGTAAGTGGCCCCTGGAATTGTGCAGTAAGTGTTCCCCGCATTGTGCAGTAAGTGTCCCCCGGCATTGTGCAGTAAGTGGTCCCCGGCATTGTGCAGTAAGTGGTCCTCAGCGTTGTGTAGTAAGTGGTCCCCAGCATTGTGCAGTAAGTGTCCCCGGCATTGTGCAGTAAGTGTCCCCCCAGCATTGTGCAGTAAGTGTCCCCCAGCATTGTGCAGTAACTGGTCCCTGACATTGTGCATTAAGTGTTCCCCAGCATTGTGCAGTAAGTGGTCCCCAGCATTGTGCAGTAAGTGGTCCCCAGCATTGTGCAGTATGTGTCCCCGGCATTGTGCAGTAAGTGTCCCCCCAGCATTGTGCAGTAAGTGTCCCCCAGCATTGTGCAGTAACTGGTCCCTGACATTGTGCATTAAGTGTTCCCCAGCATTGTGCAGTAAGTGGTCCCCAGCATTGTGCAGTAAGTGGTCCCCAGCATTGTGCATTAAGTGTCCCCAGCATTGCGCAGTAAGTGTTCCCCGGCATTGTGCATTAAGTGGCCCCCTGGCATCGCGCAGTAATTGGTCCCTGACATTGTGCATTAAGTGGTCCCCGGAATTATGCAGTAAGTGTTCCCCGGCATTGTGCAGTAAGTGTTCCCCGGCATCGTGCAGTAATTGGTCCCTGACATTGTGCATTAAGTGTTCCCCGGAATTATGCAGTAAGTGTTCCCCAGCATTGTGCAGTAAGTGGTCCCCGGCATTGTGCAGTAAGTGTTCCCCGGAATTATGCAGTAAGTGTTCCCCGGCATTGTGCAGTAAGTGTTCCCCAGCATTGTGCAGTAAGTGGTCCCTGACATTGTGCAGTAAGTGTTCCCCGGAATTATGCAGTAAGTGTTCCCCAGCATTGTGCAGTAAGTGGTCCCCGGCATTGTGCAGTAAGTGTTCCCCGGAATTATGCAGTAAGTGTTCCCCGGCATTGTGCAGTAAGTGTTCCCCAGCATTGTGCAGTAAGTGTCCCCGGCATTGTGCAGTAATTGGTCCCTGACATTGTGCAGTAAGTGTTCCCCGGAATTATGCAGTAAGTGTTCCCCAGCATTGTGCAGTAAGTGTTCCCGGCATTGTGCAGTAAGTGTTCCCGGCATTGTGCAGTAAGTGTTCCCAGCATTGTGCAGTAAGTGTCCCCGGCATTGTGCAGTAAGTGTCCCCGGCATTGTGCAGTAAGTGTTCCCGGCATTGTGCAGTAAGTGTTCCCCAGCATTGTGCAGTAAGTGTTCCCCCAGCATTGTGCAGTAAGTGTCCCCGGCATTGTGCAGTAAGTGTCCCCGGCATTGTGCAGTAAGTGTCCCCGGCATTGTGCAGTAAGTGTCCCCCCAGCATTGTGCAGTAAGTGTCCCCGGCATTGTGCAGTAAGTGTCCCCGGCATTGTGCAGTAAGTGTTCCCCGGCATTGTGCAGTAAGTGTCCCCCTGCATTGTGCAGTAAGTGACCCCCAGCATTGTGCAGTAAGGGGCCCCTGGAATTGTGCAGTAAGTGTCCCCGGCATTGTGCAGTAAGTGTCCCCGGCATTGTGCAGTAAGTGTTCCCGAGCATTGTGCAGTAAGTGTCCCCGGCATTGTGCAGTAAGTGTTCCCCGGCATTGTGCAGTAAGTGGTCCCCGGCATTGTGCAGTAAGTGGTCCCTGACATTGTGCAGTAAGTGTTCCCCGGAATTATGCAGTAAGTGTTCCCCAGCATTGTGCAGTAAGTGTTCCCCGGCATTGTGCAGTAAGTGTCCCCAGCATTGTGCAGTAAGTGTTCCCCGGCATTGTGCAGTAAGTGTTCCCCGGCATTGTGCAGTAAGTGTTCCCCGGCATTGTGCAGTAAGTGTTCCCCGGCATTGTGCAGTAAGTGTTCCCCGGCATTGTGCAGTAAGTGGCCCCCTGGCATCGTGCAGTAACTGGTCCCTGACATTGTGCATTAAGTGTCCCTGTCGTGTCATTGCAGAATGAGGTTTTCCCGGAGCCCCTGTTTACATGGACCAGAGTAGGCGGCAGGCTCCTGGACGGCAGCTCAGAGCATGATGGGAAGGAGCTGGTCCTGGAACGCGTCCCAGCAGAACTGAACGGCACCATGTACCGCTGCACCGCCCAGAATCCCCTGGGCTCCACAGACACCCACACCCGACTAATAGTATTTGGTAAGTCTCGCTGCCCATTCCCACAATGCACCTTGGTGTGTTTTGCATGTCGCTAGTTGTATGGTTTAGCTGTGTGCAGGGGCAAGAGGGGCAATTACGCCTGGGTCTATGGCAGGAGGGGCAGTGGTGGCAGGAGGGGGTTCCATGTGGGCAACCTCCTCCTGCTGCAGGAGGGGGTCCCATGTGGGCAACCTCCTCCTGTGGCAGGAGAGGGTCCCGTGTGGGCAACCTCCTCCTGTGGCAGGAGGGGGCCCGTGTGGGCAACCTTCTCCTGTGGCAGGAGGGGCCCCGTGTGGGCAGCCTTCTCCTGTGGCAGGAAGGGGGCCCCTGTGGGCAACCTCCAAATGTGGCAGGAGAGGGTCCCGTGTGGGCAACCTTCTCCTGTGGCAGGAGAGGGTCCCGTGTGGGCAGCCTTCTCCTGTGGCAGGAAGGGGGCCCCTGTGGGCAACCTCCAAATGTGGCAGGAGAGGGTCCCGTGTGGGCAACCTTCTCCTGTGGCAGGAGAGGGTCCCGTGTGGGCAGCCTTCTCCTGTGGCAGGAGGGGGACCCCTGTGGGCAACCTCCTCCTGTGGCAGGAGAGGGTCCCGTGTGGGCAACCTTCTCCTGTGGCAGGAGGGGTCCCGTGTGGGCAGCCTTCTCCTGAGGCAGGAGGGGGGCCCCTGTGGGCAACCTCCAAATGTGGCAGGAGAGGGTCCCGTGTGGGCAACCTTCTCCTGTGGCAGGAGAGGGTCCCGTGTGGGCAACATCCTCCTGTGGCAGGAGAGGGTCCCATGTGGGCAACCTTCTCCTGTGGTAGGAGGGGGTCCCGTGTGGGCAACCTTCTCCTGTGGCAGGAGGGGGTCCCATGTGGGCACCTGCCTGGCAGCACTGGTGGTAACCCCTTCCCTTAGAAACCTCCACACAAACAAGCCTTGTGTGGCCTCCAGGGGGCACTGGCGTTCAGGCATGTGATTGGTTGTGGTAGACAATGGAAGATATAGGATGACCTAGCATGTCAAAGTGGACCAAAACCTATATTTTTGCCCTGCTTTACTGGGGCATCCCAATTTCAGATGCTCCTGCTTCCACGACACATGCGCGGGCTCTCCTCCCGGCAGAATAGGTTGCCGGGTGAGGCCAGCCAATCAGAATAGAGTGCGCCACCCAGCATTTATTTGGAATGAATGGAGTCCTGGGCTGCACATGCACTCGGGATCAATTGATCCGTGTTTATACAGCTCAAACGGTCAGGCTACAGGGCCTATATGGGTTTAGGTCCTCTTTAGAGCTTCCTAGGGTTTGATAAGTAGCAGGGTAGCCTAAACTGGGATACCCTGAAGGGAAGGGAGGCTAAAGAGGGCAAAACTGGACCTAGAGTTTAGGTCTGGTTGAAATAATTCCACATGAGGCATCCCGAATTGACAAAAACCGGACCTAGAGTTTAGGTCAGCTTGACATAATTCCCCAGGGGGCACCCCGATACCTTAAGGGAAGGGGTAAAAAAAATGGCCAAGGGGGCATCCCAAATTAAAACTCGAACTATTAGTAACTATTAAAAAATCCTTAATTAATAACCAACTAATAATAATTAATTAATAACTATTAATAACTAATTTAACTGTGAATTAAAGGAAAACCCCAGGGGGCATCCCAAATTAAGTTTTCCTAGGGGAATGGGGTTAAAGAGGACCATAACTGGACATAGAGCCTAGAAACATTCCCTAGGGCGCATCCCAAATTGTGATAACCTGAGGGGATTAAAGAGGAACAACACTGGACCTATAGCCAAGGTCTCTAGGGATACCTTGTGGGGAGGGGGTGAAATTGGACCTAGCATCTCAAATTGGGATACCCTAAGCTAAAGAGGACCCAAACCAGACATGTAGGTTCGGTTGAAAAAGTGGGATACCTTGAGGGAAGGGGGTTAAAGAGGACCAAAACCAAACCTAGAATATATCTTTTTAGGTCTGGTTGAAGTCTTTTTCTTTGGGGACATCCTAGATTGTGATACCTTGGTGGAACTGATTAAAGAGGATCCAACCGTAGTTGGGGGTTTAAGAGGACCAAAACTGGACCTAGAGCTTAGGTCTAGTTTAAATTATTCCCTAGGGAGCATCCCAAGTTGTAATAATCTGGGGGGACGGGGGTTAAATAGGACTGACATTGGACCTTGAGTCTAGGTCTCTTGGGATACCCTGGGGGTGAGGGGATTAAAGAGGACCAAAACCCAACCTAGACTCCTATTGCCGAATATGAGCATCGCGAGTTTTACCCTGCAGGGATTTGGGATGCCCCCCGGGCATTCTTTTAGACTCTTTTTCAGCTTTTGGTCCTCTTTAAGCAAACTTGAAAGTCATTTAGGATAAAACAAGCTATGGGGGGGGGGGGGACAGCGGCTGACGAGGAAGGGTCACATGACGAGCGGCGGGACGCCGTGTTCCCTGTGTTGTCCCGGATAAATCTTTCCTGAGTTTCTTGTCATCTTTTTAATCTGTCACCGGTGGACGGGTCATTTATGAAGGATAGCTCTCACGTCAGACAGCTCGGCCATAAATAATCGGCCAAGGTGAGCGGCAGGTGCGGGCGGCACAAGGCCGCTCGGCAAGTTGATGATAAAATACGGCACCGCGTCCAATGGCGGCGAATAAGGGGAGGGGTCACTGAACCGCCATTAAAAAAATATGTCACTCCGTGTACAAAATACAACATAAGATGTCTCCACGCTATTTCCATTGCTGTCATATGTGGCTTGTCATAACCATATATGGGAGGTGGGTGTCATATGTGACTCGTCATAACCATATATGGGTAGTGGGTGTCATACGTGGCTCGTCATAACCATATATGGGTGGTGGGTGTCATGTGGCTCGTCATGACAATATATGGGTGGTGGGTGTCATATTTGGCTTGTCATGACAGTATATGGGTGGTGGGTGTCATACGTGGCTCGTCATAACCGTATATGGGTGGTGGGAGTCATATGTGGCTCCTCATAACCATATATGGGTGGTGGGAGTCACATGTGGCCCGTCATAACCATATATGGGTGGTGGATGTCATGTGGCTTGTCATAGCCATATATGGGTGGTGGGTGTCATATGCAGTTCCTCATAACTAGATATGGGTGGTGGGTGTCATATATGGCTCGTCATAACCATATATGGGTGGTGGGTGTCATATGTGGCTTGTCACATCCGTATATGGGTGGTGGGAGTCATATGTGGCTCGTCATAACCATATATGGGTGGTGGGTGTCATATATGGCTCGTCATAACCATATATGGGTGGTGGGTGTCATATGTGGCTTGTCACATCCGTATATGGGTGGTGGGAGTCATATGTGGCTCGTCATAACCATATATGGGTGGTGGGTGTCATAGGTGGCTCGTCATAACCATATATGGGTGGTGGGTGTCATATGTGGCTCGTCATAACCATATATGGGTGGTGGGTGTCATAGGTGGCTCGTCATAACCATATATGGGTGGTGGGTGTCATATGTGGCTTGTCATAACCATATATGGGTGGTGGGTGTCATATGTGGCTCCTCATAAACATATATGGGTGGTGGGTGTCATATGTGGCTCGTCATAACCATATATGGGTGGTGGGTGTCATATGTGGCTCGTCACATCCGTATATGGGTGGTGGGTGTCATATGTGGCTCCTCATAAACATATATGGGTGGTGGGTGTCATATGTGGCTTGTCATAACCATATATGGGTGGTGGGAGTCATATGTGGCTCGTCATAACCATATATGGGTGGTGGGTGTCATATGTGGCATGTCATAACCATATATGGGTGGTGGGTGTCATATGTAGCTCTTCATAACCATATATGGGTGGTGATTGTCATATGTGGCTCGTCAGAATCATATATGGATGGTGAGTGTCATATGTGGCTCGTCATAACCATATATGGGTGGTGGGTGTCATATGTGGCTCATCATAACCGTATATGGGTGGTGGGTGTCATATGTGACTCCTCATAACCATATATGGGTGGTGGGTGTCATATGTGGCTCGTCATAACCGTATATGGGTGGTGGGTGTCATATGTGGCTCGTCATGACAATCTATGGGTGGTGGGTGTCATATGTAGCTCTTCATAACCATATATGGGTGGTGGGTGTCATATGTGACTCCTCATAACCATATATGGGTGGTGGGTGTCATATGTGGCTCATCGTAACCATATATGGTTGGTGGGTGTCATATGTGGCTCGTCATAACCATATATGGTTGGTGGGTGTCATATGTGGCTCGTCATAACCATATATGGCTGGTGGGTGTCATATGTGGCTCGTCATAACCATATATAGGTGGTGGGTCATATGTAGCTCCTCATAACTATATATGGTTGGTGGTGGGTGTCATATGTGGCTCGTCATATCAATTTATGGGTGGTGGGTGTCATATGTGGCTCGTCATAACAATTTATGGGTGGTGGGTGTCATATGTGGCTTGTCATAACCATATATGGGTGGTGGGTGTCATATGTGGCTCGTCATGACAATATATGGGTGGTGGGTGTCATATGTAGCTCTTCATAACCATATATGGGTGGTGGGTGTCATATGTAGCTCTTCATAACCATATATGGGTGGTGATTGTCATATGTGGCTCGTCAGAATCATATATCGGTGGTGGGTCATATGTGGCTCCTCATAACCATATATGGGTACAATGTTACCCATACAATGATACAATGTTTCTCCTATAACAGGATACAATGTTTCTCCTATAACAGGATACAATGTTTCTCCTATAACAGGATACAATGTTTCTCCTATAACAGGGATACAATGTTTCTCCTATAACAGGATACAATGTTTCTTCTATAACAGGATACAATGTTTCTCCTATAACAGGATACAATGTTTCTCCTATAACAGGATACAATGTTTCCCCTATAACAGGATACAATGTTTCTCCTATAACAGGATACAATGTTTCTCCTATAACAGGATATAATGTTTCCCCTATAACAGGATACAATGTTTCTCCTATAACAGGATACAATGTTTCTCCTATAACAGGATATAATGTTTCCCCTATAACAGGATACAATGTTTCTCCTATAACAGGATACAATGTTTCTCCTATAACAGGATACAATGTTTCTCCTATAACAGGATACAACGTTTCTCCTATAACAGGGATACAATGTTTCTCTATAACAGGATACAATGTTTCTCCTATAACAGGATACAACGTTTCTCCTATAACAGGGATACAATGTTTCTCCTATAACGGGATACAATGTTTCTCCTATAACAGGATACAATGTTTCTTCTATAACAGGATACAATGTTTCTCCTATAACAGGATACAATGTTTCTCCTATAACAGGATACAATGTTTCTCCTATAACAGGATACAATGTTTCTCCAATAACTGGGATATAATGTTTCTCCTATAACGGGATACAATGTTTCTCCTATAACAGGATACAATGTTTCTCCTATAACAGGATACAATGTTTCTCCAATAACTGGGATATAATGTTTCTCCTATAACGGGATACAATGTTTCTCCTATAACAGGATACAACATTTCTCCTATAACAGGATACAATGTTTCTCCTATAACAGGATACAATGTTTCTCCTATAACAGGATACAACGTTTCTCCTATAACAGGGATACAATGTGTCTCCTATAACAGGATACAATGTTTCTCCTATAACAGGATACAACGTTTCTCCTATAACAGGATACAATGTTTCTCCTATAACAGGATACACCGTTTCTCCTATAACAGGATACAACGTTTCTCCTATAACAGGAAACAATGTTTCTCCTATAACAGGGATACAATGTTTCTCCTATAATAGGATACAATGTTTCTCCTATAACAGGATATAATGTTTCTTCTATAACAGGATATAATGTTTCTTCTATAACAGGATATAATATTTCTTCTATAACAGGATACAATGTTTCTCCTATAACAGGGATACAATGTTTCTCCTATAACAGGATACAATGTTTCTCCTATAACAGGGATACAATGTTTCTCCTATAACAGGGATACAATGTTTCTCCTATAACAGGATACAATGTTTCTCCTATAACAGGATACAATGTTTCTCCTATAACAGGATACAATGTTTCTCCTATAACAGGATACAATGTTTCTCCAATAACTGGGATATAATGTTTCTCCTATAACAGTATACAATGTTTCTCCTATAACAGGATACAATGTTTCTTCTATAATAGGATACAATGTTTCTCCTATAACAGGATACAATGTTTCTCCTATAACAGGGATACAATGTTTCTTCTATAATAGGATACAATGTTTCTCCTATAACAGGGATACAATGTTTATTCTATAACAGGATACAATGTTTCTCCTATAACAGGATACAATGTTTATTCTATAACAGGATACAATGATTCTTCTATAACAGGGATACAATGTTTCTCCTATAACAGGGATACAATGTTTCTCCTATAACAGGATACATTGTTTCTCCTATAACAGGATACAATGTTTCTCCTATAACAGGATACAATGTTTCTTCTATAACAGGATACAATGTTTCTTCTATAACAGGATACAATGTTCTTCTATAACAGGATACAATGTTTCTCCTATAACAGGATATAATGTTTCTTCTATAACAGGATATAATGTTTCTTCTATAACAGGATATAATATTTCTTCTATAACAGGATACAATGTTTCTCCTATAACAGGGATACAATGTTTCTCCTATAACAGGATACAATGTTTCTCCTATAACAGGGATACAATGTTTCTCCTATAACAGGGATACAATGTTTCTCCTATAACAGGATACAATGTTTCTCCTATAACAGGATACAATGTTTCTCCTATAACAGGATACAATGTTTCTCCAATAACTGGGATATAATGTTTCTCCTATAACAGTATACAATGTTTCTCCTATAACAGGATACAATGTTTCTTCTATAATAGGATACAATGTTTCTCCTATAACAGGGATACAATGTTTCTTCTATAATAGGATACAATGTTTCTCCTATAACAGGGATACAATGTTTATTCTATAACAGGATACAATGTTTCTCCTATAACAGGATACAATGTTTATTCTATAACAGGATACAATGATTCTTCTATAACAGGGATACAATGTTTCTCCTATAACAGGGATACAATGTTTCTCCTATAACAGGATACATTGTTTCTCCTATAACAGGATACAATGTTTCTCCTATAACAGGATACAATGTTTCTTCTATAACAGGATACAATGTTTCTTCTATAACAGGATACAATGTTCTTCTATAACAGGATACAATGTTTCTCCTATAACAGGATACAATGTTTCTCCTATAACAGGATACAATGTTTCTCCTATAACAGGATACAATGTTTCTCCTATAACAGGATACAATGTTTCTTCTATAACAGGATACAATGTTCTTCTATAACAGGATACAATGTTTCTCCTATAACAGGATACAATGTTTCTCCTATAACAGGATACAATGTTTCTCCTATAACAGGATACAATGTTTCTCCTATAACAGGGATACAATGTTTCTTCTATAACAGGATACAATGTTTCTTCTTTAACAGGGATACAATGTTTTTCCTATAACAGGATACAATGTTTCTCCTATAACAGGATACAATGTTTCTTCTATAACAGGATACAATGTTTCTTCTATAACAGGATACAATGTTTCTCCTATAACAGGATACAATGTTTCTCCTATAATAGAATACGCTATTTCTCCTATAACAGATATATTGCCTCTGTATTCAGTTGTCTTTGTACGATGTGCTGGGTGAATGAGACACTCCAGGAGGGGGTTACTGTAGTTAAAGGAGATGTCTAAACCTCTTTTTGAGTTCTGGGTAAGTGCTGACGCTCCTTTTATCCCGGGAACTCCACGGATCGCTCCTCTGCTTTCTTCTCCGCTTGCAGAAGTAGAAATAGTCACTTGAATTATTAATATCTGAAGCGGAGCCAGGAAAAGCCGACAGAGACATAACCAGCAGCAGCCGAGGACAGGTTCATCCAGGCAGCCCAGGAGCACCCTTGGGATCCCCGGCTGTGCGCCGCGCGCGCGGTAGATGCAGGGTTCTGAGGGGTTACGTTGTATCGGGAGGCTCTAACATGTCGGGAAAGCGCCGGATGTCGGTACAAATGACTGACAGCGGGTGAGCACTTTATCCCCCACTTTATCTAACATTCTGTTCTGTTTCCTTGTAGAGAATCCCAATATTCCGAGGGGAACGGAAGATTCAAACGGTGAGTTGTTTCATATGTAAAAAGCGGGGGAGAGCAAATGATGCTCCGGAGGAAACAGAAATAGATCACAGCCGGCTCGGCGCGTACCTGCAGCTTGTAGGGCCGGATGTAAATTTAGGACGCTCTACGGTAGCAGCAGAATATCAATGAGAAGCGCTGCCGGAGACTGTCTTTCCCCGAGTCGCGCTAATGGATCCCCTGTGTGCTTTGTGTGGCGTGTTCAGACCCTCTCGTTGGTTGTAGCAGTGAAAGGCTTAACCAAACATCTCTCCTGCATGAAGTCCTTGGCATAATGGTGACTGGGTTCAGGTGTTCCGATCGTTCTCGGCACATGTGGTTGGTCCTCTCCATAACAGAAAGCAATGAGAATGAATTGGTGTCAAATGGTTTCTGGGGTTCCCGGTAAGTGGTCCTCTCGGGTGGTCAGTCATTGTTCCGATCGTTCTAGGCACATGTGGTTGGTCCTCTCCATAACAGAAAGCAATGAGAATGAATTGGTGTCAAATGGTTTCTGGGGTTCCCGGTAAGTGGTCCTCTCGGGTGGTCAGTCATTGTTCCGATCGTTCTCGGCACATGTGGTTGGTCCTCTCCATAACAGAAAGCAATGAGAATGAATTGGTGTCAAATGGTTTCTGGGGTTCCCGGTAAGTGGTCCTCTCGGGTGGTCAGTCATTGTTCCGATCGTTCTCGGCACATGTGGTTGGTCCTCTCCATAACAGAAAGCAATGAGAATGAATTGGTGTCAAATGGTTTCTGGGGTTCCCGGTAAGTGGTCCTCTCGGGTGGTCAGTCATTGTTCCGATCGTTCTCGGCACATGTGGTTGGTCCTCTCCATAACAGAAAGCAATGAGAATGAATTGGTGTCAAATGGTTTCTGGGGTTCCCGGTAAGTGGTCCTCTCGGGGGGTCAGTCATTGTTCCGATCGTTCTCGGCACATGTGGTTGGTCCTCTCCATAACAGAAAGCAATGAGAATGAATTGGTGTCAAATGGTTTCTGGGGTTCCCGGTAAGTGGTCCTCTCGGGTGGTCAGTCATCACCGTATATCAGTCATTATACCCAAGCATAGGCGCTGGAATGCCAACAGCTGGGGTGCCTATTGGCATTTCCAGCCCCTGGCAGGGTCCCGGTGCACTTCCAGGCTCTCCCAAACCTCCCTGGCGAGGCGGGGAATAGGGCAGGGCTACCCACAAGCCAGCGTTCCCTAGCCATTGGCTTGGCTGCCAGTTCACTGGCCCATGCGAGGCTGGCGAGCCGGAAGACAGTGGGGGTGTTCCTCCAGTATCAGGAATGATGCTAGGGGCCAGTGGACCAGCGGCCATTTTTGACTGTGAGTCCGCTTTAAACCTGTAGTTTAAAAGACTCTGGATCTGGCTGATCCCCCCCAATATGGGATGCCCCACTGTGTGAACCTACCTGGGATCACTGGAATCCTTACCTCACAAGCTATCCCATTGCACATGCACGGAACCAGGGGGCGCCAGCTGCTCCCTACACTCTAAGGACAGCATTGAGTGCTGATTGGATGAAAGCCGTGGGATTGCTTGCAGCAGGGGCAAAGATTTGAAATGGCGCGCCCCAACCCGGGCTCAGGCCCCCCATTTGTCACCCCACTGACCTGCTGCACCCAGGGCACGTGCCCCTCCTAGCGACACCCCTGGCTCGCAGAGTGGGTATGCCGGTCATCCCAGTGGGGCATCCCACATTGATCAGAACAGAGGTGAGCATGGCGCCCCCTACCTTCTGACCCAACCAACCCGCGTGCACCCACAGCAACACCAACTGACGCCTCCCTCCCAAAAGAACCAGTAAACTGAGCGGGTGAGGGGGGGCAATCGAGCTGGTGCCCCGTGCAATGGCACGTCCCCCCCCAAAGGCCGGCCCTGTATGTGTGCGCTCCGGACAATGCCGACTGCCCAAAGGTGGAGGGAGGTGCCCTATCCCTAATGTGTATACCATTTATTTGGGGTCTGGGCACCGCCCAGTTTAACCCTGTCATTACCAAATGATATTCAGGATCCTTCACCTGCACACAATTGCAATGGCGATTGGACGAGATCCCACCGTAGGAACAGTGAAAGGTGAGTCTTTTTTCCGGGGGGCGTCCCAAAGCCCGAGTTTCGTTTCAGTAACTAAGTACTAAAGCGCATCGCTGTGTAGCGCGTCATGTGACCGGCCTCCTCTCTTTTGCAGGCTCCGCCCCCGCGCCCGGCCGCCGCAGGCTCCTCATCCTGGTGCTCGCCCTCCTGACAGTGATCCTGGAGCTGACGTGAAATCGGGGACGCTCATCTAAACCCTCCTACCCCCCGGAGGGGGCCCCCCGAAGGACTGTCTACGCATCACACTTTGTACACTAGCTCCGGTCTCGTCCTCGGTTGGTCCCCTGTCTGTGTTTAGCTTCCTCCGGCTGATAAATAATAAAAAACAAAAAAAAACCTCTCCTAAAAAAAAAAAAAAAAGCGTCTCCTTCTTCTGCTTCACTACTCACCTTTCTCCACCGCTCCTGGGCCAAAACCACCCTGCATTACAGAGATACTCACCTTTTCCTAGCAGAGCTCCGTCTGATGGGGGACAGGAAACTACTGCACCTCACACCATCAGTGAGCCCTGCATTAGAGAGATACTCACCTTTTCCTAGCAGAGCTCCATTTGATGGGGGACAGGAAACTACTGCACCTCACACCATCAGTGACCCTGCATTAGAAAGATACTCACCTTTTCCTAGCAGAGCTCCATCTGATGGGGGACAGGAAACTCTGCATTTCCCTATGTCAGGGTTCGAAGGAAGCACAGATAGGACCTGGACCCTGACTTTAAAAGGTGTTGCCAATAGGGTTTGGGTCCTCTTTAAGTGGCTGAAGCCCCGCCCCTCTCTGGCTTACCCTAACTGGCGGCTGTTTCTCCTCCGCACGCAGTGACTAGCCTGACTTGCTGCGGGGCCGCGGGGGACGTGCTGACACACCCGCTCTGCCGAAGAGAGGAAAACATATCTGTCGGTACAGGTAAGTAGGCAAGGGGCGTGGCTGGGGTAAATTTGCATGAGTGAGGGGGAGGCGGCTTGCAGGTAAGTATGCAGAAGAGGCAGTGACACAGCACGTGTGAAGGGGTTAAAGCAGACAGTGTGTGTGAGTGGAGAGAGCGCAAGGGGTTAAATATAACGTCGCTGCCTTCCCACACACAGAAGTCACATGACCACATCAGTGGAGGCGGGGAAGTCGGGTCCTGTTAACAGTCGGAGTTCGTTGCTGACGACGTTTAACCCTTTGCGCCCTCTCCACAAACACAGTGTGGGTGTCATTCTTTGGCGGGAGCGGGGCACTCAGGGTATTAAAGCATCGGCAACTGAAAGTAATGGCGCAGGGCAGGAACACTCACTCCCCCCCCTCCCCGGGGCATCCAGAATCGGGATTCCCGCTGTCTCAAACCCCCAAGGTCGCCCAAAAACTCACCTTCGTTCCCGGTCTAACGGCGCATGTGCGACCCGCTATCCCTTTACTAGCCCTTTAGCTATCCCTTTAGATATCCCTTTAGCTATCCCTTTAGATATCCCTTTAGCTATCCCCTTTAACTATCCCTTTAGATATCCCTTTAGCTATCCCTTTAGCTATCCCCTTTAGCTATTCCTTTAGCTATCCCCTTTAGCTATCCCTTTAGCTATCCCCTTTAGCTATCCCCTTTAGATATCCCTTTAGCTATCCCTTTAGCTATCCCCTTTAGCTATCCCCTTTAGATATCCCTTTAGCTATCCCTTTAGTTATCCCTTTAGATATCCCTTTAACTATCCCTTTAGATATCCCTTTAGATATCCCTTTAACTATCCCTTTAGATATCCCTTTAGCTATCCCTTTAGCTATCCCTTTAGATATCCCTTTAGCTATCCCTTTAGCTATCCCTTTAGCTATCCCCTTTAGCTATCCCTTTAACTATCCCTTTAGCTATCCCTTTAGATATCCCTTTAGCTCTCCCTTTAGCTCTCCCTTTTAGATATCCCTTTAACTATCCCTTTAGCTATCCCTTTAACTATCCCTTTAGCTATCCCTTTAGATATCCCTTTAGCTCTCCCTTTAGCTCTCCCTTTTAGATATCCCTTTAACTATCCCTTTAGATATCCCTTTAGATATCCCTTTAACTATCCCTTTAGATATCCCTTTTAGATATCCCTTTAGCTATCCCTTTAGATATCCCTTTAGATATCCCTTTAGCTATCCCTTTAGCTATCCCTTTAACTATCCCTTTAGCTATCCCTTTAGATATCCCTTTAGATATCCCTTTAGCTATCCCCTTTAGATATCCCTTTAGCTATCCCATTAAGCTATCCCTTTAGATATCCCTTTAGCTATCCCCTTTAGCTATCCCTTTAGATATCCCTTTAGCTATCCCCTTTAGCTATTCCCTTTAGATATCCCTTTAGCTATCCCCTTTAGCTATCCCCTTTAGATATCCCTTTAGATATCCCTTTAGCTATCCCCTTTAGATATCCCTTTAGCTATCCCCTTTAGATATCCCTTTAGCTATCCCCTTTAGATATCCCTTTAGCTATCCCCTTTAGATATCCCTTTAGATATCCCTTTAGCTATCCCTTTAGCTATCCCTTTAGATATCCCTTTAGCTATCCCTTTAGCTATCCCCTTTAGCTATCCCTTTAACTATCCCTTTAGCTATCCCTTTAGATATCCCTTTAGATATCCCTTTAGCTATCCCCTTTAGATATCCCTTTAGCTATCCCATTTAGCTATCCCCTTGAGATATCCCTTTAGCTATCCCCTTTAGATATCCCTTTAGCTATCCCTTTAGCTATCCCCTTTAGCTATCCCCTTTAGATATCCCTTTAGATATCCCTTTAGCTATCCCCTTTAGATATCCCTTTAGCTATCCCCTTTAGATATCCCTTTAGCTATCCCCTTTAGATATCCCTTTAGCTATCCCCTTTAGATATCCCTTTAGCTATCCCCTTTAGATATTCCTTTAGCTATCCCCTTTAGCTATCCCCTTTAGATATCCCTTTAGCTATCCCCTTTAGATATCCCTTTAGCTATCCCTTTAGCTATCCCTTTAGCTATCCCCTTTAGCTATCCCCTTTAGATATCCCTTTAGCTATCCCCTTTAGCTATCCCCTTTAGCTATCCCCTTTAGCTATCCCTTTAGCTATCCCTTTAGCTATCCCTTTAGCTATCCCCTTTAGCTATCCCTTTAGCTATCCCCTTTAGATATCCCTTTAGCTATCCCCTTTAGATATCCCTTTAGCTATCCCCTTTAGATATCCCTTTAGATATCCCTTTAGCTATCCCCTTTAGATATCCCTTTAGCTATCCCCTTTAGATATCCCTTTAGCTATCCCTTTAGCTATCCCCTTTAGCGATCCCCTTTAGCTATCCCTTTAGCTATCCCTTTAGCTATCCCTTTAGCTATCCCCTTTAGCTATCCCCTTTAGATATCCCTTTAGCTATCCCCTTTAGATATCCCTTTAGATATCCCTTTAGCTATCCCCTTTAGCTATCCCCTTTAGCTATCCCCTTTAGCTATCCCCTTTAGCTATCCCCTTTAGCTATCCCCTTTAGCTATCCCTTTAGCTATCCCCTTTAGCTATCCCCTTTAGCTATCCCTTTAGCTATCCCTTTAGCTATCCCCTTTAGATATCCCTTTAGCTATCCCCTTTAGATATCCCTTTAGATATCCCTTTAGCTATCCCCTTTAGATATCCCTTTAGCTATCCCCTTTAGATATCCCTTTAGCTATCCCTTTAGCTATCCCCTTTAGCGATCCCCTTTAGCTATCCCTTTAGCTATCCCTTTAGCTATCCCTTTAGCTATCCCTTTGTGAAGGCCTGGTGCACGCTCGTGCTCGAGCTGATTGAACTGGTGCAGGCGCCGTAGGAATGGGGAATTGCAAGTGAGATCGGGCGAACCAGGGGGGTTTCACACAGCGGGGGACCCCCCAGATTGGGGTGCCCGGGTGGGGCAAAGTCCAAAACCCAGTATTTTGGTCTTGGTACTTGCCCTCAAGACACCCCAATCGGGGATGCCCCGCTGCTTGAAACCCCCCTGGTCACACACTCCAACTTACCGTTGGTCCTATGGCGCACGTGCGGCCTCCCGTCCAATCAGCGCACTCGACTGTGCTAATGCGAGCTCATCTAGGCTTGTCTAAGGAGCCGAGTCCAGACGGGCTCTGCATTCCTGCTAAAGGTAAAGCGGGGACGTGGCGTTGCTCGCGCATGCGTCATTGGTCCACTTTAAAGTGGACCAAAACCCAGGATTTTGACTATCCTGGATTTTGGCTCTTGCCCCGGGGACACCCTGATTGGGGATGCCCTGCTGTGTAAAATCCCCCTGGTCTCCCACTCCAACTTACCTTTGGTTCTATGGTGCATGTGCGGCCTCCCGTCCAATCAGCGCTCCCGACTGCGCTGACGTGAGCTTGTCTAGGCCATGTCCAGCCAAGCTCAGCAGAGCACAGAGCACCCTGCTAAAGGTATAGCTGCGGAGAAGGTGAGTATACCAGGCGACCTGGTGGGTTTCACACAGCCGGTGATCGCAATTATGGATGCACTGGGGGGGAGGGAATCAATCAAGCGGCCCTGGAAACTATAAGACGGCCTTGGGTTTTGCTCCACTTTAACTTTGTATTTTGTTCCAAATTATATTCAAATATTTTTGGGGGATTAATTGGGAGCAATTTGGCTATGCTTAGAAAAAATAACAGGATTAATTAAATATATATATATATATATATATATATATATATATATATATATATTAGAAAGAAAAAAATAATATAAGACAATGAAAAAACAAACAAAAAAACAACAACAACAAAACAACTACAACAACAGGAAAACAAAACAAAGAAAAAGTCATAAAATAAAAAAATAAAAAATATTCGCTCCATAAGACGCACAAGTCTGGGGGAGAAATGGTGCATCTTATAGAGAAAAAATATGATATTTTTGGGTTAAAACAGACACTGCATAGAAGGGATGAAGAGGGCACTACGGGTCAAACACTTCCAACACACTGGAGTCACATGACCACAGCAATGGAGGCAGGGAAGTTAGGTCCTGTTGGCTGCTATGGGAGTCACATGACCATATCAGTGGAAGCAGGGAAGTTAGGTCCTGTTGGCGGCTATGGGAGTCACATGACCATAGCAGTGGAGGCAGGGAAGTTAGGTCCTGTTGGCAGCAATGGGAGTCACATGACCAGAGCAGTGGAGGCAGGAAATTTAGGTCCTGTTGGCTGCTATGGGAGTCACATGACCATATCAGTGGAGGCATGAAAGTTAGATCCTGTTGGCTGCTATGGGAGTCACATGACCATAGCAGTGGAGGCAGGAAAGTTAGGTCCTGTTGGCTGCTATGGGAGTCACATGACCATAGCAGTGGAGGCAGGAAAGTTAGGTCCTGTTGGCTGCTATGGGAGTCACATGACCATAGCAGTGGAAGCAGGGAAGATAGGTCCTGTTGGCGGCTATGGAAGTCACATGACCATAGCAGTGGAGGCAGGAAAGTTAGGTCCTGTTGGCTGCTATGGGAGTCACATGACCATAGCAGTGGAGGCAGGGAAGTTAGGTCCTGTTGGCTTCTGACTGTGTTTAACCCTTTGCACCCTCCCTCCCCGTGCTCCATACACACACACATGCTGCCTGCATCTTTCTGTGGCTGGAGGATGCTCATCACAGGGCATTAAAGTGCCGGAAACTGAACTTTTTTTTCTTTTTTCAACAGTATGTTGCACTATGCAGCGCCCCCTGATGATGGCAGCCCTAGGAACATGCCTAGGGTTGCCTCATGAGCAATGCTTGTCTCCCACTCTAATCTCCCATTCTAGGTCTCTTTTGTGGAGCCTGGTCCCAAGATTAATGTTGGTTAGCAATCGTGATTCTCTCTATAGTGCCCCCTGCTGATGACCACCCTAGGCATAGGTCTAGTGGGAAATATGGCCCTTCCTGTTTGACATAGTCACTACACAGATCTGCCTTAACCAAACTCCTTCGCCGATCGGGGAGACCATGAGCGTAGGAAGCTGCAGCAGGAGGGAATAGGGAGACCATGATCACAAGATGTTGCAGCAGGAGCTGACCGTGGAGACCATGAGCGTGGGATGCTGCAGCGAAGGCGGACCGAGGAGGCCATGAGTGCAGGATGCTGCAGCAGGAGGGACCAGAGAGACCATAATCGCTGGATGCTGCAGCAGTAGGGACCGGGGAGGCTATGAGTGTGGGATGCAACAGCAGGAGGGACCGGGGAGGCTATGAGTGCAGGATGCTGCAGCAGGAGGGATCGGGGAGACCATGAGTATGGGATGCTGCAGCGGGAGCCATCCAGGGAGACCATAAGCGTGGGATGCTGCATCGGAAGCTGACCGAGGAGGCCATGAGTGTGGGATGCAACAGCAGGAGGGACTGGGGAGGCTATGAGTGCAGGATGCTGCAGCAGGAGGGATCGGGGAGACCATGAGTGCAGGATGCTGCAGCAGGAGGGACCAGAGAGACCATAATCGCTGGATGCATTAGGGACTGGGGAGGCTATGAGTGTGGGATGCAACAGCAGGAGGGACCGGGGAGGCTATGAGTGCAGGATGCTGCAGCAGGAGGGACCAGAGAGACCATAATCGCTGGATGCTGCAGCAGGAGGGATCGGGGAGACCATGAGTATGGGATGCTGCAGTGGGAGCCATCCAGGGAGACCATAAGCATGGGATGCTGCATCGGAAGCTGACCGAGGAGGCCATGAGTGAGGGATGCAACAGCAGGAGGGACCGGGGAGACAATGAGCATGGGGTACTACAGCAGGGGTTGACCAGGGAGGCCATGAGCGTGGGGTGCAACAGCAGGAGGGACCAGGAAGACCATGAGCAGGGGATGCAGGAGCAAGAGGGACTTAGAAGTGGGATGCTGCAGCGAGAGCCATCTAGGGGAACGGGGAGACCATGAACATGGGATACTGCAGCAGGAGGAACTGGGGAGACCATGAGCACAGGATGCTGCAGCAGGAGGGACCGGGGAGACCATGAGCGCTGGATACTGCAGCAGGAGGGACCGGGGAGACCATGAGAACAGGATGCTGCAGCAGGAGGGACCGGGGAGACCATGAGCACAGAATGCTGCAGCAGGAGGGACCGGGGAGACCATGAGAACAGGATGCTGCAGCAGGAGGGACCGGGGAGACCATGAGCACAGGATGCTGCAGCAGGAGGGACCGGGGAGACCATGAGCACGGGATACTGCAGCAGGAGGGACCGGGGAGACCATGAGCACGGGATACTGCAGCAGGAGGGACCGGGGAGACCATGAGCGTGGGATACTGCAGCAGGAGGGACCAGGGAGACCATGAGCACGGGATACTGCAGCAGGAGGGACCGGGGAGACAATGAGTGTGGGATACTGCAGCAGGAGGGACCGGGGAGACCATGAGCACAGGATGCTGCAGCAAGAGGGACCGGGGAGACAATGAGTGCGGGATACTGCAGCAGGAGGGACCGAGGAGACCATGAGACCGGGATACTGCAGCAGGAGGGACCGGGGAGACCATGAGCGCAGGATACTGCAGCAGGAGGGACCGGGGAGACCATGAGCACAGGATGCTGCAGCAGGAGCTGACCGGGCTGACCATGAATGTAGGATGCTGCAGCGGGAGCCAACCAGGGGGGTCATGATCACAGGATACTTCAGCGAGAGCCATGCGAGGGGACCATTAGTGCAGGATGCTGCTGGAGGGGCCATCCGGTGAGACCATGAGCATGCGATGCTGCAATGGGGGAGACAATAAGCGTGGGACGCTGCAGCAGAAGCTGACTGGGGGACCATGAGCACAGGATACTGCAGCAGGAGGGACTATAGAGACCATAAGCGCAGGATACTGCAGCAGGAGGGACCGGGGAGACCATGAGCACAGGATGCTGCAGCAAGAGGGACTGGGGAGACCATGAGCACAGGATGCTGCAGCAAGAGGGACCGGGGAGACCATGAGCGCGGGATACTGCAGCAGGAGGGACCGGGGAGACCATGAGCACAGGATGCTGCAGCAAGAGGGACCGGGGAGACCATGAGCGCGGGATACTGCAGCAGGAGGGACCGGGGAGACCATGAGCACGGGATACTGCAGCAGGGGGGACCGGGGAGACCATGAGCATGGGATACTGCAGCAGGAGGGACCGGGGAGACCATGAGCGTGGGATACTGCAGCAGGAGGGACCGGGGAGACCATGAGACCGGGATACTGCAGCAGGAGGGACCGGAGAGACCATGAGCACGGGATACTGCAGCAGGAGGGACCGGGGAGACAATGAGTGCGGGATACTGCAGCAGGAGGGACCGGGGAGACCATGAGCGCGGGATACTGCAGCAGGAGGGACCGGGGAGACCATGAGCGTGGGATACTGCAGCAGGAGGGACCGGGGAGACCATGAGCACGGGATACTGCAGCAGGAGGGACCGGGGAGACCATGAGCGTGGGATACTGCAGCAGGAGCTGACCGGGCTGACCATGAATGTAGGATGCTGCAGCGGGAGCCAACCAGGGGGGTCATGATCACAGGATACTTCAGCGGGAGCCATGCGAGGGGACCATTAGTGCAGGATGCTGCTGGAGGGGCCATCCGGTGAGACCATGAGCATGCGATGCTGCAGCGGGAGCCAAATGGGGGAGACAATAAGCGTTGGACGCTGCAGCAGAAGCTGACTGGGGGACCATGAGCACAGGATACTGCAGCAGGAGGGACTGTAGAGACCATAAGCGCAGGATACTGCAGCAGGAGGGACCACAGAAACCATGAGCATGTGATACTTCAGCAGGAGCTGACCGGGTGGGCCATCAGTGCAGGATGATGCAGCGGGAGCCATGCGGGGAGACCATTAGTGCAGGATGCTGCCGGGGGAGCCATCCAGGGAAACCATGAGCATGGGATGCTGCAGCGGGAGCTAATTGGGGAGACCATAAGCGTGGGGTGCTGCAGCAGAAGCCGACCAGGAAGGCCATAAGTGCGGGATGCTGCAGTGGGAGCCATCTGGGGAGACCATGAAGACAGGATAATGTAGCAGGAGGAACTGAGGAGACAATGAGTGAGGGATGCTGCAGCAGGAGGGACTGGAGAGACCATGAGCGTGGGATGCTGCAGCAGGAGCCATCCAGGGAGACCATGAGTGTGGGATACTGCAGCAGAGGGACTGGGGAGACCATGAGCAGGGGATGGTGCAACAGGACCCGATTGGGGGGACCATGAGTGCGGGATGCTGCAGCAAGAGCCATCTGGGGAGGCAATGAGTGTGGGATGCTGCAGCGGGATCTGACCAGGGAGACCATGAGTGTGGGATGCTGCAGCAGGGGGCCAACCAGGAAGACCATGAGCAGGGTATGCGGGAGCAAGAGGGACTTAGAAGTGGGATGATGCAGCGAGAGCCATCTGGGGAGGCCATGAGTGAGGGATGCTGCAGCAGGAGGGACCGGGGAGACCATGAGCATGGGATGCTGTGGTGGGAGCCATCTGGGGAGACCATGATCGCAGGATGCTGCAGCAGGAAGGACCGGGGAGACCATAAGCATGGGATGCTGCAGCGGGAGCCAACTAGGGAGACCATGATCACAGAATGCTGCAGCAGGAGCGACCGGGGAGGCCATGAGCGTGGGATACTGCAGCAGGAGGGACCAGGGAGGCAATGAGCACAGGATACTGCAGCAGGAGGGACCGGGGAGGCCATGAGCGAGGGATAATGCAGGAGGAGCTGACTGGGGAGGCCATAAATGCAGGATGCTGCAGCGTGAGCCGGCCAGGAAGACCATAAGAGCAGAATGGTGCATCGGGAGCCATCTGGGAAGACCATGCGCATGGGATGCTCCAACGGAAGCTGACCAGGGATACCATAAGCACAGGATGCTGCAGTAGAAGCCATCCAGGGAGACCATGAGCATGGGATGCTGCAGCAGGAGCTGACCGGGGAGACCATAAGCATGGGATGCTGCAGCGGGAGCCAACTGGGGAGACCATGAGTATGGGAAACTGCAGCAGGAGCTGATTGGGGAGACCATAATTGCAGGATGCTGCAGCAGAAGCCGACCGGGGAGACCGTGAGTGTGGGATGCTGCAGCAGGATCCGACTTGGAAGACCATTAGGGTGGGGTTCTGCAGTGGGAGCCGACCAGGGAGGCCATCGGTGTGGGGTGCTGCAGTGTTAGCTGACTGGGGAGACCATGAGTGTGTGGTGCTGCAGTGTTGGCCGACCAGGAACCCCATGAGCAGGGGATGTGGGAGCAAGAGGTACCTGGAAGTGGGATGCTGCAGCGAGAGCCATCTGGGGAGACCATGAGCATGGGATGCTGCAGCACGAGCCATTCAGGGAGACCATGATTACAGGATGCTACAGCAGGAGCCGACTGGGGAGACCATGAGCATGGGATACTGCAGCAGAAGGAACCGGGGAGGCCATGATCGCAAGATGCTGCAACAGGAGGGACCGGGGAGACCATGAGCACGGCATACTGCAGCAGGAGGGACTGGGGAGACCATGAGCATGGGACGCTGCAGCAGAAGGGACCGAGGAGACCATGAGTGCGAGATGCTGCAGCAGGAGGGACCGGGGAGACCAGGAGCATGGGACGCTGCAGTGGCAGCTAACTGGGGAGACCATGAGCGCGGGATACTGCAGGGAGTTCCGACTGGGAAGACCATGAGTGTGGGGTGTTGCAGTGGGAGCCGACCAGGGAGGCCATGAGCATGGGATGCTGTAGTGGGAACCATCCGGGGAGACCATGAATGTGGGATACTGCAGCAGAAGGAACCAGGGAGGCCATGATCGCAAGATGCTGCAGCAAGAGGGACCGGGGAGAGCATGAGTGCAGGATGCTGAAACAAGAGGGACCGGGGAGAGCATGAGTGCAAGATGCTGCAACAAGGGGGACCGGGGAGAGCATGAGCATGGGATGCTGTAGCGGGAGCTGACCGGGAGACCATGAGCGCAGGATGCTGAAACAAGAGGGACGGGGATAACATGAGCGTGGAATGCTGCAACAAGAGGGACGGGGATAACATGAGCGTGGGATGCTGCAACAAGAGGGACCAGGAGACCATGAATGCTGGATGCTGCAACAAGAGGGACCGGGATAACATGAGCCTGGAATGCTGCAACAAGAGGGACGGGGATAACATGAGCTTGGGATGCTGCAACAAGAGGGACCGGGAGACCATGAATGCTGGATGCTGCAACAAGAGGGACCGGGATAACATGAGCGTGGAATGCTGCAACAAGAGGGACGGGGATAACATGAGCATGGGATGCTGCAACAAGAGGGACCGGGAGACCATGAATGCTGGATGCTGCAACAAGAGGGACCGGGATAACATGAGCGTGGAATGCTGCAACAAGAGGGACCGGGAGACCATGAATGCTGGATGCTGCAACAAGAGGGACCGGGATAACATGAGCGTGGAATGCTGCAACAAGAGGGACCGGGATAACATGAGCGTGGGATGCTGCAACAAGAGGGACGGGGATAACATGAGCGCAGGATGCTGCAACAAGAGGGACCACCGGGATAACATAAGCGTGGGATGCTGCAACAAGAGGGACCGGGAAAACATGAGCGCGGGATGCTGCAGCGTTAGCCGACCAGGAAGACCATGACTGCGGGATGCTGCAGCTGCATTGGGAGTCGTTAGCCGGTGTTGGGCGATAATTACACCGTAATAGGTGATTAGGACGCAGCCATTGAGCAGCAAATAGAGCGTGAGGCTGTCAGACCGCTCTCGTCATTCCTGCAGCCCGACTCATTCATCACGCATCTCGCAGACAGCAAAGCGTCACCTCAGGGGTCCAGCAGCCATCGCTGCGTCTGCGGGGCGCGTCACGCTAAAAGGAGCAGTCGCCCATCAGAGCTGCGCTCTAATTCGACAGTGAGATGAGAATCACCTGACGCCCTTCACTAGTACCATGAGCTCTGAGTATGGGACCAGTGCAGAATCGGGATAATCCTGAGCAGCTGAGCACATCACTGACTTATTGTTGCTTTGAGCTGCGTTTGAGTTCCTCTGCTTTGAAGGTCATACAATGT
Source organism: Gastrophryne carolinensis (assembly GCA_027917425.1). Lineage (NCBI taxonomy): Eukaryota > Metazoa > Chordata > Amphibia > Anura > Microhylidae > Gastrophryne > Gastrophryne carolinensis. Next base: position 193,882,422 of record CM051242.1, read on the forward strand.
CCATATTTTAGTCTGGAGGGGAAGAGACACTGAAGCCAGTTTGAGCTTTGATTTGTCCTGGCTGCATCTAGCTTGCTTTAGTGTCCTAGATGTTTTTCCGAAGCAGCACCTCATCGAGTTATGGATGCTTTGAGCTGCGTTTGAGCTCCTCACCTTTGCAGGTCACATAATGTCCATCTTTCATTCTTGAGGAGAGAAGATACTGAGGCCAACTAGACCTAGCCTGAGCTTTGATTTGCCCTGGCTGCATCTAGCTTGCTTCAGTGTCCTAGATGTTTTCCCGAAGCAGCACCTCATCGAAATTACGGAAGCTTTGAGCTGCATTTGAGCTCCCAAGCTTTACAGGTCAAGGTCATACAATCTCATCATCTTGATCTGGAGGAGAAAAGATATTGAAGTGAGCTAGACCAAGCCTGAGCTTTGACTTGCCCTGGCTGCGTCTAGCTTGCTTTAATGTCCTAGATGTTTTCCCGAAGCAGAACCTCATCGAGTTAAGGATGCTTTGAGCTGCGTTTGAGCTCCTCTGCTTTGAAGGTCACACAATGTCCATGTTTCAATCTGGAGGAGAGAATACTTGCCCTGCTCGCCTCTAGCTTGCTACAATCTCTTCACTGATACGTTTTCCCTATGCAGCTTCTCATTGAGTCATTGTTGCTTTGAGCTGAGTTTCAGATACATAACTTTGCAGGTCATGATACAATGTTCTCATCTGGATGTGGTGGGGAGAAGATACTAAAGACAATGATATGCAGCCAGAGCTTCGACATACCCTGGCTGCTTTAATCTCTTCTCTGATAGATGTTTTCCCTATGCAGCTCCTCAATGAGTTATTGTTGCTTTGAGCTTCATTTGAGCGCCTAAGCTTTACAGGTCAAGGTCATGCAATCTACCCATCTCAAACTGGAGGAGAAAAGACATTGAATTGAGCTAGACATGACCAGAGCTTTGACTGGCCCTGGCTGCATTTAGCTTGCTTTAATGTTTTCCCAAAGCAGCACCTCATTGAGTTAAGGATGCTTTGAGCTGCGTTTGAGTTCCTCAGCTTTGAAGGCCATATGTCCCTGTTTCACTCTGGAGAAGACTTGCCCTGGTCGTGCCTAACTTGCTGCAATCTCTTCTCTGATACTTGTTTTCCCTAAGCTACCCCTCATCGAGTTAAGAATGCTTTGAGCTGCGTTTAAGCACCTCACCTTTGCAGGTCACACAATGACCATGTCCTGGAGGAGAGAAGATACTGAAGCCAGCTAGACCCAGCCTGAGCTTTGACTTGCCCTGGCTGCATCTAGCTTGCTTTAGTGTCCTAGATGCTTTTCCGAAGCAGCACCTCATCGAGTTACGGAAGCTTTGAGCTGCATTTGAGCTCCCAAGCTTTACAGGTCAAGGTCATACAATCTCATCATCTTGATCTGGAGGAGAAAAGATATTGAAGTGAGCTAGACCAAGCCTGAGCTTTGACTTGCCCTGGCTGCGTCTAGCTTGCTTTAATGCCCTAGATGTTTTCCCGAAGCAGCACCTCATCGAGTTAAGGATGCTTTGAGCTGCGTTTCAGCTCCTCTGCTTTGAAGGTCACACAATGTCCATGTTTCAATCTGGAGGAGAGAATACTTGCCCTGGTCGCCTCTAGCTTGCTACAATCTCTTCACTGATGCGTTTTCCCTATGCAGCTTCTCATTGAGTCATTGTTGCTTTGAGCTGAGTTTCAGATACATAACTTTGCAGGTCATGATACAATGTTCTCATCTGGATGTGGTGGGGAGAAGATACTAAAGACAATGATATGCAGCCAGAGCTTCGACATACCCTGGCTGCTTTAATCTCTTCTCTGATAGATGTTTTTCCTATGCAGCTCCTCATTGAGTTATTGTTGCTTTGAGCTTCATTTGAGCTCCTAAGCTTTACAGGTCAAGGTCATGCAATCTACCCATCTCAAACTGGAGGAGAAAAGACATTGAATTGAGCTAGACATGACCAGAGCTTTGACTTGCCCTGGCTGCATTTAGCTTGCTTTAATGTTTTCCCAAAGCAGCACCTCATTGAGTTAAGGATGCTTTGAGCTGCGTTTGCGTTCCTCAGCTTTGAAGGTCATATGTCCCTGTTTCACTCTGGAGAAGACTTGCCCTGGTCGTGCCTAACTTGCTGCAATCTCTTCTCCAATACTTGTTTTCCCTAAGCTACTCCTCATCAAGTTAAGAATGCTTTGAGCTGCGTTTAAGCGCCTCACCTTTGCATGTCACACAATGACCATGTTTCAATCTGGAGGAGAGAAGATACTGAAGCCAGCTAGACCCAGTCTGAGCTTTGACTTGCCCTGGCTGCATCTAGCTTGCTTTAGTGTCCTAGATGTTTTTCCGAAGCAGCACCTCATCGAGTTATGGATGCTTTGAGCTGCGTTTGAGCTCCTCGCTAGAGATGAGCGAACTTTTGAAAAATTCGATTCGACTGATTCGCCGAATTTTCCGACAAAAATCGTTTCGACCCGAATAAATTCGCGACGAATCGCTATTAAAAACGGCTATTTCTGAGCCTCCTACAGCCTCAATAGGGTTGTAAACCATTCAGCCTTGCTGTAACACGCACAGGATGCGTGCTGGGTTTGTTAAATAATACTTTGAAGAAATATCACATGCAGATCAGAGGCATCGCTAATAGAATCGCAGAGCGGCACAATTACAGAGAGTTGAAGTGGCATCACTATGAGGGGCAGAAGGAGCCCAAATATACACTGGAGTTGGCCTCAGGAGCCCAAAAATTGGATGAATCACACCCTGGAGTTGGCAGAAGTTGGCAGCAGCAGCAGGAGCCCAAATATACACTGGAGTTGGCTTCAGGAGCCCAAAAATTGGATGAATCACACCCTGGAGTTGGCAGAAGTTGGCAGCAGCAGGAGCAGGAGCCCAAATATACACTGGAGTTGGCCTCAGGAGCCCAAAAATTGGATGAATCACACCCTGGAGTTGGCAGAAGTTGGCAGCAGCAGCAGCAGGAGCCCAAATATACACTGGAGTTGGCCTCAGGAGCCCAAAAATTGGATGAATCACACCCTGGAGTTGGCAGGAGTTGACAGTAGTAGCAGCAGGAGCCCAAATATACACTGGAGTTGGCTTCAGGAGCCCAAAAATTGGATGAATCACACCCTGGAGTTGGCAGAAGTTGGCAGCAGCAGCAGCAGGAGCCCAAATATACACTGGAGTTGGCCTCAGGAGCCCAAAAATTGGATGAATCACACCCTGGAGTTGGCAGAAGTTGGCAGTAGTAGCAGCAGGAGCCCAAATATACACTGGAGTTGGCTTCAGGAGCCCAAAAATTGGATGAATCACACCCTGGAGTTGGCAGAAGTTGGCAGCAGCAGCAGCAGCAGGAGCCCAAATATACACTGGAGTTGGCTTCAGGAGCCCAAAAATTGGATGAATCACACCCTGGAGTTGGCAGAAGTTGGCAGCAGCAGGAGCAGGAGCCCAAATATACACTGGAGTTGGCCTCAGGAGCCCAAAAATTGGATGAATCACACCCTGGAGTTGGCAGAAGTTGGCAGCAGCAGCAGCAGGAGCCCAAATATACACTGGAGTTGGCCTCAGGAGCCCAAAAATTGGATGAATCACACCCTGGAGTTGGCAGGAGTTGACAGTAGTAGCAGCAGGAGCCCAAATATACACTGGAGTTGGCTTCAGGAGCCCAAAAATTGGATGAATCACACCCTGGAGTTGGCAGAAGTTGGCAGCAGCAGCAGCAGGAGCCCAAATATACACTGGAGTTGGCCTCAGGAGCCCAAAAATTGGATGAATCACACCCTGGAGTTGGCAGAAGTTGGCAGTAGTAGCAGCAGGAGCCCAAATATACACTGGAGTTGGCTTCAGGAGCCCAAAAATTGGATGAATCACACCCTGGAGTTGGCAGAAGTTGGCAGTAGCAGCAGCAGGAGCCCAAATATACACTGGAGTTGGCTTCAGGAGCCCAAAAATTGGATGAATCACACCCTGGAGTTGGCAGGAGTTGACAGTAGCAGCAGCAGGAGCCCAAATATACACTGGAGTTGGCCTCAGGAGCCCAAAAATTGGATGAATCACACCCTGGAGTTGGCAGGAGTTGACAGTAGCAGCAGCAGGAGCCCAAATATACACTGGAGTTGGCTTCAGGAGCCCAAAAATTGGATGAATCACACCCTGGAGTTGGCAGAAGTTGGCAGCAGCAGCAGGAGCCCAAATATACACTGGAGTTGGCTTCAGGAGCCCAAAAATTGGATGAATCACACCCTGGAGTTGGCAGAAGTTGGCAGCAGCAGCAGCAGGAGCCCAAATATACACTGGAGTTGGCCTCAGGAGCCCAAAAATTGGATGAATCACACCCTGGAGTTGGCAGGAGTTGACAGTAGCAGCAGCAGGAGCCCAAATATACACTGGAGTTGGCTTCAGGAGCCCAAAAATTGGATGAATCACACCCTGGAGTTGGCAGAAGTTGGCAGCAGCAGCAGCAGCAGGAGCCCAAATATACACTGGAGTTGGCTTCAGGAGCCCAAAAATTGGATGAATCACACCCTGGAGTTGGCAGAAGTTGGCAGTAGCAGCAGCAGGAGCCCAAATATACACTGGAGTTGGCTTCAGGAGCCCAAAAATTGGATGAATCACACCCTGGAGTTGGCAGGAGTTGACAGTAGCAGCAGCAGGAGCCCAAATATACACTGGAGTTGGCTTCAGGAGCCCAAAAATTGGATGAATCACACCCTGGAGTTGGCAGAAGTTGGCAGTAGTAGCAGCAGGAGCCCAAATATACACTGGAGTTGGCTTCAGGAGCCCAAAAATTGGATGAATCACACCCTGGAGTTGGCAGAAGTTGGCAGTAGCAGCAGCAGGAGCCCAAATATACACTGGAGTTGGCTTCAGGAGCCCAAAAATTGGATGAATCACACCCTGGAGTTGGCAGGAGTTGACAGTAGCAGCAGCAGGAGCCCAAATATACACTGGAGTTGGCCTCAGGAGCCCAAAAATTGGATGAATCACACCCTGGAGTTGGCAGGAGTTGACAGTAGCAGCAGCAGGAGCCCAAATATACACTGGAGTTGGCTTCAGGAGCCCAAAAATTGGATGAATCACACCCTGGAGTTGGCAGAAGTTGGCAGCAGCAGCAGCAGCAGGAGCCCAAATATACACTGGAGTTGGCTTCAGGAGCCCAAAAATTGGATGAATCACACCCTGGAGTTGGCAGGAGTTGACAGTAGCAGCAGCAGGAGCCCAAATATACACTGGAGTTGGCTTCAGGAGCCCAAAAATTGGATGAATCACACCCTGGAGTTGGCAGAAGTTGGCAGCAGCAGCAGCAGCAGGAGCCCAAATATACACTGGAGTTGGCTTCAGGAGCCCAAAAATTGGATGAATCACACCCTGGAGTTGGCAGAAGTTGGCAGCAGCAGCAGCAGCAGGAGCCCAAATATACACTGGAGTTGGCTTCAGGAGCCCAAAAATTGGATGAATCACACCCTGGAGTTGGCAGGAGTTGACAGCAGCAGCAGCAGGAGCCCAAATATACACTGGAGTTGGCTTCAGGAGCCCAAAAATTGGATGAATCACACCCTGGAGTTGGCAGAAGTTGGCAGCAGCAGCAGCAGGAGCCCAAATATACACTGGAGTTGGCCTCAGGAGCCCAAAAATTGGATGAATCACACCCTGGAGTTGGCAGAAGTTGGCAGTAGTAGCAGCAGGAGCCCAAATATACACTGGAGTTGGCTTCAGGAGCCCAAAAATTGGATGAATCACACCCTGGAGTTGGCAGAAGTTGGCAGTAGCAGCAGCAGGAGCCCAAATATACACTGGAGTTGGCTTCAGGAGCCCAAAAATTGGATGAATCACACCCTGGAGTTGGCAGGAGTTGACAGTAGCAGCAGCAGGAGCCCAAATATACACTGGAGTTGGCCTCAGGAGCCCAAAAATTGGATGAATCACACCCTGGAGTTGGCAGGAGTTGACAGTAGCAGCAGCAGGAGCCCAAATATACACTGGAGTTGGCTTCAGGAGCCCAAAAATTGGATGAATCACACCCTGGAGTTGGCAGGAGTTGACAGTAGCAGCAGCAGGAGCCCAAATATACACTGGAGTTGGCTTCAGGAGCCCAAAAATTGGATGAATCACACCCTGGAGTTGGCAGGAGTTGACAGTAGCAGCAGCAGGAGCCCAAATATACACTGGAGTTGGCTTCAGGAGCCCAAAAATTGGATGAATCACACCCTGGAGTTGGCAGGAGTTGACAGTAGCAGCAGCAGGAGCCCAAATATACACTGGAGTTGGCTTCAGGAGCCCAAAAATTGGATGAATCACACCCTGGAGTTGGCAGAAGTTGGCAGCAGCAGCAGGAGCCCAAATATACACTGGAGTTGGCTTCAGGAGCCCAAAAATTGGATGAATCACACCCTGGAGTTGGCAGAAGTTGGCAGCAGCAGCAGCAGCAGGAGCCCAAATATACACTGGAGTTGGCTTCAGGAGCCCAAAAATTGGATGAATCACACCCTGGAGTTGGCAGGAGTTGACAGCAGCAGCAGCAGGAGCCCAAATATACACTGGAGTTGGCTTCAGGAGCCCAAAAATTGGATGAATCACACCCTGGAGTTGGCAGAAGTTGGCAGCAGCAGCAGCAGGAGCCCAAATATACACTGGAGTTGGCCTCAGGAGCCCAAAAATTGGATGAATCACACCCTGGAGTTGGCAGAAGTTGGCAGTAGTAGCAGCAGGAGCCCAAATATACACTGGAGTTGGCTTCAGGAGCCCAAAAATTGGATGAATCACACCCTGGAGTTGGCAGAAGTTGGCAGTAGCAGCAGCAGGAGCCCAAATATACACTGGAGTTGGCTTCAGGAGCCCAAAAATTGGATGAATCACACCCTGGAGTTGGCAGGAGTTGACAGTAGCAGCAGCAGGAGCCCAAATATACACTGGAGTTGGCCTCAGGAGCCCAAAAATTGGATGAATCACACCCTGGAGTTGGCAGGAGTTGACAGTAGCAGCAGCAGGAGCCCAAATATACACTGGAGTTGGCTTCAGGAGCCCAAAAATTGGATGAATCACACCCTGGAGTTGGCAGGAGTTGACAGTAGCAGCAGCAGGAGCCCAAATATACACTGGAGTTGGCTTCAGGAGCCCAAAAATTGGATGAATCACACCCTGGAGTTGGCAGGAGTTGACAGTAGCAGCAGCAGGAGCCCAAATATACACTGGAGTTGGCTTCAGGAGCCCAAAAATTGGATGAATCACACCCTGGAGTTGGCAGGAGTTGACAGTAGTAGCAGCAGGAGCCCAAATATACACTGGAGTTAGCTTCAGGAGCCCAAAAATTGGATGAATCACACCCTGGAGTTGGCAGAAGTTGGCAGTAGCAGCAGCAGGAGCCCAAAAAATGGCCTAAAGACATAAATATGTTTTGCACCATTTGTAAAGTGTAAAACGTGGCACCATGCTGAATCTAGTCGCATGCATCAGGCATTGGTGGGTGGAAATCCTGGCTGATCCATCCCTGATTCATTTTGACAAAGGTGAGTCTCTCCACATTTTTAGTTGACAGACGAGTTCTCCTCGCCGTAACTATGGCCCCCGCCGCACTAAACACCCGCTCAGATGGCACGCTACTTGCCGGGCAGGACAGCTTTTCCAGGGCAAACTCTGCTAGTTGCGGCCACAAATCAAGTTTGGCTGCCCAGAAGTCCAGCGGATCCTCAAGGTGTGTTGGCATGGTCATGTCAAAGTATGACATGACCTGCTGGTTCAGGTCCTGCTCCAGGTCTTCCTGCTGCTCATGAGTAGCCTCACTATGCGGGTGTAGAAAGCTACTCATTAGCGACTGAAGACTGAGGCTGCTGCTGCTGATGGAGCTTCTGCTGCTGCTGCTGCCAACCCCCCCAGCGGCCATGGCAGTGGAAGGTGAGCGCAGAGGTCCCCTCGAGTCAGACCTGCGAGAGTATGGACCATGGCGCAGATAGGCATCGGCCAACTGCCTACGTAGAATGTCTTTGTAGTAGTTGAGTTTGTCCTCCCTCTCGGTGGGTTTAAAAAATGCCCCCATTTTGTGCCGGAAGCGAGGGTCCAATAAGGTGGACAGCCAGAAGTCATCCCGCCGACAGATGGAAACAATTCTGGGGTCACTACGCAAGCATGTGAGCATGCTTCGTGCCATTTGCGCAAGTGACTCGGATGGACTACCTGTCTCCATCTCCACTGCATACTGCCACGGTGTGCCCGGGTCCTCTGTCTCTCCTTCCTCAAAAACCTCTAGCTCCTCTGGCTGCTCCTGCTCCTCCTCTCCTGTCCGCTGACTAGATAAACCAGCCATTTCGCCAAGCCTAAACTGTGTTTCGCTGGGCAACTCCTCCTCCTCCTCTTCCTCCTCCTCCTCCTCCAGTTCAGCTCCAAGGGGGTTCATGTGGCCGTAAGATGTAAACGCCATGTCTCCAGTGCCCTGACCAGCCATGGTTTCCAACATGTGCTGTAGTACATGAAGCAGTGGAATCACGTCGTTCATCCCGTAATCCTGCCGACTGACAAATAAAGTGGCTTCCTCAAAGGGCCTGAGCAAACGGCAGGTGTCACGTATGAGCTGCCACTGGTTGACATTGAAGTTACACAGGGGAGTCCCCCTATCTGCTTGGATCATCAGGAAATCCGTGATGGCTTTTCTCTGTTCATATAATCGGTCCAACATGTGAAGGGTGGAATTCCAACGGGTGGAAACATCGCAAATCAGACTATGTTGGGGGATACCATTCTGACGCTGTAGCTCAAGAAGGGTGTGTTTGGCGGTGTAGGAGTGGCTGAAGTGCATGCAAAGTTTCCGTGAAGTTGTTAGGATGTCCTGCAGATGGGGGGAACACTTCAGAAACCGCTTGACAACCAGATTGAAGACGTGAGCCATGCAGGGGGCATGGGTCAGGCTTCCTTGGCGCAGCGCAGACAAAATGTTCTTCCCATTGTCGGTAACCATGATTCCCATTTTAAGTTTTCTCGGAGTAAGCCATGTTTGGATTTCCTGATGAATACATTTAAGCAGTTCCTCCCCTGTGTGACTCCGTTCGCCAAGACAAACCATGTGAAGCACTGCGTGACACCTCCGTGCCCTGCACACATGGTAGACTGGAGGGGCACTGAGACTTGAGCCTACAGTGGAGGGTGAGGAGATGGCGGAGGATGAGGAGGCCGAGTCGCACGGTGTCACAGGCCCAATGGGCAGAGAGCGCGGAGGCCGAAGCGGCGTGACCTGTCCAAGTTGCTGCTGCAAAGGGACCACATTCACCCAGTGGGCCGTAAACGACATGTACTGCCCCTGACCGTAGTTACAGCTCCAGATGTCGGCGCTGCCATGTATTTTGCTACACACCGACAGGCTCAAGGACTGGCCCACCTTCTGTTCAACAAAAGTGTGCAGCGCTGGTACTGCCTTCTTGGCAAAGAAATGACGGCTTGGGACTCTCCACCTCGGCTCGGCACAAGCCATCAGTTCTCTGAAAGGTGCAGATTCCACCACCTGAAAAGGGAGCGACTGCAGCACCAGCAACTTGGACAGGAGCACATTCTGCTTCTGCGCCGTAGGATGAGTGGGCGCATACTGCTGTCTCTTGGACATGGCTTCGCTGATGGATTGCTGGCGGGATGCATGACTTGGAGGAGGAGGAGGAGGAGCAGGAGCGACAGAGGATGGGTGTGACGCACAGCTGCCTTCGGCTGAGGTGCTGGAGCCTTGGCTGGCAGAAATTGGGAGCTCACTTGGTGAGGAAGCAGACTGGACCACCCCTTGGGAGCCTCGGTTCTCCCAGGTCGTTTTATGGTGACGCATCATATGTTGACGCAGGGCCGTGGTGCCAACATTTGGACCCTGGCCACGCTTCACCTTTTGCCTACATATCTTGCATGTGGCCATGTTACCCTCCTGCGGATGCCTCAGGAAAAACTGCCACACTGCCGAGTAGCTACTTTTCCCACCCCCTGGCCTCACTGATTCACTGCTGCTGTTGCCAACTCCAGGAACCCCTGCTCCACTACCTCCCGATAAGGTAGACTGCCGCACAGCAGGTGCTCTACCCCGGCCCCGGCCCCGGCCGGCTCCAGCCTTTGGAATTGTGCCCCCATGCTGACTGCTACCACCTTGCTGCCTCAGCTGCTGACTCCGGGGCAACCTGCGCCCCTCTTCTCCTGATGATGACGATGAAGCCCCTTCATCACCCGGCTCCCAAGTGCGATCGGCTTCATCGTCATCATCATCATCATCACCGGGTTGTGGCTGTACGTCACTGATGTTCGTGGATTCGTCAACAGTGTCTGGCGCAGGAGCTGGAACGCTCGCAGCACCCACGACACTGTCCACATCACTATTTGTCTGCCTAGCTAAAGAAGCCACCTCCATTTCTTGGCTGGGCAGTAGCTGCTGACTGTCCTCCTGTATCTGATCGTCCTCCTCACTAAAGAGTGGAGCTGAACCCAAAGCATAGGATACGTCGCTGGGGGAGGGAACGGCGTAGGACAGAGGCAATGGGAGGACAGGGACTGCTCTCGGGGCATGCCAACTCAGGGTTGTGTCAGAGGAACCTACCGACCCTAGACTGGGGGTCTCAGATGTAAGTTGTGATGATGTTGTTGATGAGCGCGTCAGCCAATCTACCACGGCAGATGCGTTACTGGTGGAGACCCGACCGCTAGCAGATACTGGCAGATTAGGTCTCTCAGCGTGACTCCTGCTGCTACTGGCCCCCAGTCTGATGCGAGCTCTGCCTGCGGAATCTTGGCCTCTGCCACTCCTCTTTTCACTTCCAGGCACTTGTCTGCCCGACATAGTCTAGTAGGTGATATTTTAAGAACCCCCAGGCAGCAGTGGGTCTATATAAAACAGAATATAATGCACACCAAAAGTGAGCAGTAACACTCAGCCTCCAACAGGCCTGCTTAGTGTAAATAAGAGAGCTGCTTAGTGTAAATAAAGAGGGGTATGCTATGTTACAGAATGGGATGCCTCAACAGAAGTGCACCTGGCAGGCAGCAGTAAGCCTATGCCCAGCAAAAGTGTCTTATAATATAAATATAATAAGAGCAAATGCTTATATGGTCTTAAACAGAGGCTGCTTTAGTCACAGAATGGGATGCCCTGGGCAGGAATGGACCTGGCAGGGTCCAGTAGGGCTTTGGCCAGCAAAAGTGTCTTTATCAGGCCTGATTTCTATGAGAATAAGTGCAAATGTTTATTATGCTATTAAATAGAGGCTGCTTTAGTCACAGAATGGGATGCCAGTGCCACAAAAACCAGAGAGCATGCACAGCAAAAGTGTCTTTATCAGGCCTGATTTCTATGAGAATAAGTGCAAATGGTTATTATGCTATTAAATAGAGGCTGCTTTAGTCACAGAATGGGATGCCAGTGCCACAAAAACCAGAGAGCATGCACAGCAAAAGTGTCTTTATCAGGCCTGATTTCTATGAGAATAAGTGCAAATGTTTATTATGCTATTAAATAGAGGCTGCTTTAGTCACAGAATGGGATGCCAGTGCCACAAAAACCAGAGAGCATGCACAGCAAAAGTGTCTTTATCAGGCCTGATTTCTATGAGAATAAGTGCAAATGGTTATTATGCTATTAAATAGAGGCTGCTTTAGTCACAGAATGGGATGCCAGTGCCACAAAAACCAGAGAGCATGCACAGCAAAAGTGTCTTTATCAGGCCTGATTTCTATGAGAATAAGTGCAAATGTTTATTATGCTATTAAATAGAGGCTGCTTTAGTCACAGAATGGGATGCCAGTGCCACAAAAACCAGAGAGCATGCACAGCAAAAGTGTCTTTATCAGGCCTGATTTCTATGAGAATAAGTGCAAATGTTTATTATGCTATTAAATAGAGGCTGCTTTAGTCACAGAATGGGATGCCAGTGCCACAAAAACCAGAGAGCATGCACAGCAAAAGTGTCTTTATCAGGCCTGATTTCTATGAGAATAAGTGCAAATGTTTATTATGCTATTAAATAGAGGCTGCTTTAGTCACAGAATGGGATGCCAGTGCCACAAAAACCAGAGAGCATGCACAGCAAAAGTGTCTTTATCAGGCCTGATTTCTATGAGAATAAGTGCAAATGTTTATTATGCTATTAAATAGAGGCTGCTTTAGTCACAGAATGGGATGCCAGTGCCACAAAAACCAGAGAGCATGCACAGCAAAAGTGTCTTTATCAGGCCTGATTTCTATGAGAATAAGTGCAAATGGTTATTATGCTATTAAATAGAGGCTGCTTTAGTCACAGAATGGGATGCCAGTGCCACAAAAACCAGAGAGCATGCACAGCAAAAGTGTCTTTATCAGGCCTGATTTCTATGAGAATAAGTGCAAATGTTTATTATGCTATTAAATAGAGGCTGCTTTAGTCACAGAATGGGATGCCAGTGCCACAAAAACCAGAGAGCATGCACAGCAAAAGTGTCTTTATCAGGCCTGATTTCTATGAGAATAAGTGCAAATGTTTATTATGCTATTAAATAGAGGCTGCTTTAGTCACAGAATGGGATGCCAGTGCCACAAAAACCAGAGAGCATGCACAGCAAAAGTGTCTTTATCAGGCCTGATTTCTATGAGAATAAGTGCAAATGTTTATTATGCTATTAAATAGAGGCTGCTTTAGTCACAGAATGGGATGCCAGTGCCACAAAAACCAGAGAGCATGCACAGCAAAAGTGTCTTTATCAGGCCTGATTTCTATGAGAATAAGTGCAAATGTTTATTATGCTATTAAATAGAGGCTGCTTTAGTCACAGAATGGGATGCCAGTGCCACAAAAACCAGAGAGCATGCACAGCAAAAGTGTCTTTATCAGGCCTGATTTCTATGAGAATAAGTGCAAATGGTTATTATGCTATTAAATAGAGGCTGCTTTAGTCACAGAATGGGATGCCAGTGCCACAAAAACCAGAGAGCATGCACAGCAAAAGTGTCTTTATCAGGCCTGATTTCTATGAGAATAAGTGCAAATGTTTATTATGCTATTAAATAGAGGCTGCTTTAGTCACAGAATGGGATGCCAGTGCCACAAAAACCAGAGAGCATGCACAGCAAAAGTGTCTTTATCAGGCCTGATTTCTATGAGAATAAGTGCAAATGTTTATTATGCTATTAAATAGAGGCTGCTTTAGTCACAGAATGGGATGCCAGTGCCACAAAAACCAGAGAGCATGCACAGCAAAAGTGTCTTTATCAGGCCTGATTTCTATGAGAATAAGTGCAAATGTTTATTATGCTATTAAATAGAGGCTGCTTTAGTCACAGAATGGGATGCCAGTGCCACAAAAACCAGAGAGCATGCACAGCAAAAGTGTCTTTATCAGGCCTGATTTCTATGAGAATAAGTGCAAATGTTTATTATGCTATTAAATAGAGGCTGCTTTAGTCACAGAATGGGATGCCAGTGCCACAAAAACCAGAGAGCATGCACAGCAAAAGTGTCTTTATCAGGCCTGATTTCTATGAGAATAAGTGCAAATGGTTATTATGCTATTAAATAGAGGCTGCTTTAGTCACAGAATGGGATGCCAGTGCCACAAAAACCAGAGAGCATGCACAGCAAAAGTGTCTTTATCAGGCCTGATTTCTATGAGAATAAGTGCAAATGTTTATTATGCTATTAAATAGAGGCTGCTTTAGTCACAGAATGGGATGCCAGTGCCACAAAAACCAGAGAGCATGCACAGCAAAAGTGTCTTTATCAGGCCTGATTTCTATGAGAATAAGTGCAAATGTTTATTATGCTATTAAATAGAGGCTGCTTTAGTCACAGAATGGGATGCCAGTGCCACAAAAACCAGAGAGCATGCACAGCAAAAGTGTCTTTATCAGGCCTGATTTCTATGAGAATAAGTGCAAATGTTTATTATGCTATTAAATAGAGGCTGCTTTAGTCACAGAATGGGATGCCAGTGCCACAAAAACCAGAGAGCATGCACAGCAAAAGTGTCTTTATCAGGCCTGATTTCTATGAGAATAAGTGCAAATGTTTATTATGCTATTAAATAGAGGCTGCTTTAGTCACAGAATGGGATGCCTCACAGCAGACTTAAGATCAGTTCAGTATATATGCACAGTTAGTTACTATAAGCAGCCTGAAAACGCTAACAAAGGCTGGATGAAAAAAAAAAAATCTCCCTGTCACAGCCTCCGTTTTTCCTACCTTTCCCTGGCTTTCTGTCTGTCTCCTGTCTGTCTCCTGCCTGTCTCCTGCCTGTCTCCAGCCTGTCCCTGTCTGTCCCTGTCTGTCCCTGCCTGTCTAAGTGCCTCAGCTACACAGCGTTCTGTCTGTCACGAATGCAATAGAGAAATGAGGAAAAGCAAGATGGCCGCCGTTAAATACCGCTGTGTGACGTCACCGGGCTTGCTGGCTGCTGATAGGCTGCATGTGACTGCCCCAGCTTGCACTGGCGCGGGATACATGTCCAGACATGTCCCGCCCGCCATCTTAGAATGCCTGTAATGTAAATGAATGGATGTTAAAGGAAAACTTCGAGTGATCGAATCGCGGGGAAATTCGGATTCGATCCGAATCGAATTTTTCCTGAAATTCGGATCGAATCCGGGTTCGTCCGGATCGATTCGCTCATCCCTACTCCTCGCCTTTGCAGGTCACACAATGTCCATCTTTCATTCTGGAGGAGAGAAGATACTGAGGCCAATTAGACCCAGCCTGAGCTTTGACTTGCCATGGCTGCATCTAGCTTGCTTCAGTGTCCTAGAGGTTTTCCCGAAGCAGCACCTCATCGAGTTACGGAAGCTTTGAGCTGCATTTGAGGTCAAGGTCATACAATCTCCTCATCTTGATCTGGAGGAGAAAAGACATTGAAGTGAGCTAGGCACAGCCTGAGCTTTGATTTGGCCTGGCTGTGTCTAGCTTTCTTTAATGTCCTAGATGTTTTCCCGAAGCAGCACCGTATCGAGTTAAGGATGCTTTGAGCTGCATTTGAGCTCCTCTGCTTTACAGGTCAAGGTCATACAATTTCCTCATGTTGATCTGGAGGAGAAAAGACATTGAAGTGAGCTAGACACAGCCAAAGCTTTGGCTTGCCCTGGCTGCGTCTAGCTTGCGTCAATGTCCCCTGAGACAGATGTATTCCCAAACAGCACCTCATCGAGTTAAGGATGATTTCAGCTGCATTTGAGCTCCTCTGCTTTACAGGTCATACAATCTCCTCATTTCGATCTGGAGGAGAGAAGATACTGAAGCCAGCTAGACCCACCCTGTGCTTTTGACTTGCCCTGGCTGCGTCTAGTTTGTTTTAGTGTCCTAGATGTTTTCCCGAAGCAGCACCTAATCGAGTTATGGATGCTTTGAGCTGCGTTTTCCCTAAGCAGCTCCTCATTTAGTCATTGTTGCTTTGAGCTGTGTTTGAGATACTTAACTTTGCAGGTCTTTATACAATGTCCTCATCTCGATGTGGTGGAGAGAAGATACTAAAGACAGTGATATGCAACCAGAGCTTTGACATACCCTGGCTGCTTTAATGTCTTCTCTGATAGATGTTTTCCCAAAGCAGCTTCTCATTGAGTTATTGATGCTTTGAGCTGCATTTGAGCTCCTCAGCTTTACAGGTCAAGGTCATACAATCCCCTCATCTCGATCTGGAGGAGAAAAGACATTGAAGTGAGCTAGACGCAGCCTGAGTTTTGACTTGCCCTGACTGCATCTAGCTTGCTTCAATGTCCCCTGAGATATATGTTTTCCCAAAGCAACACCTCACTGAGTTATGGATGCTTTGAGCTGCGTTTGAGCTCCTCTGCTTTGAAGGTCATACAATGTCCATGTTTCAATCTGGAGGAGAGTAGACTTGCCCTGGTCTCGTCTAGTTTGCTACAATCTCTTAACTGATACGTTTTCCCTAAGCAGCTCCTCATTGAGTCATTGTTGCTTTGAGCTGAGTTTGAGATACATAACTTTGCAGGTCTTGATATACAATGTCCTTATCTCGATGTGGTGGAGAAAAGATACCAAGGACAGTGATATGCAACCAGAGCTTTGACATATGTTTTCCCAAAGCAGAGGTTTTCCCAAAGCAGCCTCCTCACTGAGTTACTGTAAGGATGCTTTGTGCTGCGTTTGAGCTCCTCAGCTTTACAGGCCAAGGTCATACAATCTCCTCATCTCGACCTGGAGGAGAATAGACATTGAAGTTAGCTAGACACAGCCTGAGTTTTGCCTTGCCCTGACTGCATCTAGCTTGCTTAAATGTCCTCTGAGATATATGTTTTCCCAAAGCAGCACCTCATTGAGTTAAGGATGCTTTGAGCTGCATTTGAGCTCCTCTGCTTTGAAGGCCATCAGATTGTGGCCCCAGAATTGTAAGATTTAAAGTGGACCAAAACTCATGATTTTGACTATCCTGGGTTTTGGTCCTTGCCGCTGTGTGAAACCCCCCAGGTCGCCCCGGAAACTCACCTTCTCTCCCGGTCCAGTGGCACATGCGCGAGCAGTGGCCGCATCCCTGCATGCCCATGCTAGGCATTTGTGAATGTTAGAGGGTAGCAGAGGGATGCATCCACCAGCGCGCTCGGGTTCGCTCGCCTTAGACGAAAGGCTTAGACAAAGGGACGGGAGCAGATCCGAGCACGCTGATTGGACAAGGCCGCACATGCAATGTAGGACCAGGGAAGGCTGACTTCGTTTGGACGACCTGGGGCGTTTCACATTGCTCCACTTTAATTTTAAATAAGGTTAACTACTAATTTAGAAGCAGTAGAAGCTCCAGAGTGGCTATCAGGGACTCAGAGGAGCTAGCCGATGGTGGTCTGTACTATGGCTAGCAGCGACAGACGTACACCCTCCCCCTCCTGGCATCCGTCACCTTAAGGCCCTGGGTAGGATTCAGCCGTCTGAGATTTCAACAGCGGCTTGTTCAAGTTCTGTGAGCTGAGCCGTGATCCCGAATCGATGTGCCCGATTTTATGTCAATGATTAGACCCGCCTTTAATTCTAAATAAGGTTGATTGCTAATTCATGAGCAGTAGAAGTTTCAGGAAATCTCCAGAGTGGCTATCAGGGGCTCCAAGTAGCTGGCTGATGGGTGTCTGGGTCGTGATGCAATCTGGCAAACGCCGGTCTGGCCACTCAAACCCGAATCAATGTGCCCGATTTTTAAGACAATGATTAGACCCAGCTTTGTTCCAGGCTAGGTGTACCTGGGAAATTTGTTTGGGCTCAGGGCTATAATCACACCAAAAGATTAATGTAATTTTTTATCTCAGTTTATTTAAATACATGTGTGTAAAAAAACAGTTATCCACATCTGTGGCCATATTTACAATCCATAATATTCACAACATTCATTACAATGTTATAAAAACCTATCTTTCCTTGTTACAAAAGAAGCTCTCATGAGTATAGAATACACTGTATCATCAGTTTTTTTCAGTGGGGCAGACATGTATCATGTTTCGCCTTACACGGCTTCCTCAATGCCCTCTGTGTGTAACAAGCAGATAGACATTCCATATTGTTAGTAAGTTGGTTAGTATCAATTAGTCAGTATCAGTAACTTCTTACTGTATTCATTTAGGAATTCAATAGAAAACATGACAATACCTGGTTCTGATGCTTTTCACAAATGATGATCCTATCTCACTTATAAGTTGCATATTTCACAAGGTGAACCGGTGGTGTGCGCTCTCCTGTTTATTAAATCCCATGCCAATTATTAATTTGAAAACACACTATTATAGTTAAAGATGACCTTATAGTTGTCATTGGGTCTAGGTACCTGGTATGGTTATGATCATCTCTGGACGGTTAGCCCAAGGGGCCACAAGGAGAAATTTTCACATCAAAGAAGGTCCCATACTCCCACCGTGGTCTCTGTATGTTTAAGAAAACAGGAAGAGGGAAAACATGCCCCCGTGCCTACATAACAGTTGGAGCATTTTAAGTAAAACCAAATAGCTTGTCACTTGCCTGTATGTTAAAGTTAGGTCCCTTGTTGGGCAGTCGCGGTGGCAGGTGAGTCTTACTAACCAAGGCGGGCGCGGGCATATGTATGCATTTTTTATCCTATGTCAAGATTCCTTTCACGTGGCTCCCCCGCGCTCAAGGCGTTCCTCCTGTATTTCAACTCCGCCAGGTGGTTACTCACCTGACAACGCGCCAGCGACGCTCATTTATGCGCCCCAGCTCAGTGGGGACGCAGCTGCCCACACGCCCGGCTTCCGCCGGAAATGGCGGGGCGCGCGTACGCGTGGAGCGCACCGATCATCAGAGCCGGCATCTGCCGGAAGTGACGGTGCGCACCACACCGTGAAGCGCACCAACGCCGAGAGCCGGCTTCGGCCGGAAGTGTTAAAGTGGCCGGCGCCACTGGTCCAGCTCCACAACACATGACATTAGGGTGCCATCTTTCCGAAGACACACCGCTCCGTCGGGGACTGAACGCCCGACGGAAAGCAGGGCCCACTCAAATCGGCATCCGTACTCAGTCCCTATAGTGCCATCTACCTGAAACCTTGTCCTAGGGGGAGGCAAAAGGAAAAAGAAAGCAGGAGAACATTGTCATGTTTTCTATTGAATTCCTAAATGAATACAGTAAGAAGTTACTGATACTGATTAATTGATACTAACCAACTTACTAACAATATGGAATGTCTATCTGCTTGTTACACACAGAGGGCATTGAGGAAGCCGTGTAAGGCGAAACATGATACATGTCTGCCCCACTGAAAAAAACTGATGATACAGTGTACTCTATACTCATGAGAGCTTCTTTTGTAACAAGGAAAGATAGGTTTTTATAACATTGTAATGTATGTTGTGAATATTATGGATTGTAAATATGGCCACAGATGTGGATAACTGTTTTTTTTACACACATGTATTTAAATAAACTGAGATAAAAAATTACATTAATCTTTTGGTGTGGTTATAGCCCTGAGCCCAAACAAATTTCCCAGGTACACCTAGCCTGGAACAAAGCTGTGCCTTATATTAAGGGCCAGGCTATGTACCAACCAAGAAAAATATCATAGGGGTGATCTGGGGTTACTCAACAGGAAGTGGTTTCAAAGGAGGAGTCTAAAAATGATTAGACCCGCCTTTAATTCTAAATAAGGTTGATTGCTAATTCATGAGCAGTAGAAGCTTCAGGAAATCTCCAGAGTGGCTATCAGGGGCTCCAAGCAGCTGGCTGATGTGGTCTGGGTCTTGATACAATCTGGCAATCACCGGTCTGGCCACTCAAACCCGAATCAATGTGCCCGATATTTAAGACAATGATTCGATCCGCCTTTAATTCTGAATAAGGTTAATTGCTAATTCATGAGCAGTAGAAGTTTCAGGAAATCTCCAGAGTGGCTATCAGGGGCTCCGAGTAGCTGGCTGATGGGGGTCTGGGTCTTGATACAATCTGGCAATCACCGGTCCGGCCACTCAAACCCGAATCAATGTGCCCGATTTTTAAGACAATCATTAGACCCGCCTTTAATTCTAAATAAGGTTGATTGCTAATTCATGATCAGTAGAAGCTTCGGGAAAGCTCCAGAGTGACTTTCATGGGCTCCGAGTAGCTGGCTGATGGTTGTCTGGGTCGCGATGCAATCCGGCAATCGCTGGTCCGGCCACTCAAACCTGAATCGATGTGCCCGAATTTAAGACAATGATTAGACCCGCCTTTAATTCTAAATAAGGTTGATTGCTAATTCATGAGCAGTAGAAGCTTCGGGAAAGCTCCAGAGTGACTTTCATGGGCTCCGGAGATCTGGCTGATAGTGGTCTGGGTCGCGATGCAATCCGGCAATCGCTGGTCCGGCCACTCAAACCCGAATCGATTTTAAGACAATGATTAGACCTGCCTTTAATTCTAAATAAGGTTGATTGCTAACTTATGAGCAGTAGAAGCTTCAGGAAATTGACTTTCATGGGCTCAAAGGAGCTGGCTGATCGGGGTCTGGGTCGTGATACAATCTGGCAATTGCTGGTCCGGCCACTCAAACCCAAATCTATTT
Organism: Gastrophryne carolinensis; assembly: GCA_027917425.1. Classification (NCBI taxonomy): domain Eukaryota; kingdom Metazoa; phylum Chordata; class Amphibia; order Anura; family Microhylidae; genus Gastrophryne; species Gastrophryne carolinensis. The sequence continues at coordinate 193,902,393 of CM051242.1, forward strand.
GTCCGATTTAAAACCATCAACATCCATAAAATGGAACGTAACGGAGTAAGCACTGCCATAGACAATGATCAGACCCACATTTAAATAAGGTTAATTACTAATTCATGAGCAGTAGAAGCTGCGGGAAATCTCCAGAGCGACTTTCATGGGCTCCGAGTAGCTGGCTGACGGTGTGGTCTGTACCACGACTGGCAGCGACAGAGACGCACACTCTCCCCCCTCCTTTCCAATGTCGTCCCTCTATCTCCAGCGCTTCGAGAGATCCCAGCGCAGCTCGTCCGTGAGAATTAAATTATCGTCTATTACCGTGGGAATTCTCCTCTATGCGCGACTTCGAGCCGCCCTCGATTGAGAGTGATTTACTTTAGACCGTCGTTTGGATTTTAGCAGCAAATAAACCCTAATGCCTCTCTATTGTTATGCGCAGCAAATATTTAGCAGATGGTTTGGCATTTGCGTCGCGAAAGCCTGCGTGGGCGACGGCGCGGCGGGGCAGATTTACAACGCATTAAGCCGGTTTAACACCACCAGGTAAACGAGACGCGTCGTATTTAGGAGGTAGGCTTCGTCTCGGAATCCGAGGGCATCGTGATTCTCCGCGTCTTTTTTCCGCGTATTTTTCTCAGGTAGCGCGGCGCGGGCCCCGCGGAAACCGTCCTCATTTTCTGGTGTCACCCGGAGGTCAGATCCTACCAAGTCATTCTAACGAGCAAACAGACTTTGGCGAGGCATCATTTATTCATGGCGCTTCCTGGCGCTCCTCGCGTTTAACACGCGGCCCAGATTGCGGATGAATATTTATCATCCCTTGTACTGACATCTGCGCTTTTCTGCCGCGAGTCATATCTCTCTCTCTCTCCATTATACATCAGCCGAATCCCCCGAGGGGGGAAAAAGGAGCTCGGGAGTGCATCCCCTTCTGGCACTGCCCCGAGTGTACAAGCGTGAGCACTGACACCATGGACTGACACCAACCAGTCAGACGTCAGCACCTCCATGAACGAGCGGATCAGAAGCCTCCTGTCAGGGACCCCCGGACACCCTTCTTGCATGAGCCAACAATCCCCAATCTCCACCGCCTCTTGTGCCTATAGACAAGCCCCCGCTCGCTGGAGACACGGGTTATGCCTCTCCAGACTCGGTTGCCCCCAGGACTTAACTGGCGCAAAGATTGCTGGCTTATGGTGAAGACGGGTGAACTGCGGGGTATCCCAAATCAGGAGTTCAAGCGAACAGTGTCTGAAACGTCAATCCAAGGGGTTAGGCAGAGAATAGAGGTCACAGAAGCGCGGTATCCAAGGGGGTAAGCAGAAGCAAGATCAGACAGGCAGAAGGTCGGGGCAGGCAGGGGACAGGAGTGGTCAAAGACGAAGCCGGATCAAAACACACTAAACGCAATTCCAACAGCACACCCAAGCTAATAATGGCTAAGATAATAACGGGCACTGGAGGACCGGGCAGAAACATATTTAAAGGGGAACTGGCCAATGGGAAGGGGGAATGTAGTGAATGGTGCAACTTGTGTTTGGTGCAACTTGTGATTGGTGCAACTTGAGATCATGCCCCTAATAGGAGCCCCCCAGGGACTGGACCACCCTGACCAGCCAGGCTGTTCAGTCCCTGGGTTCATTAAACCCAGAGGACCCCCCCTGGACCCGGATAGGTCCACTCAAACCTGCCCATAATCTCTCACGAGCACGAGAGACCCTGCCGGGCGAGCCCCCCGAGGAGGAGGGGGAGGACGCGCCGGGAGCCCCAGCCGCCGCTGCCGACGAGTAGGAGGAGGCAGAAGCCGGAGCTCCAGCCAGGGCGGAGGGGAGAGAGGCGGCCGCCCCGCGCGGCTGCCGGAAGACCAGAGCCGCACCACCGGAACGACCCGCAAGTAAGTTCCTTACACCTCCCTCTGATAACATAAATGCTATGGGGTGCACTACTAACCTATTCCCAAAATAATTTTGTTCTCACTCCCTAACCATACAATAAACAAATAGGAGTGGACGTGGATAAACCACACCTCTCTCCTAATGAGGAGCACCAAGTGTAATATACAACAACATAATTTATGAATGTCAATCAAACATTTTATTCAAGGCCCAAAAATGTTTTAAAAACAATACATATACAACACAAGACAATTAAAGCCAGGATGCTCCCCCCTATAATCTCCCAAACTATATGTATTTAAAGATAATGAGATACACTACATCCACAATGATGAAAAAGTATATAAATATCTATCCAAAGATCTAACAATTATTATAAATAATTATTTATACCCTTTAATTTTTTGTGCCGGCACAAAAACCTACATCACCAAAGTAAATAAACAATTCATTAATATAATATCCAATGTGCGTACCAACTACAACTGTAAAGAGCTAATGTGCTAATATATATACATCAATCAATACTAATGTTCAATAAGAAATATTGTAAAGTGACTAGTGCATGACAAACGATTCTTTCAGTTCATACCAATATGATATATATTGCACAAAACCTCCAATCCCAAATGTATATAAATAATCCCAACGATATTTATCAAAAGAGACAAAAAATATATATATACAGAATAATAATTATATAATATTCAAAGGGTTACCACTTATTCACAAGTCAGCCTGCATGAGCAATACACAGAGGGGGGAGAACGCATCAGACACCCGCGCCCGCGGCTCCCATGCCGCTTCTCAGGGTGAGGGAGATGATAACAGCGGACGCCTTCCGGATTACCTGCGCTCCCAGATGGAGGAGGCGGAGCAAACACCTGTCAGCCATCAGCATCTGTGTACGCAATGTTGGCGGCAGGTGGAAGAGACGACCTTCCTATATATTACGACGGCAATTAGCCGCCACAGCCACTATGGCTCTAAAGCAGGGGTGCCTGCAGGAACCCCAGCCCCCCTAGGGAGCTGGGATAGCTTACCTTGTCTGCAGTGCAAGAATCCCCAAAGCAGGAAGTGAGACACCCATTAAAGGGCAGCACTGCTCAGAAATGAGTAAACTCCCTCTTTAATATGCAGGCAGATTGGGCTCCCACGCTGTGCATCAGTGATGCTAAACGGAACACAGCAGTCTGGATACCCAACTCTTCCCTCATGACTGACCAGCTTTTCAGGGCTGAGCAACTGCTGACTGCACAAGCAGGATAGGTGTCATGTCCCACGATGTGTGTTTTATTTTACTGGGGGTAACTGCTTGATATAGTGTTTATTTACATAGGCTAAGCAATGTGCCTTTAATTGCATTTGTCCCTTCCTGGCTCCCTTAGTCTAGCTGTGATCCTCCCTTCTTCCTCTCTCCCTTCAGCCATTTCTAGTTTTGCATCCAAGCAGTGCACACCCGCTGCTCCCTTCTGCAGTCTCCAGTCTTTTTACCTGCTGCTGTTATGGGTTTACATCACAAGTTTCCTGCTGTATTGAACGTACATTTCAAGATTCCTGCTGTGAGATGTTTTTTGAAGATTCTGTATTGAAATAAAGCATCTGAAACGTATTCTACGTATGTCCATGGCAAGCCAAGTAAGCTATCTGCCAAGCCTTATGGAGTAAGAACACATCCATCACACACAGACAAGGTGAAGCTGTCTACAGGATTAACATTAATGCCATCTGGTCAGAATAATAAGCTACTCCATAGCCACCAGTCATTTGTGCCCAAAGTTCCTATTTAACTGTTTGTGTAGAAATACAAACTGTTAGGGTCAAGGCGACAAGATTCTTGCAGGGTGGTAGCTGCCGCTGAGGGAAGCCTTTGAAGTTGGCACATGTCTTAGAATGGGCCACATCTGGAAACCTGTGTGCAAAATGATGGGAACTGAGGTTGTGGGTCAATCAAAGGGTGTTTATATTGAAGCCACATGTCTGCATCTGAAAACTTTTTTCTTGTTCAAAACAGGAAAGTATTGGACTCAAGGCGACAACATTCCTAAAGGGTGATGATTGCCACTGAGAAAAGCCTGAGAAGATGGCACTTGCCTACGAAAGGCTCACATCTGGAAACCTGTGTGCAAAACAGGACTGCAACAGGATTCCTTGTACATTGCAGCCGCATATCTGCATCTAAGGCCTTTCTTTTTAATTGGAAATTTGGGGGTCAAGGCAACAAGATTCCTGCAAGGTGGTAACTGCCACTGAGGGATGCCTGTGAAGTCAACACCTTGCCTTGATCTACAATACTTAACCCATTTAACCCATCACTATGGAGCCACCAGAAGAACCACTATTCATAAAGCCGAAGAAAGGTGCAAGTTACTGGAGAGTGATTGTAGGGGAAGGTGTGGTGTTGCTCTAGCAGTGGCATATCGAGAGGACATCTAACATCTAGGCAGGGTTACATGGCCACCAAAGAATTTCCAGCTTTCTTCAGTAAAGATGAAATTAATGTCACAAGTCACCACGGAGCCACCATTCAAAAAACTGAAGAAAGGTGCAAGTTACTGGAGAGTGATTGTAGGGGAAGGTGTGGTGTTGCTCTAGCAGTGGCATATCGAGAGGACATCTAACATCTAGGCAGGGTTACATGGCCACCAAAGAATTTCCAGCTTTCTTCAGTAAAGATGAAATTAATGTCACAAGTCACCAAGGAGCCACCATTCATAATGCCGAAGAGAGGTGCACATTACTGGAGAGTGATTGTAGGGAGGAGGGTGGTGTTGCCCTAGTGGGTAAACCTCAAGGATACTGCCTAGATTGTATCTGCCCTTCCACTGTGCCACCAGTGGGCAACACCACCTTCTCCCTTAAAACCACTCTCCAGTAATATGGCCCTCTAATTGTTTTTATGAATGGTGGGTGTCTGGCTCTCCTAGTGGCTCCATAGTGATGCGATTTCAATTCCCTCTTCACCAAAGAAAGCTGTGCCCAGATGTCCTCCCAATATGCCACCACTGGAGCAACACCACACTCTCCCTTACAATCACTCTCCAGTAACGTGCACCTCTCGTCAGCTTTATGAATGGCAGCTCTTCTGGTGGCTCCGTAGTAACTTGTGACATTAATTCCATCTTTACTGAGGAAAGTTGAAAATCCTTTGTGGGCCACACGGTCATTTAGCTCTACCTAGATTTTAGCTGTCCTTCCGATATGCCACCACCGGGCAACACCACTCTCTCCTCTACAATGGCTCTCCAGAATATGCACCTCTGATTTGGTGGCTATGCGGCCACTCAGCTCTACATGGATGTTAGCTGTCCTCCATATATGCCGCCACCGAGCAACACCATACTCACCCATACAAACACTCTCATTGAGAGCTCACTACAATCACCTCTCATTGGTTTTGACATAAGTGTTTGGCTTTCCTGGTGATTCTAAAGTGACTTGTGGTCTCAATTCTGACTCGAGAAATCCTTTGGTGGCTATGTGGCCGTTTAGCTCTACCTAGATTTTAGCTGTCCTTCTAATATGCCACAACCGGGTAACACCATACTCTAAATTCCTCTCATTAGGTTTATGTATGGTGCCCGGCTCTCCTGGTGTCTGCATAGTGACTTGTGATTTTAATTCCATCTTCACTGAAGAAAACTGGAAATCCTTTGGGGGTCATGCAACCATTTAGCTCTACATAGATGTTAGCTGTCCTCCCGATATGCCACCACACTCTCCCCTACAAACACCCTCATTGAGAGTTCACTACAATCTCCTCTCATTGGTTTTAGGATAAGTGTTCGGCTTTCCTGGTGATTCCATAGTGACTTGTGATCTCAATTCATTCTCCAAAGAGGAAATCTGGAAATCCTTTGGTGGCTATGCGGCCATTCAGCTCTACCTAGATGTTAGCTGTCCTCTTGATATGCCACCAACGGACAACACCACACTCTACCCTACACACACTCTCATTGAGAGTTCACTACAATCACCTTTCATTGGTTTTACGATAAGTGTTCGGCTTTCCTGGTGATTCCATAGATTCCATAGTGACTTGTGATCTCAATTCTGTCTCCAATGAGGAAATCTGGAAATCCTTTGGTGGGTATGCGACCATTCAGCTCTACCTAGATGTTAGCTGTCCTCTTGATATGCCACCACCGGCAACACCACACTAACCCCTAAAATGGCTCGTTGGAAATCCTTTGGTGGCTATGCTGCCTTTTAGCTTCCCCAAAACATTGAAATTTTACTACCTCAAAACCTCAAATACTACCTCTCGTTGGTTTTAGGATTGGTGTTTGGCTCTCTCAATGGCTCCATAGTGACTTGCGATTTAAATTCCATCTCCAATGAGGAAAGCTGGAAATCCTATGGTGGCTAAGTGGCCATTTAGCGCCCTTAAAACCTCAAACGTGCAACTCTCATTGGTCTCATGGCGAGCTTTTATTCATCTCTAACGTTGCTATGGCAACATTCTCTGATGGAACGAGGCACTCTTGTAGCCTGGTAAGCCAATCTGCCAACAAATCTGATTATCCATCATCGTCTGATGTGCAAACAAATCCCAGAGTTACGCGTGACAGGCCGATCAATCAGCCATCAGGAAAAGGGAAACTTCAGTGGAATAACCTAAAACCGGTGACCGGAAAAAAATGTAGGAAGCCGACAGGCCGTTAAGATTTCCAGCAGTCTGAATGGGTTTTATTATTTGCCAAGAGCATACATGACATACGTACTAGAATCCCTTATGGTAAGAGGTGATAAGAACGAAGGGTGGGGGAGGATGTAGGGAAGTTGGATTGGGATGTAGCACACACAAAATAACAATATACATTGGAAATAAAGTCCACTTCTATATACATTGGAAATAAAGTCCACTTCTATATACATTGGAAATAAAGTCCACTTCGATATACATTGGAAATAAAGTCCACTTCGATATACATTGGATATAAAGTCCACTTCTATATACATTGGAAATGAAGTCCACTTCTGTACATTGGAAATAAAGTCCACTTCTATATACATTGGAAATAAAGTCCACTTCTATATACATTGGAAATAAAGTCCACTTCTATATACATTGGAAATAAAGTCCACTTCTATATACATTGGAAATAAAGTCCACTTCGATATACATTGGAAATAAAGTCCACTTCGATATACATTGGATATAAAGTCCACTTCTATATACATTGGAAATGAAGTCCACTTCTGTACATTGGAAATAAAGTCCACTTCTATATACATTGGATATAAAGTCCACTTCTATATACATTGGAAATAAAGTCCACTTCTATATACATTGGAAATAAAGTCCACTTTTATATACATTAGAAATAAAGTCCACTCCGATATACATTGGATATAAAGTCCACTTCTATATACATTGGAAATAAAGTCCACTTCGATATACATTGGATATAAATTCCACTTCTATATACATTGGAAATAAAGTCCACTTCTATATACATTGGAAAAAGTCAATTTCTATATACATTGGAAATAAAGTCCACTTCTATATACATTGGACATAAAGTCCACTTCTATATACATTGGATATAAAGTCCACTTCTATATACATTGGAAATAAAGTCCACTTCTATATACATTGGAAATAAAGTCCACTTCTATATACATTGGAAAAAGTCAATTTCTATATACATTGGAAATAAAGTCCACTTCTATATACATTGGACATAAAGTCCACTTCTATATACATTGGACATAAAGTCCACTTCTATATACATTGGAAATAAAGTCCACTTCGATATACATTGGAAATAAAGTCCACTTCTATATACATTGGATATAAAGTCCACTTCTATATACATTGGAAATAAAGTCCACTTCTATATACATTGGACATGAAGTCCATTTCAATATACATTGGAAATAAAGTCCACTTCTATATACATTGGAAATAAAGTCCACTTCTATATACATTGGAAATAAAGTCCACTTCTATATACATTGGAAAAAGTCAATTTCTATATACATTGGAAATAAAGTCCACTTCTATATACATTGGACATAAAGTCCACTTCTATATACATTGGACATAAAGTCCACTTCTATATACATTGGACATAAAGTCCACTTCTATATTCATTGGAAATAAAGTCCACTTCTATATACATTGGAAATAAAGTCCACTTCTATATACATTGGAAATAAAGTCCACTTCTATATACATTGGATATAAAGTCCACTTCTATATACATTGGACATGAAGTCCATTTCAATATACATTGGATATAAAGTCCACTTCTATATACATTGGAAATAAAGTCCACTTCTGTATACATTGGAAATAAAGTCCACTTCTATATACATTGGAAATAAAGTCCACTTCGATATACATTGGATATAAAGTCCACTTCTATATACATTGGAAGCCCGCCCACCAGTATTCACCAGTTTCCACCAGCCAACAAATGGAAACCGGATCTCCAGGCCAACATAATTTACCAACATGGTGGAAAATCCTGTCGGAGTTTGGCGAACACTTTTATTATTTTCACCACAGACCACCAAAATGAATGGTCTCCTGAGGTCTAGATCACGTTGACGGGCTTCATCAGCGTTTCTGACCAGGTGATAATTTGTTGATGGAGGAAAGTGGTATAAACTAGCGGAACGAATCAACGTTGGTATTAGCGAAGGGCTCCCGACATGGGCCGAAGCGAGATTCCACCTGGGTCTTGCGATCGGTCCCCATACCAAATACCGGCAAGATCCTAGTCAATTTATTGAGCATGCCACCTGCCGAGTCCTGCCGGTGGCATGCTGACCACCACCAACCTGTGAAGTGGTAAAGTGGCCCCTTGGTGGAATCGTGTTAACTAGCATTGAGCCCAAATGGGGTCTATCCGGTTTGGAAGCCCTACACCCAGTGTTCTCCCGAATGCTGAATGCAATTTCTCCAGCTTCCACTACCCTCATTACTGGAACAGCCCCCCCCCCCCCCCCCACGGTAGGGGGAGTCAGAGTACCCTTTACCAGTTCACAAATATTTTTTTAGAGAAATTCACAAAGAAATTCACACTGCCCTTCTTTATCGTTCATGAAATATAAGTAACATGAACTTATAAACTAAATGCAGTCCCCCATCCCTGTCCTGTAGTCGCTATCAGTTCCAAACCTGCTGAAGGAATAACAGAGCCAGGGTTCCCAGCCATTGGCACGTGTGCCCCTGGACATCCACGGGATCCTATCAGGTGGTACGACAGATTCAGGGGGTAGCGTTCTCTTCTCCCCAGGAAATAAATATTTCCAGATCCAAAGAGCCCAAAGATAAAACCCTAAACTGTCCCCAGATATCATTAGATTGAGGCCTTCTATCCCACCAAGAGGCAACTCCTAGTTACTACTTCTTTGAGAGGACGGTGCTTATCTTAATTTCTTTTGGAGGTCAAAACTGCCCATTAGACAGACTGGTTGTTGTGTTCCTGAGCGATCAGTTCTAATGGTTGAGCCAATGGTGGAGCTGTCACCGGATAATCATCTTTGAGGCCCATCAGTAGCGCTTTTGTTCTCTATTGTTTTTAAAGAGGAACATCGGGGGATGCCTGGACGATCTGCTGCCCCCCTCTCCGGTTTTACATTTGGGCATTATTTACTTACCCTGCCAAGAGGTTCATCTTCTGGATCCCTGGGTCTCCGGACGAACTTCTGATGGGCGGCGCCATCTTGCATCCCATCAGACACTGCACCCGATCTCTCACCTGTGCAATGCCCATAAATGGGATGCAATGGGGCCGCTCGAAATCCCGCAAGACTTCGCTGAGCTGCGAGCTCGCCGTGGGACATCGATGAGTGCGGCTTGTCATTAACAGACGGCTAAGCGGACAGCAGGGTGAAGATCAGGCCTTGAAGCAGCCTGGTGTCCAAAAGTTAAGTAGGGACCGATGGGGGGGGGGGGGGGGGGGGGGATCAGCCTCTTTTTATTTTTGATGCGATGTTCTTCTTCAACGAAAATGAAACATCCCAATTACCAATCGGTACAGTAATGCAAAATTGTGCCGCACAGCAGCATATTATTATATAACAATAAAACCACCGAAACAGCTACAAATATATACAATCTTTTATTATCCAAAAACTCATAATAAAATCCCCCATTACGGCCCATGAAACAAGGCTATACCCTTCATGAACCTAGCTGGCATAGGATCAAGTCTACCCAAGAGTTTTAGCTTTATATTATAACACAACTATGATATCACCAGTTAGGCCCCAGAACGGTAAAGTGTTGGTCCTATTGGTTTTTTTTATTATGGCTTTGCTCTTCGTGAATATAAAAGGATTGGATATATTTTTGACTATTTTGTTGGTTTAATTGTTCCATGCCAGGGGTTTCCAACGTATTTTCATTAAGTATTACTTTCTACTTTCTAAATATCCCAAGTACCACCAAGTAACACCTAACCCTAACCACCTAGGTGGTACTTGTGGGTTGTCCATCACCTAAAACCATGTTAAAATGCATAGAACAGCCTTTTATAGTTCATGCTATGCACATAAATAGCCAAATAAATCATTTGCATCAACATTTGCATTTGCATTTGGAGCCGTTTTGTACCTTTTGCAAATCAGACTTGAGTAAATTATAGATGCTAGCAAATGTGGTTGGGGTACAGGTCAGTGTGAAACCTCTCTGAGTACCACCTGAAAGGCTGAGTACCACCAGCAGTACTGTGATGGATCGGTATATTGGGACGATGAGCTCAGAGGTGAAAGCCCCTCCCCACTTCCCAAAGAATATGAAATAAAATTCTTAAAAAAGTTCACATTCCAAAGACGGCGTCGTAGGAGAACACCCCACCCTGAGAAGACCCGGACATGACTAATAAGAAATAAAATCTAAGTTCACATTCCAAAGACGGCGTTGTAGGAGAACACCTCACCCTGAGAAGACCCGGACATGACTAATAAGAAATAAAATCTAAGTTCACATTCCAAAGATGGCATCGTAGGAGAACACCCCACCCTGAGAAGACCCGGACATGACTTGATTAGTTACCTACCGAGCCCGTGTGGAATGCGCTGACAGATGGACCAACCTGTACATTTTATTATAGACATTGCCTTTTATAGTACTACTGAATTATGTTAATAGCCGACATCACTGTGAGTGATGGGGGGTGGTGAGGTCTTCCATATCACTCACATATCACTCACTCCTAGAGGCAGGGCAATCCGGGATAATGCCCCCTGGGGCCAGTTGGGCCCCTGCTTTGGGGCCAGTTGGACTGCTATTTTTAACACCCACATTAAATCCCTGCCCCATAGTCTCCCTTTCCACCCCTGATACACAGCCCCACTGTACCCACAAGCCAAGGAACCCCAGCCCCCAATGCTATAGCCCCTACCTAATGGTTGGGAGGCCTCAGCAAGGACGTTTCGAGCCAACCAGGGGCTGGTAAAATCCAGGGCTTATTTTTGGCCCCTGTCCGCCACTGCCTAGGAGTATAAAAGGCCCTGCCCTGCAATGTCGCTCATGCTGGAGGCAGAGAGGCAAGGGACATGCTGTGCAGGACTCAGCGGGAAACTGTGTTGGACGCCCCCTGGTGGTGAATAACAGGTGAGTTTCTAAAGCCCCTCCCCCTTCCCAAAGAATAAGAAATAAAATCTAAGTTCACATAACAAAGACGGCATCGGAGGAGAACACCTCACCCTGAGAAGACCTGGACATGACTTAATTAGTTACCTACTGAGCCTGTGTGGAATGCGCTGATCAGATAAGGATGGGCCAACCTGTACGCTTTTATTAGAGACATTATAATATTACTGAATTAGCCGATAAGCTTAAATAAGCTTGATAAGCTTGATTACGTAGATTCCTGTTTTGATTGTTTATATATATAAAGCTCGCACTCGGGCAGGGGCAGAAGCGCTTTACTGAGACGTATACACTGCGTGTATTGACTTCATATCTCGTAACCATTAACTAATTAGGAACCGGCCAAAGTTAGAGATCACATAGCGTCCATATCAGTACTAGTACCACCTGCTCTATGCTGTATGCTGTATTGAGATTGCTGCTGTGCGGTGGTGATGGTGTTCCTTAGCATGCACTGCAATTGTATTTTTAGTATTTATAGTTATTTTTTAGAAACATTATGTCGCCCCCGATTGTTCGATGTGAGTTATGGCTTTAGGGTGGGCCTTAATAAACCCCAGGCTAACTTACACCGGTGGTAATAACCGGGCATTTTCACTGACTGGTCGCATTTTCTAAGTGGAGAGTTCAATAAGCCCAAAACGTGCAATTTATTTATCACAAGGGAAAGGGCCGAGCGACGGGCTGACTGAAGCAGAAATAAACGTTGTAATTATTCCGTGCCGCGGCGGATTCGGCATTCACTGCACGGGAACATTATTCGGCTTTGACATCGAGAAAAAAAAAACTTTTTTATAAAAAGTTTTCGGGCTCAAGTGACCTGGAGATGCAGAAGGAACAAATACAAATATATGACGACAGGTCGGCCCATGCAAATCCACCGGGGAGGTCTCTGACTGTACCCCTAGGTCAGGAAGAAGTGCAACCCGGAATGGGCAGACTTAGCTACTGTAATCTGACGGTGCCGGAGATTCAAAAAAGTTTTCTTCTCGTCTTTTCTTTAATTTTTAATGTTCTTTGTAATGTCTCTGTAGCCAAATCGTTTCCACTTTCTGTGTTTGATGGTATTCTTATATAAGCTCAACCCAAAAGTGGACCTCCCAACAAAGACCATGAACCTTCCAGAAACTCTACTAAGTATATATAAACTGATATAAAGGGTCGAGGAATGGCCAAGACCCAACGAAATGTTATTCTTAAGACACGTGGCCTTCCTTATAATGTAGAATACTTTCGCCCAAAAGCGTTTTGCCACTCTACACTCCCACCATATGTGGATGTACGATCCAGGAAGATGTCAACCCCTGAAACATTCCAAGGAATAGGTCGGGCAAGGGACATGGTGTGCAGGAATCAGCGGGAAACAGTGTTGGACACCCCATGGTGGTGAATAATGAGTGGGTCCCTAAAGTTTTTAAATTTAAGTTTTGTCATTCTTATTTTCCCATCTAAAAGATTTTTGGTTGACTTTTTTATGGAATTGTATGGGTTATGGGTCGCATTGAAGGGGGAAAGAACATTTTGCTGCATTAGCACAGTTCATCGACACAACGCCAACCAAAAAAAACTCAAAGTAGCAGAGGAGCCTGAAGATGACACGAAAATTTTGAAGCTCAACCCAAAAGTGGACCTCCCAACAAAGACCATGAACCTTCCAGAAACTCTACTAAGAAAAGGCTGATATAAAGGGTCGAGGAATGGCCAAGACCCAACGAAATGTTATTCTTAAGACACGTGGCCTTCCTTATAATGTAGAATACTTTCGCCCGAAAGCATTTTGCCACTCTACACTCCCACCATATGTGGATGTACGATCCAGGAAGATGTCAACCCCTGAAACATTCCAAGGAATAGGTCGGGCAAAATCTATGGACCCTTTCTGGAACCATGTACCACTGAAGCAGTACTTTGGTGTTAACTTCTTAACCCAGAAAATGAATGCCTCCAGGCAGCTCTCCAGTCGCAGTCTAGAGAGGTGATGTTAAGATCTGTCTCCCATTTCAATCAGTACTTCAGGGGTCGCTCCCCATCTGCCCCATTCAGCTCCCTGTAGACCAGTGCTATCACTCCTTTACCCAGCGGGTCCTCCCCACACACTCTCTCGAAAGCCGAGGGCCTGAATGGGACTGTATCCGCTTTAAGTTTAGTCCTACCATAATGGGAGATTTGCAGGAAGCGGAAAAACTCACTATTGGGGATGTCCTTAGAGGACCTCAGATTGGGGAAAGTAAGCATCCCCAACGGAGTAGATAGGTCCTTAATCCTAATCAAATTTTGCACCCTCCACAAACCAAATGCTGCCGGGTCTGAGAACTCCAGGTTTCCAAACACAGATAACAACGAGCTGTGTGGAGAAGAGAGTTTTCCTCGGACCTTGTTCGCCTTCCATATTTTAAGGGAGTGGTTTAGTATTGGATTCCAAATGCCGAGGGTGTCAACCAAAGAAAGTTCAAGATAGCGATAGGGGAGCAGTAGGACTCCTCAATATCCACCCACAAAGGCCTGTCCTGCCCCCCATGGAACGCTACTAACTGAGCAATCTGGAATGCACTGTAGTACCGGGACAAGTTATGGACCCCTAGTCCCCGATTGTTGACTGTTTTAAGCACACCCGTGTCCCCTTTACCAAAACTGCTGAAATGAGAATCAAAGATTTATATTGAAACGTTGTCAAAAAGTTAAAATAATGTCCCTAGGGTGCACTTACTTTTCCACGCGCCTTCACGTAGACGGCAGTTTCCCCGGCCCAATTAGATGAGATTCTCTTGGCAGAAATAAGATTTATCTCACTCACTTACGTGTTTATCACCCACCAGATGCCGAGCCACAAATCTGCTGCCGATAACAAAAAAAAACCCCCAAAGCCGATAAAAAGGTATAAATTGAGGCTAATTTTGCTGACTGCGGCTTATACCGCCCCCCCGGGGTAAACTGCCACCAGAGTAATGGCCGTATAGTTGCAATGCAACGTTGGGAATTATGAATATGTCCATGAGACCGAAAAAGAGAAGAGAGGTTAGAACAACATACAGTGCAGTGCAGGGTAACAGGGTTTCTCCTCATAGACAAGGCCTGGCCTCAGCTCAGGTGTCTCCACAGTGCAGGGTAACAGGGTTCCTCCTCATAGACAAGGCCTGGCCTCAGCTCAGGTGTCTGCACAGTGCTGGGTAACGGGGTTCCTCCTCATAGACAAGGCCTCAGCTCAGGTGTCTCCACAGTGCAGGGTAACGGGGTTCCTCCTCATAGACAAGGCCCGGTCTCAGCTCAGGTGTCTCCACAGTGCAGGGTAACAGGGTTCCTCCTCATAGACAAGGCCCGGCCTCAGCTCAGGTGTCTCCACAGTGCAGGGTAAAGGGGTTACTCCTCATAGACAAGGCCCGGTCTCAGCTCAGGTGTCTCCACAGTCCAGGGTAATAGGGTTCCTCCTCATAGACAAGGCCTGGCCTCAGCTCAGGTGTCTCCACAGTGCAGGGTAACGGGGTTCCTCCTCATAGACAAGGCCCGGTCTCAGCTCAGGTGTCTCCACAGTGCAGGGTAACAGGGTTCCTCCTCATAGACAAGGCCCGGCCTCAGCTCAGGTGTCTACAGTGCAAGGTAACGAGGTTCCTCCTCATAGACAAGGTCTGACCTCAGATCAGGTGTCTCCACAGTGCAGGGTAACGGGGTTCCTCCTCATAGACAAGGCCCGGCCTCAGCTCAGGTGTCTCCACAGTGCAGGGTAACGGGGTTCCTCCTCATAGACAAGGCCTGGCCTCAGCTCAGGTGTCTCCACAGTGCAGGGTAACAGGGTTCCTCCTCATAGACAGGGCCCGGGCTCAGCTCAGGTGTCTCCACAGTGCAGGGTAACGCGGTTCCTCCTCATAGACAAGGCCTGGCCTCAGCTCAGGTGTCTGCACAGTGCTGGGTAACGGGGTTCCTCCTCATAGACAAGGCCTCAGCTCAGGTGTCTCCACAGTGCAGGGTAACGGGGTTCCTCCTCATAGACAAGGCCCGGTCTCAGCTCAGGTGTCTCCACAGTGCAGGGTAACAGGGTTCCTCCTCATAGACAAGGCCCGGCCTCAGCTCAGGTGTCTCCACAGTGCAGGGTAAAGGGGTTACTCCTCATAGACAAGGCCCGGTCTCAGCTCAGGTGTCTCCACAGTCCAGGGTAATAGGGTTCCTCCTCATAGACAAGGCCTGGCCTCAGCTCAGGTGTCTCCACAGTGCAGGGTAACGGGGTTCCTCCTCATAGACAAGGCCCGGTCTCAGCTCAGGTGTCTCCACAGTGCAGGGTAACAGGGTTCCTCCTCATAGACAAGGCCCGGCCTCAGCTCAGGTGTCTACAGTGCAAGGTAACGAGGTTCCTCCTCATAGACAAGGTCTGACCTCAGATCAGGTGTCTCCACAGTGCAGGGTAACGGGGTTCCTCCTCATAGACAAGGCCCGGCCTCAGCTCAGGTGTCTCCACAGTGCAGGGTAACGGGGTTCCTCCTCATAGACAAGGCCTGGCCTCAGCTCAGGTGTCTCCACAGTGCAGGGTAACAGGGTTCCTCCTCATAGACAGGGCCCGGGCTCAGCTCAGGTGTCTCCACAGTGCAGGGTAACGCGGTTCCTCCTGATAGACAAGGCCTGGCCTCAGCTCTTGTGTCTCCACAGTGCAGGGTAACATTGGTTCCTCCTCATAGACAAGGACTGACCTCAGCTGAGGTGTCTCCACAGTGCAGGGTAACAGGGTTCCTCCTCATAGACAGGGCCCGGGCTCAGCTCAGGTGTCTCCACAGTGCAGGGTAACGCGGTTCCTCCTCATAGACAAGGCCTAGCCTCAGCTCAGGTGTCTCCACAGTGCAGGGTAACGGGGTTCCTCCTGATAGACAAGGCCTGGCCTCAGCTCTTGTGTCTCCACAGTGCAGGGTAACATTGGTTCCTCCTCATAGACAAGGCCTGGCCTCAGCTCAGGTGTCTCCACAGTGCAGGGTAACAGGGTTCCTCCTCATAGACAAGGCCCGGCCTCAGCTCAGGTGTCTCCACAGTGCAGGGTAAAGGGGTTACTCCTCATAGACAAGGCCCGGTCTCAGCTCAGGTGTCTCCACAGTCCAGGGTAATAGGGTTCCTCCTCATAGACAAGGCCTGGCCTCAGCTCAGGTGTCTCCACAGTGCAGGGTAACGGGGTTCCTCCTCATAGACAAGGCCCGGTCTCAGCTCAGGTGTCTCCACAGTGCAGGGTAACAGGGTTCCTCCTCATAGACAAGGCCCGGCCTCAGCTCAGGTGTCTCCACGGTGCAGGGTAAAGGGGTTACTCCTCATAGACAAGGCCCAGGCTCAGCTCAGGTATCTCCACAGTGCAGGGTAACGGGGATCCTTCTCATAGACAAGGCCGGGCCTCAGCCCAGGTGTCTGCACAGTGCAGGGTAACAGGGTTCCTTCTCATAGACAAGGCCCGGCCTCAGCTCAGGTGTCTACAGTGCAAGGTAACGAGGTTCCTCCTCATAGACAAGGTCTGACCTCAGATCAGGTGTCTCCACAGTGCAGGGTAACGGGGTTCCTCCTCATAGACAAGGCCCAGCCTCAGCTCAGGTGTCTCCACAGTGCAGGGTAACGGGGTTCCTCCTCATAGACAAGGCCTGGCCTCAGCTCAGGTGTCTCCACAGTGCAGGGTAACAGGGTTCCTCCTCATAGACAGGGCCCGGGCTCAGCTCAGGTGTCTCCACAGTGCAGGGTAACGCGGTTCCTCCTCATAGACAAGGCCTAGCCTCAGCTCAGGTGTCTCCACAGTGCAGGGTAACGGGGTTCCTCCTGATAGACAAGGCCTGGCCTCAGCTCTTGTGTCTCCACAGTGCAGGGTAACATTGGTTCCTCCTCATAGACAAGGACTGACCTCAGCTGAGGTGTCTCCACAGTGCAGGGTAACAGGGTTCCTCCTCATAGACAGGGCCCGGGCTCAGCTCAGGTGTCTCCACAGTGCAGGGTAACGCGGTTCCTCCTCATAGACAAGGCCTGGCCTCAGCTCAGGTGTCTCCACAGTGCAGGGTAACGGGGTTCCTCCTGATAGACAAGGCCTGGCCTCAGCTCTTGTGTCTCCACAGTGCAGGGTAACATTGGTTCCTCCTCATAGACAAGGACTGACCTCAGCTCAGGTGCCTCCACAGTGCAGGGTAATTCGGGTGACCAATGATATTGTAACAGGGGCGCCCTGACTATTTATATCCGCTGTAGAATAATACGGGTGACCGATTATATTGTAACAGGGGCGCGAAGAACTTTAATGTCAGTTGTAGAATTATACGGGTGACTGATGATTTGTAACAGAGGCGCGTGGACCTTTTATATCCCCTGTAGAGTCAAAAAGGGAGGCCAATAATATATTAACAGGGGGCGCTGCCTTTTTTTTTTTGCACTGTAGAATAATACGGGTGACCGATTATATTGTAACAGGGGCGCCCATAACTTTTATATCAGTTGTAGAATAAAATAGATGGCCAATAATATTGCAACAGGGGCGCGCAGGTTTATGGTATAAGAATATTGTATATAGATTAATACAAGTTACAGATGATATTGTAACAGGGGCACGCCGACTTTTGATACCCGCTATAGAATAAAATGGGTGACCAATGAAATTGTAACAGGGACGCGCTGACATTTGACATCCGCTATAGAATAATACGGGTGAGCAATGAAATTGTAACATCGGCGCGCTGACTATTTACATCCGCTGTAAAATAATACGGGTGACCGATGATATTGTAGCAGGGGCACGCTGCCTTTATTTTCCACTATAGAATAATAATGGTGACCAACTGCATTGTAACAGAGGCGCGCAGAACTTTTATATCAGTTGTAGAATTATACGGGTGACTGATGATATGTAACAAGGGCGCGTGGACCTTTTATATCCGCTGTAGAGTCAATAAGGGAGACAAATAATATATTAACAGGGGTGCGCTGCCTTTTTTTTTTTTCCCACTGTAGAATAATATGGGTGACCGATTATATTGTAACAGGGGCGCACAGAACTTTTATATCACTAGTAGAATAATACAGGTGACCAAAGATATAGTAACAGGTGCGCGCTGACTTTTTGTAATCGCTGCAGAATAAATAATAAGGGTGACCATATTGTAACAGGGGTGCGCTGACTATTTATATATTATATTTATGATCAGATGTAATATAATTATATTAACATATATTATAATGAGGTGTCTGGGTCTCTTTGTAATTGGTGTTGCGCCTCCCAGATGCCTGTAAGGTTTTTTTACTCGCTGTAGAATAATATAGACAACCAATGATATAGTAACAGGTGCGGGCTGACTATTTATATATTATATTTACGTTCAGATGTAATTTAATTATATTAACAT
This sequence comes from Gastrophryne carolinensis, assembly GCA_027917425.1. Taxonomy (NCBI): domain Eukaryota; kingdom Metazoa; phylum Chordata; class Amphibia; order Anura; family Microhylidae; genus Gastrophryne; species Gastrophryne carolinensis. The sequence continues at coordinate 193,921,229 of CM051242.1, forward strand.
ACATTATAATGAGGTGTAGAAGGTCTCTTTGTAATCAGTGTTGCGCCCCCCAGGTGCCTGGAAGGTTTTTTTTACTCGCTGTAGAACAATATAGACAACCAATGATATAGTAACAGTGGCGTGCTGACTTTTAACATCTGCTATAGGATAATACGGGTGACTGATAATATCGTAACAGCGGCGTGATGACTTATATCTGGGTAACCGTAACAGATGATATTGTATCAGAGGTGTGCAGACTTATATATATATATATATATTAAATTATTATATTATATATGTATTAAATTCTGCCTTTAACCAAAAAAACACCAGCCCACCTGGGTATCCCAAACCTACATTAGGCAGCCTATCTACGCTTGTTCATCCTTCCTCAGCTTAATCAAAGTATTGCATTTTGAATTGGTTTTTGGTCTGCCTTTAACAAAAAAAAACACCAGGCCGCAGGGCATCCCAAACCTGCATTAAGCAGCCTATCTGTTATACTAAATACGCTTGTTGATCCTTCCTCAGCTTAATCAAAGTATTGCATTTTGAATTGGTTTTTGCTCTGCCTTTAACATAAAAAAACACCAGGCCGCAGGGCATCCCAAACCTGCACTTGGCAGCCTATCTGTTATACTAATTACGCTTGTTGATCCTTCCTCAGCTTAATTAAAGTATTGCATTTTGAATTGGTTTTTGGTCTGCCTTTAACAAAAAAACACCAGGCCGCAGGGCATCCCAAATCTGCACTTGGCAGCCTATCTGTTATACTAATTACGCTTGTTGATCCTTCCTCAGCTTAATTAAAGTATTGCATTTTGAATTGGTTTTTGGTCTGCCTTTAACCAAAAAAAAACACCAGGCCGCAGGGCATCCCAAACCTGCACTTGGCAGCCTATCTGTTATACTAAATACACTTGTTGATCCTTCCTCAGATGAATCAAAGTTTTGCATTTTTAATTGGTTTTTGGTCTGCCTTTAACAAAGAAAAAAACCAGGCCGCAGGGCATCCAAAACCAGCATTAGGCAGCCTATCTGTTATACTAAATACGCTTGTTGATCCTTGCTCAGCTGAATCAAAGTTTTGCATTTTGAATTGGTTTTTGGTCTGCCTTTAACAAAAAAACACCAGGCCGCAGGGCATCCCAAACCAGCATTAGGCAGCCTATCTGTTATACTAAATACGCTTGTTGATCCTTCCTCAGCTTAATCAAAGTATTGCATTTTGAATTGGTTTTTGGTCTGCCTTTAACAAAAAAAAACACCAGGCTGCAGGGCATCCCAAACCTGCATTAGGCAGCCTATCTGTTATACTAAATTTGTTTGTTGATCCTTCCTCAGCTTAATCAAAGTATTGCATTTTGAACTGGTTTTCGGTCTGCTGCCAAAACACTAGGCCGCAGGGTATCTCATGTTGCCAATTTTCATAGTATCTGGTGCAGAGAAGCAGTCCCTCACTTTATTTAGCTTCTTCTTTTTAAAGTAAACACATTTTTAATCGTACCTATTGCGCATTTCAAATACATAAAAATGTCAGGCAGACAAGTGCAAGGATGTTCAAAGAGGAGTGGCAGAGGCCCAGATTCAGCAGGCAGAGGTCGCAGCAGACTAGGAGCGAGTGGCAGCAGGAGTCACGTGAGAGACCTGAACTGCCAGTATCTGCTAGCAGTCGTGTCTCCACCAGTAACGCATCTGCCGTAGTAGATTGGTTAACGCGCTCATCAACATCATCACAAGTTACATCTGAGACCCCCAGTCTAGGGTCGGTAGGTTCCTCTGACACAACCCTGAGTTGGCATGCCCCGAGAGCAGTCCCTGTCCTCCCATTGCCTCTGTCCTACGCCGTGCCCTCCCCCAGCGACGTATCCTATGCTTTGGATTCAGCTCCACTCTTTAGTGAGGAGGACGATCAGATACAGGAGGACAGTCAGCAGCTACTGCCCAGCCAAGAAATGGAGGTGGCTTCTTTAGCTAGGCAGACAAATAGTGATGCTGTGACACTGTTGAGGAAACCGAGAACATCAGTGACGTGCAGCCACAACTCAGTGATGATGATGATGAAGCCGATCGCACTTGGGAACCGGGTGATGAAGGGGCTTCATCGTCATCATCAGGAGAAGAGGGGCGCAGGTTGCCCCGGAGTCAGCAGCTCAGGCAGCAAGGTGTTAGCAGCATGGTTGGCAGTCAGCATGGGGGCACAATTGTAAAGCCTGGAGCCAAACGGGGCCGGGGCCGGGGTAGAGCACCTGCTGCGCGGCAGGCTACCTTATCGGGAGGTAGTGGGGCAGGAGTTCCTGGAGTTGGAGACAATAGCAGCGAATCAGTGAGGCCTGTTGGTGGGAAAAGTAGCTACTCGGCAGTGTGGCAGTTTTTCCTGAAGCATCCGCAGGAGGGTAACATGGCCACAGGTTTAGGGGGAGGGTAGGGACTTGAACCTTTGGTCAGGTCCCACCCTAATGACACTGGTGGCTGGATGTATTCTTTGTTTCCCCCAACTCTATTATTGGTACTTGTAGGGAAAGGGGGGAGAAGGAAAGATTGGTTGCACCAACCTCCCTCTGTAGAGTCTTTAAAATGGGGATAACTTGATAATTCTCTTAAGGTAGGAAGGTCTATACCAGGGGTACTCAACCACTTTTTGTAAAGGTCCGTTTAAAAGCATCCAGTGAGAGGTAGAGGTCCGGGCGGGGGATAGACAGTTAAAAATCAGACCACACCAACCCAAAAATCCTATTGGCCCCACAGAACCTACAGCAGATTGGACTTCATACTGCACTGCTAGGTGCCAGGGAGCCATGACACTGGCAGGGAGACTAAGCACTACATTGCTGATCAATAGGGCAGTTCTGAGAATGGCAAAACACAAAGCAACTGAGTGCAGGCCTGTCAGGGCAAGGGTCCGGAAATCTGGTGCCGAGGTCCGCATTCGGACCCCGGTCCGCCAGTTGAGTATCGCTGGTCTATACCATACTGATGGTTTTCTGATTTTATTCTTGCAGCTATTATGCATAATTCACATATTTACAATCAATTTTGCTGGTATGCACATCAAGATAAGTTATACAAAGGAAAGATTTCATTCGGGATGCGCAGGACTATCCTGCCATCTGTATCTGTAGAGCTCCTATGGGCTCTCAGATTTACAGTTTGTAGCAAGTAGTATTCTTGCAGTTTGTAGCAAGGTGAGGGTTTTAATCCTTCAATTTGTAGCAAGCTTGTATCCCGTGCAAACTTAGTAAGTGAAGATAGGAACCAGCGCTTGCTTTAAGGTATCCAGTTCTTTAATCTGCTCTGTTAGTGAACAGATAATTATGAGTACTAATATATGCAGAAATATTTGGTGTATATCCTGAGTGTTAAGTTACCTGTATAGCTTTGTAGTAATGAACGTGGCTGCGGCTGCATAGGGCTGTAGACAAGGATAGAGATAAGTATTTGTTTCACTGCTTTGAGCGTTATGTGGAGTTCTAACAAGTTGTGAGTATAAGTCTGAGTGGTGTCCTACCTTCCAGCTCCGTGTCCTATGCCTGGGACCCGTCCTTGTGATGAACAGCGGGTGGCGCAGGTCCCCGCTGTGTGCCCCTCCAACACGCCGCTGGCTGAGCGCGGCGTGTTATTGCAGAGGGGGCGGGGGGGCGGGGCCTGCCTCCAAAGGGGCCGTGTTCGCGCTTACGTGCTGAGCTGTGTATTGGCTCTGCACGGCGCTCTGCTACCTCTGACCCGTAGCAGACGGAGTGACGTGTTTTGCGTCACTTCCGGTTTTGCGGCCCCTTCCCTGCCTTAGTCACTGTCGCCGGGGTGTAAGCCGCCATTTTGTCGGTTAGCGTACCCTCCTATATAAATCGTTATATCGCCGGTTGTGGGAATATTAGTTCATGTGATTGGAGTTATTGTTATTTGTCATTTTTTCTTCTCTTGTCTATGCCGCACCACAGCTTTTATATATTAATTGGCATAAATAGTTGTTTTTTTGTGTAGGGATACCTAGTGGGCACCTTAAAGGCAAGCGCTGCCTTTACAATCTTATACATGCTTCAATCATATCTGCTTACATTTTTTGTTTATATTTTGGCTAAATGTTTGGTGTAATGTGTGTATGTTGTTTTTTTGGACCCTCAGAGTTTTAGGGACCCTTTCTACCTGTGTTGGTGCTTTTTGTATTGAATGTTTATTCTTGTTAGGTTATTGGGATCTTGGATTTAAATGGAGGTCAGGATATTGTGCATTTTTACTTCACAAATTCTCTGTCATTGAGTGATTATGGCCACATGCAATATATGTAGGCAGAAGGTGAAGCGTGGCCAGGGTCCAAATGTTGGCACCACAGCCCTGCGTCAACATATGATGCATCACCATAAAGCGGCCTGGGAGAACCGAGGCTCCGAAGAGGTGGCCCAGCCTGCTTCCTCACCAAGTGGCACGCCGCTCCCAATTTCTGCCAGCCAAGGCTCCAGCACCTCAGCCGAAGGCAGCTGTGCGTCATACCCATCCTCTGTCGCTCCTGCTCCTCCTCCTCCAAGTCATGCATCCCGCCAGCAATCCATCAGCGAAGCCATGTCCAAGATACAGCAGTATGCACCCACTCATCCTACGGCGCAGAAGCTGAATGTGCTCCTGTCCAAGTTGCTGCAGTCGCTCCCTTTTCAGGTGGTGGACTCTGCACCTTTCAGAGAACTGATGGCTTGGGCCGAGCCGAGGTGGAGAGTCCCAAGCGTCATTTCTTTGCCAAGAAGGCAGTACCAGCGCTGCACACTTTTGTTGAACAGAAGGTGGGCCAGTCCTTGAGCCTGTCGGTGTGTAGCAAAGTGCATGGCAGCGCCGACGTCTGGAGCTGTAACTACGGTCAGGGACAGTACATGTCGTTTACGGCCCACTGGGTGAATGTGGTCCCTTTGCAGCAGCAGCAGCAACTTGGACAGGTCACGCCGCTTCGGCCTCCGCGCTCCCTGCCCGTTGGGCCTGTGACACTGTGCGACTCGGCCTCCTCATCCTCCGCCATCTCCTCACCCTCCACTGTAGGCTCAAGTCTCAGTGCCCCTCCAGACTACCATGTGTGCAGGGCACGGAGGTGTCACGCAGTGCTTCACACGGTTTGTCTTGGCGAACGGAGTCACACAGGGGAGGAACTGCTTAAATTTATTCATCAGGAAATCCAAACATGGCTTACTCCAAGAAAACTTAAAATGGGAATCATGGTTACCGACAATGGGAAGAACATTTTGTCTGCGCTGCGCCAAGGAGGCCTGACCCATCCCCCTGCATGGCACACGTCATCAATCTGGTTGTCCATCGGTTTTTGAAGTTTTCCCCCCATCTGCAAGACATCCTAACAACTTCCAGGAAACTTTGCATGCACTTCAGTCACTCATACACCGCCAAACACACCCTTCTTGAGCTACAGCGTCAGAACGGTATCCCCCAACATAGTCTGATTTGCGATGTTTCCACCCGTTGGAATCCTACCCTTCACATGTTGGACCGATTATATGAACAGAGAAAAGCCATCACGGATTTCCTGATGATCCAAGCAGATAGGGGGACTCCCCTGTGTAACTTCAATGTCAACCAGTGGCAGCTCATACGTGACACCTGCCGTTTGCTCAGGCCCTTTGAGGAAGCCACTTTATTTGTCAGTCGGCAGGATTACGGGATGAACGACGTGATTCCACTGCTTCATGTACTACAGCACATGTTGGAAACCATGGCTGGTCAGGGCACTGGAGACATGGCGTTTACATCTTACGGCCACATGAACCCCGTTGGAGCTGAACTGGAGGAGGAGGAGGAGGAAGAGGAGGAGGGGCCCAGTGAAGCACAGTTTAGGCTTGGCGAAATGGCTGGTTTATCTAGTCAGCGGACAGGAGAGGAGGAGCAGGAGCAGCCAGAGGAGCTAGAGGGTTTTGAGGAAGGCGAAACAGAGGACCCGGACACACCGTGGCAGTATGCAGTGGAGATGGAGACAGGTAGTCCCTCCGAGTCACTTGCGCAAATGGCAGGAAGCATGCTCACGTGCGTAGTGACCCCAGAATTGTTTCCATTTGTCGGCGGGATGACTTCTGGCTGTCCACCTTATTGGACCCTCGCTTCCGGCACAAAATGGGGGCATTTTTTAAACCCGCCGAGAGGGACTGAACTACTGAACTACTACAAAGACATTCTGCGTAGTCAGTTGGCCGATGCCTATCTGCGCCATGGTCCATACTCTCGCAGGTCTGACTCGAGGGGACCTCTGCACTCACCTTCCACTGCCATGGCCGCTGGGGGGGTTGGCAGGAGCAGCAGCAGCAGCTCCATCAGCAGCAGCCTCAGTCTTCAGTCGCTAATGAGTAGCTTTCTACACCCGCATAGTGAGGCTACTCATGAGCAGCAGGAAGACCTGGAGCAGGACCTCAACCAGCAGGTCATGTCATACTTTGACATGACCATGCCAACACACCTTGAGGATCCGCTGGACTTCTGGGCAGCCAAACTTGATTTGTGGCCGCAACTAGCAGAGTTTGCCCTGGAAAAGCTGTCCTGCCCGGCAAGTAGCGTGCCATCTGAGCGGGTGTTTAGTGCGGCGGGGGCCATAGTTACGGCGAGGAGAACTCGTCTGTCAACTAAAAATGTGGAGAGACTCACCTTTGTCAAAATGAATCAGGGATGGATCAGCCAGGATTTCCACCCACCAATGGCTGATGCATGTGACTAGATTCAGCATGGTGCCACGTTTTACACTTTCCAAATGGTGCAAAACATATTTATGTCTTTAGGCCAATTTTTGGGCTCCTGCTGATGCCAACTTCAGGGTGTGCCTTTCAGCCAATTTTTGGCCTCCTGCTGCTGCCAACTCCAGGGTGTATTTCAAGCGATGTTTGGGCTCCTGCTTATGCTGCTGCCAACTCCAGGGTGTGCCTTCCAGCTAATGTTTGTGCTCCTGCTGCTGCCAACTTCAGGGTGCCTTCCAGCCAATTTCTGGGTTCCTACTGCTGCTGCTGCCAACTCCAGGGTGTGTCAGTCAATTTTTGGGGTCCTGCTGCGGCTGCTGCCAACTCCATTGTCTCTTTAAAGCAATGTTTGGGCTCCTGCAGCTACTGCTACTGCTGCTTGCAACTCCAGGGTGTGATTCATCCAATGTTTGGGCTCCTGCTGCCAACTCCAGTGTATCTTTCAGCCAATGTTTGGGCTCCTGCTGCTGCTGCTGGCAACTGCAGTGTGTCTTTAGGCCAATTTTTGGGTTCCTGCTGCCAACTCCAGTGTCTCTTTCAAGCTATGTTTGGGCTGATGCTGCTGCTGCTTGCAACTCCAGGGTGTGATTCATCCAATTTTTGGGCTCCTGCTGCCAACTCCAGTGTCTCTTTCAAGCTATGTTTGGGCTCCTTCTGCTGCTTGCAACTCCAGGGTGTGATTCATCCAATTTTTGGGCTTCTGCTGCCAACTCCAGTGTCTCTTTCAAGCTATGTTTGGGCTCCTTCTGCTGCTTGCAACTCCAGGGTGTGATTCATCCAATTTTTGGGCTCCTGCTGCCAACTCCAGTGTCTCTTTCAAGCTATGTTTGGGCTCCTACTGCTGCTGCTTGCAACTCCAGGGTGTGATTCATCCAATTTTTGGGCTCCTGCTGCCAACTCCAGTGTCTCTTTCAAGCTATGTTTGGGCTCCTGCTGCTGCTGCTTGGAACTCCAGGGTGTGATTCAGCTAATTTTTTGGCTCCTGCCGCCAACTCCAGTGTCTCTTTCAAGCTATGTTTCGGCTCCTGCTGCTGCTTGCAACTTCAGGGTGTGATTCATCCAATTTTTGGGCTCCTGCTGCCAACTCCAGTGTCTCTTTCAAGCTATGTTTGTGCTCCTGCTGCTGCTTGCAACTCCTGGGTGTGATTCATCCAATTTTTGGGCTCCTGCTGCCAACTCCAGTGTCTCTTTAAAGCTATGTTTGGGCTCCTGCTGCTGCTGCTTGCAACTCCAGGGTGTGAATCAGCTAATATTTGGGCTCCTGCTGCTGCCAGCTCCTGGGTGTGTTTTTCAGGCACTATAGGGGCCCCTCATAGTGATGCCACCTCAACTCTCTGCAATTGTGCCGCTTTGTGATTCTATTAGCGATGCCTCTGATCTGCATGTGATAATTATTTACAGTATTATTTCACTAACCCAGCACGCATCCTATGCGTGTTACAGCAAGGCAGAATGGTTTACAACCCTATTGAGGCTCGCGATTTGTCACGAATAAATTCGGGTCGAAATGATTTTTGTCGGAAAATTCGGTGAATCAGTCGAATCGAATTTTTCAAAAGTTCGCTCATCTCTACTGATAACCCTTCAAGAAAAAAAGAAAATGGAAACGTTACACGTCGCCGCTATTTATAGTGTATTAACACTCACGCTCTCTGGCTTTTACTAACCCATGTCGGACTGGCCAGCTGGAGGGTCCTCCGGTGGGTCCCAGGCACCGACTGCCACCATCAGTTGCTCGCCTGAAGCGTTCCCTGAGGTTTATTCAGTAAATGATATTTGTTATTTAAGCAATGGACATTAGGGTTGATTCAGAGCCCCTTTCTCGCCTTTTTTTTTTTGCGTGAATATTTCCATTATTGTTCATTTTTTCCCCTCGTCTAATTCAGCAAAGCCTTTTTTCTGCAAGAACTTTAGTGTGAAATGTTTTGATTTTTCATTTGGTAGCAAGACCTCCATAAAAATGATGAGGAAGGGGCTCTGAATCAACCCTATTGTTTTATTTTGTATTATTACAGTATAGTTGTGCTTTATCTGAAAGGTGGGCCCCAAAAATGATTTTCTTTGGTGGGCCCCAAAATGGGCTCCCATCCGACCTCCTTTAGCAACACGTTCAGAAAATGTCCATTTTGCCTGTTCAAAGTGTTACTATTGTTGTAACTGTTACAATGTATCTCCTATACATCAATCAATGAGGGGGCGTGGCTTCACCCATTCCTCAATGAGGGGTGTGGCTTCGTTAATTACTCAACGAGGGGGCGTGGCTTCATCCATCCCTCAATGAGGGGCGTGGCTTCATCCATCCCTCAATGAGGGGCGTGGCTTCATACATCCCGGCAGGCGAGCGCTGATTTGCCGTTGGTCCGCGCATGCGCCGTGGGATGGCCGGAAGGTTCATTTTTCATGGGCAATCCTGAGGATTTCACACCGCCGGGACATTCCAAATCGTTCTCCCCTCAATTGCAATGAGTTCAGCTTCCCCTCCTCGCGTTGGTCCCCACTGACACTTGCGGGGCCGGCAAACTGCAGCGTCGCAATAGCATTTTAGATTCTTCGGTGCGCCAGTCCGAGCCTTTATAGAAGTGCAGTTGCCCCATTACACCAGATAGCTGAGAAAAACTCACCTTTCCCCCCGGGTCCTACAGAGCATGCACAGACCTGAATCCCAGGGCCGGCGACAGCACCCGGCAAGGCTGGGCAGCTGCTGGGGGTCCCCACCCTCCAGGGGGCCCACTGACAGGGTCGGCCTTTGGAGTGTGCGATGGCGCTTGACCAGCATCTCCTTGGATGGCGGGGTTCCACACAAAGGGGCATCTCCATTTAGATCCTAGGGGAGGAAGTGCTGGGTTTTGTTATGTTTTTAGCTGATTTCCTATCCCTGGAGCATCCCGATCTGTGATACCCTCCTGTGTGACACCCCCTGGGATCTCTGGCATATCCACTATGCAAGCAATTCCATCCCTGAGTTTTGGTCCGCTTTGCATCTCAATTTGGGACGCCCCTGTTCTTGAAAGAACCCCCCTGGTTTGGCCGTTATCTCAAAATGGCGACCCCACAGTGCATTCACCAGTTCCAGGAAAGTAATGAACAAAGAAGGGGGGGGGGGGGTCACACACAGGGGCATCCCAAATCAGGAGGATCTAGATTCGTTTAGACTCCCAGGTCAGGTTTAAAGGTGTTTGGTGTTCTTCAAAGTAGACCAAAACTAGAGTTTGGTCCAAATAGCCTGATCCTTAGGGGGCATCCGGATTTGGGACGTGCCTCTGTGATGTGACGCGACTCTTCGCCACAAAGGGGCCCACTGAGACCATGCCGCCCAAGGGCCCACATAAACCTGGAGCCGGCCCTGCTGCAGCCAATGGCGACCTCGGTTTGCCGTTGGCTAAGGGCCGGATGGAGACGAAAGCAGCTGAATAACGACGGATGCATACGCACAGGGAGCGTGCTCGCAGCGCCCATTCGTAAATAACTGTATAGTTTAGCGTGGCCACGGCTCACGCATGTATCGGGGATCAGGTAGGTTTTACTGGGAAATCATGGGGGTTCACACAGTGGGGCATCCCAAATACCAAAGGGAATCAGGCATCCCTAGAGTTCTATAGACTCCAGGGCCTCCTGAGATGGCCATGATTTATATCGGTTGCCCAGCTGGCAATGCAACGGGTACGGCTGCAACCCGACAATACAGTCGGCCCTGTGCTGTTCCCGGAGCCGGCTGTTGAATTAGCTGCTTCCATTTGGTGGGGACGCTCCATGCTGCCCCCATTTCTGCCCAGCTCCATTCTGCCCTCATTTCCGCCCCGCTCCATGCTGCCCCCATCTCTGCCCCACTCCATGCTGCACCCCCATTTCTTCCCAGCTCTATTCTGCACCCCCATTTCTTCCCAGCTCTATGCTGCCCCATATCTGCCCAGCTAAATGCTGCCCCCATTTCCAGCCCACTCCATCCTGCACCCATCTCTGCCCCACTCCACGCTGCACCCACATTTCTGCCCCATTCCATGCTGCACCCCCTGCTCCATGCTGCCCCGATTTCTGCCCAGCATCATGCTGCACCCCATCTCTGCCCTGCTCCATGCTGCACCCCCATCTCTGCCCTGCTCCATGCTGCACCCCCATCTCTGCCCTGCTCCATGCTGCACCCCCATCTCTGCCCTGCTCCATGCTGCACCCCCATCTCTGCCCTGCTCCATGCTGCACCCCCATCTCTGCCCTGCTCCATGCTGCACCCCCATCTCTGCCCTGCTCCATGCTGCACCCCCATCTTTGCCCAGCTCCACGCTGCACCCCCATCTCTGCCCTGCTTCATGCTGCACCCTCGTCTCTTCCCAGCTCCATGCTGCACCCCCATCTCTGTCCTGCTTCATGCTGCACCCTCGTCTCTTCCCAGCTCCATGCTGCACCCCCATCTCTGCCCAGCTCCATTTTGCCCCCATCTCTGCCCAGCTCCATGCTGCACACCCATTTCTGCCCAGCTCCATTTTGCCCCCATCTCTGCCCTGCTCCATGCTGCACCCCCATCTCTACCCAGCTCCATGATGCACACCCATCTCTGCCCGCTCCATGCTGCACCCCCATCTCTGCCCTGCTCCATGCTGCACCCCATCTCTGCCCTGCTCCATGCTGCACCCCCATCTCTGCCCTGCTCCATGCTGCACCCCATCTCTGCCCTGCTCCATGCTGCACCCCATCTCTGCCCTGCTCCATGCTGCACCCCCATCTCTGCCCAGCTCCACGCTGCACCCATCTCTGCCCAGCTCCACGCTGCACCCCCATCTCTGCCCAGCTCCATGATGCACACCCATCTCTACCCAGCTCCATGATGCACACCCATCTCTGCTCGCTCTATGCTGCACCCCCATCTCTGCCCAGCTCCACGCTGCACCCACTTCTGCCCAGCTCCACGCTGCACCCCCATCTCTGCCCAGCTCCATGATGCACCCCCATCTCTGTCCAGCTCCACGCTGCACCCATCTCTGCCCTGCTCCATGCTGCACCCCCATCTCTGCCCAGCTCCACGCTGCACCCATCTCTGCCCTGCTCCATGCTGCACCCCCATCTCTGCCCGCTCCACGCTGCACCCATCTCTGCCCTGCTCCATGCTGCACCCCCATCTCTGCCCAGCTCCACACTGCACCCCCATCTCTGCCCTGCCCCATTCTGCACCTTATCTCTGCCCAGCTCCATGCAGCACCCCCATCTCTGCCCAGCTCCACGCTGCACCCCCATCTCTGCCCAGCTCCATTTTGCATTTCCATCTCTGCCCTGCTCCATGCTGAACCCCATCTCTGCCCAGCTCCACGCTGCACCCATCTCTGCCCGGCTCCATTTTGCATTTCCATCTCTGCCCTGCTCCATGCTGAACCCCATCTCTGCCCTGCTCCATGCTGCACCCCCATCTCTGCCCTGCTCCATGCTGCACCCCCATCTCTGCCCTGCTCCATGCTGCACCCCATCTCTGCCCTGCTCCATGCTGCACCCCATCTCTGCCCTGCTCCATTTTGCCTTTCCATCTCTGCCCTGCTCCATGCTGAACCCCATCTCTGCCCTGCTCCATGCTGCACCCCCATCTCTGCCCTGCTCCATGCTGCACCCCATCTCTGCCCTGCTCCATGCTGCACCCCATCTCTGCCCTGCTCCATTTTGCCTTTCCATCTCTGCCCTGCTCCATGCTGAACCCCATCTCTGCACTGCTCCACACTGCACCTTTATCTCTGCCCCCATTTCTGCCCAGCATCATGCTGCCCCCATTTCTGCCCAGCTCCATACTGCACTCCCATCTCTGCCCAGCTCCATGTTGCACCCCATCTCTGCCCAGCTCCATACTGCACCCCCATCTCTGCCCAGCTCCATGCTGCACTCCTATCTCTGCCCAGCTCCCTGCGCCACACTGCACCCCAGCTCCATGCTGCACCCCCATCTCCGCCCAGCTCCACACTGCACCCCCATCTCTGCACAGCTCCACGCTGAACCGCAATCTCTGCTCAGCTCCATGCTGCACCCCATCTCTGCCCTGCTCCATGCTGAACCCCATCTCTGCCCTGCTCCATGCTGCACCCCCATCTCTGCCCTGCTCCATGCTGCACCCCATCTCTGCCCTGCTCCATTTTGCCTTTCCATCTCTGCCCTGCTCCATGCTGAACCCCATCTCTGCACTGCTCCACACTGCACCTTTATCTCTGCCCCCATTTCTGCCCAGCTTCATGCTGCCCTCATTTCTGCCCAGCATCATGCTGCCCCCATTTCTGCCCAGCTCCATACTGCACTCCCATCTCTGCCCAGCTCCATGTTGCACCCCATCTCTGCCCAGCTCCATACTGCACCCCCATCTCTGCCCAGCTCCATGCTGCACTCCTATCTCTGCCCAGCTCCCTGCGCCACACTGCACCCCAGCTCCATGCTGCACCCCCATCTCCGCCCAGCTCCACACTGCACCCCCATCTCTGCACAGCTCCACGCTGAACCCCAATCTCTGCTCAGCTCCATGCTGCACCCCCATCTCTGCCCAGCTCCACACTGCACCCCATCACTGCCCAGCTTTACCCTTAAAGCAAGATAAAATTAGACCCATGGGTCCGGCCAGGCAGGTATGGGCCTGATCCATTGCATCTATTTATGGCTGCCATGAGATGTAAAATCCACCTGACGTAGCCCTTGTTCACACCTGTCCAATACTGCATGTGTTTCTGCGCTCGTGTCCAACCCCGGCTGCACCACAAAGATAATCCAGCAACTGCGCCTTTGTGGCCCTTTACACCTCTCTGGTGCAGAAGACCGGAGAAAAACATTGCCAAAAAAAGTCCTGCCTAGTGCGTCCTGGCCGCAAATGCAACACATTAAAAAAGGGATTGTTTTAAGAACGCAGGCGCATTGTGCGAACGCAAAAAAAGTGACCGCAAAACGGAAATGCTGTTGCTAAAACAATGCTGCAAACGCCTGTTTGGTCATGCGTTTGTGGCAGGAATTCCGTTTTGCGTTTTTTTACCCTGCATTTTTGTTTGCAGTTGCATTTCCTTTTAATACATAGCCCCTGGGGACTTTTTTTGGCAGGCGCATTTTTCTCCTCTCTGCCGCACTGGAGAGGTGTGAAAGGGGCCACAGAGGTGCCATTTTTTTGTGGTACTGCTGCGCCTGCGGAAACACATGCAGTACTGGACCGGACCATCAGTACATGTCTCACAAAACTCACTCGTTGGATCCCACTCAGCTTATTAATGCCTGAAAGTTTCCTTCATGCGGGAAAACGCTTCAGCGCGCCCCCGGTAATAATCATCTGAAGCATCAATATTTAAGACGCTGAAGATCCCGAGATCATTTTTCTTTCACTGGAGTTCATTATCCGCTCTCCTTTCATGATAGTTTCCACATCTCCGCCGTCGTCACTGATGAGGAACCTCTAAGGGATTACGTAGCACCTACCCGGCCCTGCGATGTCTCCTGCCGTTAACGCACACGAAGCCGCGTGTCAGCATAGAGTTTCCTGACGCATGAAAAGCACAGCGCGAAGGGGTCCCAGCAGAGATCTGCCTGAAGAGTCTTTTCCTAAACTAGAGCGTAATTCACCGGTGGCTGGGAAATGAGATGGGACCAAAGACAAACCGGCTGACAGATAGCGGCTCGTGGAAGGAGCGTGCGGCGCCTAAATGAGGCTTTTCTATTTATGACTATCCACAGAGGAGGCGGTGAGACTTCATAACCTCTCGCTTCTGAAAACTAGACGGCACGCGGCTGACAGAAGAAGGAAGTTAGGCTTTATGCTGGAGGAAATGATGAGATGGGATGAGCAAATCTAGACTGTAAAGGGGCGCCGGGTCCCCGAACACAAACTTTTCTTAGAAGTTCGAGTTCTTGTTCAAAGCTTGGGGACTGAACAGAACCATTGGGTTCACCCACTCCCAGAAGCTCAGCTGACAACCAGAATTCACCGCTGACAGCCAGGGTAACCCCACTATCCTCCGTCGGGCGTAGGCCAGGTGCCCTTCCTGGACTTGGTGCAAAACCGGGATTTTGACTATTCTGGGTTCTGTTCCGTGCCCCAGGGGCATTCAATTTTTGGATGCCCTGCTGTGTGCAACCCCTCTTCCTGGTCCAATGGCGCATGCCGGCTCGCATCCAGTCAGAGACATTTGCTGTGACTATATAATTTGGCTTCACCTACTCCCTTAAGCTCGGCTGGCAACCAGAATGCACTGCTGACAGCACAACCGGGTAACCCCACCATCCTCTGTCGGGCGCAGGCCAGGTGCCCTTCCTGGAATTGGAGCAAAACCCGGGATTTTGACTGTCCTGGGTTCTGTTCCCTGACCCAGGGGCATCCTAAACTTTTCCTAGAAGTTCGAGTTCTTGTTCAAAGTCCTGGGACTGAATAGAACCACGGGGTTCACCCACTCCCTGAAGCTTGGCTGACAACCAGAATTCACAGCTGACAGCCTGGCCCGGTAACCCCACTATCCTCTGTTTGGCACAGGCCAGGTGCCCTTCCTGGACGTGGACGTGGAGCAAAACCGGGATTATGACTATCCTGGGTAATGTTCCGTGCCCTAGGGGCATCCTATCTGGGATGCCCAGCTGTGTGCAACCCCTCTTCTGGTCCAATCGCACATCCTGGGCTCTCATCCAGTCATGGACGTTTGCTGTGACTATGTCATTCCACTTCACCCACTCCCCGAAGCTCCGAATTCACTGCTGACAGCACTGCCTGGTAACCCCACCATCCTCCGGCCCTTCCTGGAACTGGAGCAAAACCCGGGATTTTGACTATCCTGGGTTCTGTTTTGTGACCCAGCGGCATCCTATTTTGGGATGACCTGTGTAAACCCCCCAGATTAACAATGCTAACTCTTCCTGGTCTAATGGCGCATGCCGGGCTTCCATCCAGTCAGAGACATTTGCTGTGACTATGTCATTTGGCTTCACCTACTCCCTGATGCTTGACTGACAACCAGAATGCACCGCTGACAGCACAGCCGGGTAACCCCACTATCCTCCGTTGGGCGTAGGCCAGGTGCTGTTCCTGTACGTGAAGTACGGCTGGGGATTTTTATCGTCTGACAACCAGAATGCACCGCTGACAGCACGGCCGGGTAACCCCACCATCCTCTGTTGGGCGTAGGCCAGGAGCCCTTCCTGGAACTGGAGCAAAACCTGGGATTTTGACTATCCTGTATTCTGTTCCGTGCCCCAGGGGAATCCAATTTTGGGATGCCCTGCTGTGTGAATCCCCTCAGATCACCTATACTAACTCTTCCTATGTCATTCGTCTTCCTCCCACTCCCTGAAGCTTGGCTGACAACCAGAATGCACTGCTGACAGCCCAACCGGGTAACCCCACCATCCTCCATCGGCACAGGCCAGGTGCTCTTCCTATAAGTGGAGCAAAACCCGGGATTCTGTTCTGTGACCCAGGGGCATCCTATTTTGGGATGTCCTGCTGTGTAACCCCCCCAAATCACCTATACTAACTCTTTCTGGTCTAATGGCGCATGCCGGGCTCTCATCCAATCAGAGACATTTGCTGTGACTATGTCATTCGTCTTCCCCCACTTCCTGAAGCTCGGCTGACAACCAGAATGCACCGCTGACAGCACAGCCGGGTAACCCCACTATCTTCCGTCGGGTGTAGTCCAGGTGCTCTTCCTGGACGTGAAGCAAGGCAGGGGATTTTGACTATCCTGGGTTCTGTTCTGTGCCCCAGGGGCATCCAATTCTGGGATGCCCTGCTGTGTGAAACCCCCCAGATCAGCTGTACTAACTCTTCCTGGTCCAATGGCTGGTGCCGGGCTCTCCAGTCAGAGGCCTTTGCTGTGACTGTCTGATTTTCTTTATAGGGAGCACAAGGGCGCGTTTTCTCTAGTGGTGCGCATGCTCCTGTCGCAGCCTATCTGGATGGCTCGGGCAGGAACGGGCACACAGCCTGAAGTTGCAGGGGATGCGCCCGCTTGTGCTTACCATTGGAAACAATCAGAGCCTTTGCCGAATGACATAGTGACGGCAAATAGCTCTGATTGAAAGAGAGTCCGCACATGTGCAATAGGTGGGTTATTATGAAAGGCGATCTGGGGAGTTTCACACAGCAGGGCATCCCAAAGAGGGATTTTTTATTCCGGGGCTGGCCGCTCAGGGTTTTGTTCCACTTTAAAGGCAGTACTGCACTTCACAGCATACCGGCACATCACTTGGCAATGCCATACAAGCAGGCACAAAGGCACAAAGCCTTGGAGTAACTGAACTGGCTAGAAGAGGTGTCACCACTTGGAAGCTTTCCGAGGGCCACATAAAAAGGCTTAGAGGGCCGCATTCCACCCACGGTCCTTGTGTTCAACATATGTTGTCTAGGACCTTTAAAAAAGTTCGAAATCTGCACAAATTTTCAGCCGTTACGCGGTTCAAAAACTGGAAGCATCTGGTTTTTGTTTGTGAATAGCAAGTCCTCGCTTGAACCTAAAAGTCCGGGCCTTCTCCTGATCCAGCAAGCCCGGGCACCATTGCTTCATATTTATCGCCAAAGGATAACACAACACGTAACACAATGGTGTCATTGTTTCCACCGGAGAACACGCAGCCTAAGCTTTACCATTACCTCGGATGAGCCGCGAAGGTGTGCCATTGTCTCGCACCTGTTGTAATTTGTAAAATTGTAATATAAGAGTCAAGTGGACTTGCGATGTGTAAACACGTTCCCTCGGCTGGATGCTCCGTGGGAAAAAACGATTTGGTATTTCGAGGCCTATTGTTGTTAAAAGAAAAAAAAGATCCCCGCTACGGAAGATTGCAGCAATTTCAGTTTCCACTATCTTCAAAAAATGTCATTATACCAACAGCCGGAGACACCCGCGGCCCCTTTGTTTTTTTGTGCTTTCTTTCCTATGCTCGCCTTATTACTCTTGTCTTTCAGAGCTCGGGTTCACCTGCCTTGGAATCTTATCTGGCCCGGGATGTAAAAATCATAATAGCAAAGCGGCAAAGCCGTGATTTCCCTTCGAGCCTTTTGAAGTAATGAGGAACCTTGGTTAAAATAGCAGAGAGAGAGAGCTGGATGTGGGCCCTGGCTAAAGAGCCCTTCACCTCGTCCAATCCGCCATTAGCCGCTATGTCGCTTTCCGCGGGAATTGCTTTCTGGTGTTTTTGCGCTCAGCTTTTATATTACCTCTGAGGAAGTAAAGTGGTTGTCGAGAGAAAATGACCCCCGAGCCGTGACGCCATTTTTCCTTTTACAGGAATACAATTCTGCCCGTAGGAGGGAAAACTGCCATTCGCGTCCATTGTCTACCGGGTGTAAATGTTCATCTGGCTCTGAATCAGCCCCAATGTAGACAAAGAAAGTGAATGGGAGTGAGAATTCCCACCTGGCTCTGAATCAGCCCCAAGGTAGACAATGAAAGTGAATGGAAACGTTCTCTCCTAAAGATAAGTGCATTTTCTCACCAGACTCTGAATCGACCCCATTGTGTTTGTTACAGTCACAGCAGGAGGGAGAGATTTCTAACCCCCAAGGTTCTAACCTACCATCCCAATATATGGCTCTCTGAGCTTTGTCGCCCCTGTACATTGGTCTATAAGTGTTTTATTCTGCAATGCCACACTCACCAGTACAATCTATGAATACAATGTAACGTATGTAACATAAAAAACACTGTATAAACTACAACGTGCAGGAGTAATCATAGGGACGACATTTAAGTGGGTGGGGGAGAGTGTTGAAACCATCCGCCATTAGCTGCTATGTAGCTTTTACCTGGGAAATGCTTTCTGGTGTTTTTGTGCTCGGCTTTTATATTACCTCCGAGAAAGTAAAGTGGTTGTGGAGAGAAAATGATCCCCCGAGCCGCGACGCCATTTTTCCATTTATGCGAATACAATTCTGCCTGTAGGAGAGAAAACTGCCTTTCACGTCTATTGTCTACCGGGTGTAAATGTTCACTTGGCTCTGAATCTGCCCCAAGGTAGACAATGAAAGTGAATGGGAGTGAGAACTATCATCTGGCTCGGAATCAGCCCCAAGATAGACAATGAAAGTGAATGGGAGTGAGAATCCTCACCTGGCTCTGAATCAGACCCAAGGTAGACAATGAAAGTGAATGGGAGTGAGAACTATCACCTGGCTCTGAATCAGACCCAAGGTAGACAATGAAAGTGAATGGGAGTGATAACTCTCACCTGGCTCTGAATCAGACAATGAAAGTGAATGGAAATGTTCTCTCCTAAAGGATAAGTGAGTAATCTCACCAGGCTCTGAATCGAGCACATTGTGTTTGATACAGTCACAGTAGGAGGGAGAGATAGTGCATCCCAAGGTTCTAACCTCCCATCCCAATTTATGGCTCTGTGAGCTTTGTGGCCTCTGTACATAAGCCGGTAAGTGTTTTATTCTGCAATTCCGCACTCACCGGTACAATCTATAAAGACAATGTTACAACGTGCAGGAGTAGTCCTAGGGATGACATTTCAGTGGGTTGGGGAGAGTGTGGAGGCCACTGATCACAAATGTTTCCTGAACAGGTACATTGTAATAACAGGATTATGTCTCATGGATAAAAAGTAACGTGAAACACTGTATAAAATACAACATGCAGGAGTAACCCTAGGGACGACATTTAAGTGGGTGGGGGAGAGTGTTGAAACATCAGAAATGTTTCCTGTGACAGAACCAAGCCGGGCATTCCCTCTTAAGCTAAGCGATTCCCATGTCAGGTCTTCTGAGCAAGAGATTTTGTCCTATATTCATGAGCAAGAAGTTTGTCCTGCTGTACAGCTGCATCAACGTAGAGGTCACTTACACTTACCAGCTGTGAGTCAGCTGTGTTCTGTTTACATTGTAATAGCAGGCTTATGTCTCATGGGTACAATGCATGTCAGGAATTCTTAGAAAGACATTTTGTCCTACATTCATGAGCGAGACGTTTTATTGTCCTGATGTACAGCTGCATCAACGTAGAGGTCACTTACACTTACAAGCTGTGAGTCAGCTATAATCTGTTTACATTGTAATA
This sequence comes from Gastrophryne carolinensis, assembly GCA_027917425.1. Classification (NCBI taxonomy): domain Eukaryota; kingdom Metazoa; phylum Chordata; class Amphibia; order Anura; family Microhylidae; genus Gastrophryne; species Gastrophryne carolinensis. Next base: position 193,940,907 of record CM051242.1, read on the forward strand.
GTAGGCTTATTTCTCATGGATACAATGTATCACAGCAGAGTGCTGCTCTTGTTATAGTTGTTACACAGCCCAGTTGCTTCAATGTAACATAAAACATTGTATAAGATACAAAATGCAGGATTATTCCTAGGGACAACATTTAAGTGGCTGGGGGAGAGTGTTGCAACATCAGAAATGTTTCCTGTGACAGCACAGAGCCGGGTGATACACCTTAAGCTAAGAGATCCCATGTCAAGACTTATTCATGAGCGAGATGTTTTATTGTCCTGATGTACAGCTGCATCAATGTAGAAGTCACTTACACTTACAAGCTGTGAGTCAGCTGTGCTCCGTTTACATTGTAATAGCAAGCTCATGTCTCATGGGTACAATGTATCACAGCAGAGTGCTGCTTTTTTTAAGTTGTTACACAACCTGGTTGTTACAATGTAACATGAAACACTGCATGATCTACATGGGGTGCAGGAGTAATCCCAGGGATGACATTTCATTGGGTGGGGGAGAGTGTTAAAGCCACTGATCAGAAATGTTTCCTGTGACAGCACCGAGCCGGAAGATACACCTTAAGCCAAGAGATCCCATGTCGGGACTTATCCATGAGCGAGACGTTTTATTGTCCTGATGTACAGCTGAGTCAATGTAGAGGTCACTTACACTTACAAGCTGTGAGTCAGCTGTGCTCTGTTTACATTGCAATAGCAAGCTCATGTCTCATGGGTACAATGTATCACAGCAGAGTGCTGCTCTTTTCAAGTTGTTACACAACCTGGTTGTTACAATGTAACATAAAACACTGTATGAGCTACATAAGGTGCAGGAGTAATCCTGGGGATGACATTTAAGTGGGGGGGGGGGAGAGTGTTGAAGCCACTGATCAGAAATGTTTCCTGTGACAGCACCGAGCCGGAAGATACACCTTAAGTTAAGAGATCCCATGTCGGGACTTATCCATGAGCAAGTTCTTTTATTGTCCTGATGTACAGCTGCATCAACGTAGAGGTCACTTACACTTACAAGTCAGCTTTGACCTGTTTACATTGTAATAGCAGGCTTATGTCTATGTATACAATGTATCACAGCAGAGTGCTGTTCTTGTTAGAGTTGTTAAACAACCTGGCTGTTACAATGTAACATAAAACACTGTATGAGCTATATGAGGTGCTGGAGTAATCCCAGGGATGACATTTCAGTGGGTGGGGGAGAGTGTTGAAGCCACTGATCAGAGATGGTTCCTTGCAAGAGCACTGAGCCAGGATTTTTATACCAATACACCTTCATCGTAGAGACTCCATGTCAGGAATTATTCATGTGTGAGATGTTAGAAATGCATATAGACGTGAAATAAAGTGTGACTGTGCGCACCACCAACTGCACACCAGTGAGGGTTTTAATCAAAG